>QVRM01003921.1:0-89952 GCA_003439945.1 Dermanyssus gallinae
CGCCTTTCGTTGGCTATCGTTCATATGCTTACTAAACGGCTTTACTCCGGCCTTAATTTAGTTTCCTCGTTAAGATGTGCACCGGATGAGATGATGACGACGGTTATGATGTAATCTGAAGCGCTCATTTATTTCTAAGCTCTTTTATAGCAGTGCATATATATATATATATATATATTGATTATATATGACTTACGTTGAAGCTTTCACGTTTATAGCCGTTAAATTTTGCCATTACGACCAAAAATGTACGCTTAAAAGACTATTCTATGTCCATCTAGAGTGTCAGATTGGCTTCTGCCCTGACACGCTCAACCTTTGCATAATAACTCTTCATACCACGCCGCAGCATGTCCTGCAGTTCAGTCAATAGCTGAGCTCGCAAGATGAGAAAAGACCCAATGACGTGAAGGAAGCACAGTTTGTGTCTGATGTATATGTTTATAATTTTACCCAAAATGGGTGTAATAAACCATAATAATACATAACTGTCTGCCGTTTGCCGACGATGTTTTAAGTATGTACCGACGACGTTTTAAAATCTTCAAATAAAAATCCATGAAAGCATGCGAGCTACATGTGCTGCAGTTACTTTGTTTTAGCTAATTTTGATATTATATTGGTCATTTAATTAGCAAGGCCCTGCAGATTTTCCTGAGGGTAGGCTTGATGATATAATTTGTTTCTAGCTCAGCGACGTGCATTCGCAGACGAGTTGCAGAACAACCACATGGACTGTCGGCAAACACTGAGAACTGTTATCACTCAAACGAAGATGGCATCGTTGCGGAGATTGGGACTGAACCTTGGAGCTTTCCTTACCGAGTGGAGACTCTCACCGCACGTCACAGAGGCACACGGGCGCCATTGAGTGGTCGAGATGAGGGTGCCCCGCAAGAGGCCATTGCAGCCCACGAAAGTCGGCTTAACATGATGCTCCTTTTGTTTCGAAGTAGTGCCACATATTTCCGAACTCCGGGGGTAGAAACCACTAAGGTTCTAAGTGGGTGAAAGTCCCATACAGTTTAGTGCAGTTGGTTGCCAATACCGATTGTGCCTAAGAGTTTCCGAAACTCCTATGTCGCAATAAGACTATGCTGTGATTTCTAGTCTAAGGTATTCTCTAGATCATTGTAAAAAGTTTGTCGCCCGCACTATATATACAGGCGCAGAGGTAAAGATAACAAAAATAGCTGCCTAAACAACAGCAGTTTTCATATGCAATTCAAGACAGATAATTTAAGTGGGGCTTCTAAATCTACCCGTGTGGCCAGAAGGTGCACAGTTTTGCCTTTTATGGGGCTAACTGCTGCCGCGCATGGTGTTCGAGATCACCCAGGTACCTATGAAGCCCTCCCATATTGTAACAATATTCTACACCTAATTACCAATAAATGACGCTCGAAAAGCTAGTACAACTGATCAACTGTTCATTATGGAACGTAGAACCTTTAGACTCATTTTAACGCCCGGATGAAAGATTATTCACGGACGTAAACTTATATTGCTTGCTCACACCCTTAAAGCAATCTAAGCAGAACACATTTTCTAGACGATAAAGTTTTTCGCGGTCAGGCAACAAACACACAAAAAGGGAGCCGACCGAAATGGGGGTGTCAGCATAGCAGTGAGGATAATATAATTAACAAGTCTACTTCGGAATGCAGCAGTACATATTGTCATTATTTATTTAAACCATTAGGAGTACGATCATATGGGCAGAGTAAGCCCTTCGTAAAGCATGCCGGAGTCGCCCGAGTCGTTTATAAGAATTTTGGATTTATAGAGAACAAATGCAACTCAAAATAATGATGATGAGAAAAGAACGATCGACCAACTATAACAAGAGCAGACAAAACTAGTGCACGACTCTTCAAGCATAACACTACTGGAGCTATACATTTTCCATGGCCGAACTACTGAGCCAGACACAGGGAAGCAAATACAAGGATTGGCATTTGCGATTAGATGTAGAGACCGAGCAAGATGCTTAGTGGCAAAGCCTTTGCCTTGCAGTACAGGAGAACTGGGTTCGAGACCCAGACCGGCCACTCTTAAATTGGTTTGCATGGTTTCCAATTTAGACAAGGTAAATACCAGAGTGGATATACATCAGCCATGACATGAAAAAACCCGTACACGGACATAAGCATTACGAAAATCTTTTAAAAGGGTTTCAAAGAAGCACGTCAATGTGCGACGTAGTCGAAGTAACCCACTGGTATCTTGTTTGTGTCTATATCTGTTCTAGAAGGCAGGCTAAACAAGTGTTGAAGAATCTAGGAAATCCTTTTATGCTGGTCCAACTCGTCAAAGCACATTCTGATTAGAGGCGATCCTAATGTGGGCATATATTCTGATAGAAACCTGGCGATATTATTCGCCAAAGCTACCAGAAGATCTCAGACTAAATTTCGAAAGCAGTCCTTCGTCGATAGCGTAAAACACGTAGAACGGTCAGTGTAACGTGATGTCGCAATATCTTTAAGCCATTGAAAGCAGCAAAAAAAAACGCCTTCTCACTTTAGAATAAAATGCGGTACAACGCGCTTAATCTGTGCCTAAAAATTTCCCAAGTCAAGAAGCACTATAAATGTGTGCTCGGAACGGGTGAAGGAAAACGAATGAGAGGCACAAAAAGGTAAGCACTGTCATTGCCGGCTTGAAAAAAAACCATGGCCCTTTTGCCAAAAAGTCCACCGGTGTCAACCCCAGCAATAAACGATAAATGACGTAGAGCATGCGCTTCAATACATTACCACAAACACATTCTACTCAAAGTGAAAAACCTTTATTTATATGTATATGAAGCCAACTTGAAAGAGTGGTCCCCAATAATCAAAGACATAGGGCGAATGCATAACGTTATGCATGAAACGCAAACAAACATACCCTTATTGCGGGCGATACAAACTGCAAAAAACAGCTGCAGACGAAGACGTGGACGAGCTGAGTTTGATTACTACAACTGACCATAATGAAAGTCACATATCTATGCTGGAACGGTTTTTTAGACACTGCAAATGCAGTATTGCCCTCGGCCAATGAACGAGGAGGGATAATAACTTAGGCCAAGTAAACGTTATTGTCCCACGCAAGAACTGCCAACTGACCTTTGAACGCAATCGCTTCCACTACGCCATCTCGACTGTCGGCGAACCTCGAGTCGGCCGCCGAACAAGCTGAGCCCACATATATTCTAGAGCATGACATAATGCTCGTAGGTCCAGAAAACAATATATAGAGTTTCTTTATATAGAGAAAACAATAACATGGGCAGTACACATATTTGCTATCACAATCAAAATAAAAGCACTCAAGAAAATAAGCGGCAGAAAAAGTAAATTGAGAAGAGTCAACAAATGCGTCTTATACGAGATAGCATTTACAAACCTTGGCTACTGCTTCCAAACAGAACAAGAACAGCAAACTCGCTAGTTTATAACAGAAAATAGTCCATTTATTATCTCTGTTTGTATATTCTATTATTGTAGCAGGCACGTCGCAACAGTTCCTAGTTTTTCAGTGCACATAAGATCTATCAAATGGCTGGCGTCTTGCGGAATTTCTAAGTATTCAGATACAGGTAAACTCTGGAATCTTTAAACACTACCCGGTGTCTGTGTGTTCAAATTCAAGTTAAAACATAAACATGGTTTACTCATAGAACCGCTTCTCATCGACTCCAAAGTTCATGTTCATTAAAAATATATAAGCAAAAAATGTAAACAAATTTAAAACGACATATATAATCTCATCTGTAGAAGTTTATTAAAAAGTATACTATACCCCATTCCATGCGATTGGCACAAACGTTACATGTTTACCCCGCTGTTTGCATCACAAATAGAAATGAAATACATTTCGTTTTTATTACGTACGCAGCAGATTTATTAGAGGCCTCTCCGCGAAGTAAAGCAGAACGCGCGTTCTATGCAGATTGATGAGACAAATATCCCTTGCAAGCCTTTCTAAAATATACAGCATCACGATTAGCATATTGCCAGGTACTAGGCTCTCGCGGGGGGTGGGGGATCTGTGTCACCTGCGTGCTCTGCACTTGCGGAAAGCCTGATGTGGCGGCCAACAGTACGACCCTGAATTTATTTAAGAAGCTATTTAGTGCCTAGAAACTGATTTACGTGCGCTGATAACTATAATAAAAACTGAATACCGGTTCAAGCTTACCTTAGATAGGATGAACACAGGATGATTTATGTCAATATCATAATCGTAATTACTTGTTGTCTTGCCCTGCCACCAACTCTTGTAGTGTCGGACCATCAATCGAATGGTACCTAGCGCATTGCTGCGAGCAGAACCGACAAATACACTGAGTACAATACTCGTCGTGAAAGTCTACGGGAGCATACGAGTTGACGAAACCCGCGTACGATGTACCTGGTGTAGACGTGCCGGTCATCGCAGGCCACGCCATTGCAGGCGCCATTGTCCCACAAAGCCCTTAAAGATTTCGAGCGTTCTTAAGCAAATTTAAATTCTCGGAGCTCACTTATATTAACCAATGGGTCAATCAAAATGCATCCGAAATTGAGTGTAATCGTTACTTGGAGAAGGCAGCTGTTACAAAGACATGACCTCTATAAATGCTAGTTCTGTAGAAGACATACGCAAAAAATTTAATCTCTCAGTAACCCCAGCCTACTGTACCTTCGTCGAAAAACAGAGATCGAAGCGACTGGAGATCGACCCACAATTCATCACAACACCAGCAATCACTGACTCGAGCTGGAAGAGGACAAACAGAACGAATCGTCATTTGGTCACCAGGTTTGCCGTGCACGGCTTCCGAAGACTCCTTCTGTAATAACTAGAACTGGCTATTAAAATGATTGCACTATACAAGGGCGTTTTGTTCAGAAACTTGTTTACACAATTGTTGGTTGCTTCATTCTAACCACGTTATGTTTCTATGCCCTCATATACCAATCACTAGTCCTTCTCAAACTCACTTACTAGTTTTCGGTTCGAGAGCCTCAACTAGCAATATATATATATATATATATATATATATATATATAGTTTGTTTTATTTATATAACTTTTTACGTTAGCAATTTGGAGTGAACAATTGTCTCCGCGTGAACGTGTAGTCACGGGTTCTTACTAGCTAGATAAATAAAACTATTTGAGCAGCGAAACCGAGGGACGATACAACCATTTTCCAATCGTTAACAAATTGTTCAGCTGATTGCTGATAATCTACGCAATTAACGGTACACTACTCTAAAATCAACGGGTTATTGCGACCACAACAACGAATTGTCTGCTGGCGTATAGCACAGTCTGATTGCATCTACTTCTTTGAATGAGAGCAATGTCCCCGTGCGATTCCTACAATGCTGTATGATGCGATCATTGCATCACATACCCCTTTATGTAATAAAGGTGACTGCTATGTAAAGAAACAAGCTTCGGGAAGTAAACGTGGCTAAGACTTCATTTTCGACTACACGCACTTTTTCGCGGTAGACTTGTTTGCCAAAGGATGGTCCTGACGTCCTAAAAATAAGCTAATTGCAGTCAATCTGAATGCTGATTGCTGGTAAATTTTAGTTTCGCTAAGAGTTTACTTGTGACAAAACAAACGTTAAAACGACGGATCTTTGATAAAAGCTGGTCCGTAGACGAAATTTTGTTCTAGTAAATCTGCCTACAAGAAGGAGCTAGTATCTAGTAAAAGCGGCACGAGCCAAATAATTCACCAGAATACTAGATCGCCTGGGGAACTGCTGTGCCAATGCCGAATCGAGGGGTATTCGTATGTAAGGGTTCGATTTGATCCCGTTATTGATGTACGTCGCACATGGCAATTGGACGACCGGCTTCAGTAACGGCTATCCAATCCGATGTCTATAGGCATTGTTAGGGCGGCTAACCGCACAGTTGGCCCTAAGAGGTCTTAGGGGGGGGGGGACCAACCAAAACGGGGCAAGTAACGGGTGATGCAATTCTTATGCAGATGGGAGGCAGCTGGCTAAGGATTACCTGAAGGCCATCACATCGAATACCATTTGGGCCATCAAAGCGAAGAACGTTTTCCCCGATCGAGGACAACATCCCGAAGCGGCTATGAAATAGCGTTGGCGGCAGTAAGCGGGCATGGGCGTTTGCCTTACGCCTCACATTGATGCCTTTCCTCTACCTGCCTCCCTACCTATCTATCTATCTATCTATCAATAGTCCCTGTTGGGACTGCCAAATACTTTTGGAGGTTCACCGAGGGACTACGAAGCGACAAACGTATCACCTCGTCGAACGACGCTTGGACCGAAACCGCTGGCGACGGCGACGACGACGTCAGTTGAGCTGGGCTGCTCACCGTTGGCCACAAATACGTTTGGGATAAATAGTAAGTCAGTGTCGTTGTAGATGGCTCCGTCTCATTGTCCCCGACTGTTATAGCGCTCTCATGGCGCTCCAATACCGTATCGCCTTGCTGTATCTAGTCTAGTTGAGTTGCTCGTACAATAGACTGCGCAGCCGTTATATACAGTAGCGACTAACGTGGCAGTAGTAGTAGTAGTAACACAACAATGGCAAACATGTGCAGTTGTAGTCGTCGTCGTCGTTGTCGTCATCGTCGTCGTCGTATCTTCTGCAGCATCTCTACACTACGAGTGTTGTACATAATACAGATATCATTGGGTGTGCTAACCAACCATGGGGATGGGTTTGTCAGCGGCAGTCGACGGCGTAGTGCCAGTGCTATCCTCCTCCGAATCCTGTCTCTCCTCCCGATCGCTGCTCGCCAAAAGCAGACACGCGTTCGCCAACAATGACCTCTTCCTGCACGCTATTCGCTATTGTTATGTGTGGCCGGCCTTCATAGGGCCCGGTGACGAGATGATATCTGCTGTCACTCACGACTGCCTGTCGTTAGACAGGCAGGCAGGCCGGACTCACCACTATTGGTCACTAACCCATTTATGGCTACGGCTTTAACGACGCCTCATAACTAGAATCCGTCACGACGAATCCCGTCACCGTCGCGACGATCGTTCGCACATGATCGCTGCTCTCGTTGGCCAGACTTTCAGGCGAGTGTCGGCAGCGCGCCGTAACGTTTGCTTGTCCGACCGCACCTTTAACTGCTTCTCTTAGTATTTCACCTAATAGTGTGACTCGACAAGCGTCAGGGTAGCAATAGAACATTACAATTATCAACAAGCAAGCAGATGATTTTCATGTTGTTGTTATATGAACACATAACAAGCGATTGATACCTGGCCTGCAAGGCACGTTTATGTGTCAGCAGGCACTCAAAAAAAACGTGCTTTTATATGGTTCGAACATAATTTGCAGTTTTTTTGTCGATGGCCGCGTTCTCTGTCGTAATCTGTCGTATTTATGCTGCCTGTATCGTCTTAATCGACTTCGTATAAACCCGCACATCACCCGTTATTGCGCCTGCGTTTAAATACAGTAAAAAAACACTGGTAATAAATGAAGTTCCAGTTGTTTAATTCTCCGGTTGCCTAAGCGTGATTTTGTTATATAATTATTTCAGGTAGTGTGTGTAATTTCAACGTGAGAGATCGGAGATACTCTTCTCTCAAATGCCAAATATCTCGATTCTTTTCTGGCCACTGTTTATTAGCAACGTAAGATGGTGATATCGATAGAAAACCGCTCGAACATTTGTAGCTTGAAAACAGGATCTTCTGTCGTAGAAAAGGGCCTGAGTAAAAGCGCCAAGCAAAAGAGAGGTTATTTCAATGCTTATCGTGCCATCTGATGAAAGGGATACCGTAATGCAATCTGGATGAGCCGAACTATCGAACACTGCCGCAACGGTAACTACTAGTGGCGCTGCCCCAGCTGCTCTTAACGGAACCCGAAGTCTCAGTGGTCGACTTACCTCAAATTTCGCGTAAACTTATGTGCGCTTTCCTACAAAGCAAAACTCATAACACTGAACCACGAAAAAATCTGTCTCAATCATGATCTCGAACCAATGTAACTAAACCGCCATTGAGGTTCAAACATTCTGTTTGAAACATATAGGTTTGTATGAAGCATGCAAACGTTGGAAACATGCTGAAATCTACCACCAATCGGACACTGCTGCGTAAGGTGAAATGCGCTCAGTCCGTCCGCACAGTGATAGCCCACTGGGCCGTCAGCAGCCTCGCGGCGCTGATTTTCATAGGTGTGGGTCCTGAAAACGGGTCTCCTGGGACCTGGAAACGAAAGAATAGCGCTGGCTATGAGACAATCGTAGACAAAGCGTTAACGCCCTGTAGACAAGTGCCAAAAATAAGCAATCGAACTGAGCACCTGGGGCCTAGCTGAGAAAACCTTTTTCTCTTTTCTCAGCCTTACTTCACCTTTTAACATTACAACTTGGCTTGAGCGGGCGGATACTTAACTGTTCGACCGATGGGTTCAAGTGAGCACGCTCTTACCATGTGTAGCAACTATTGTCGCTATTTCATATTTAGCACCGCAACTCAACGGCAATCATAGAAACCACAGTAATTGAGGCAAGAGAAAGAAGTTGGATACATTTAGAACATATGCTCCTAATTTAACGATTCACTAGAGGCTAACATAGAGTAGTCCAAAAATGCAATCTTGCAGTCCGTTTGCTAAATTATTTGTATCCAAAGCCGAGTTAGATACCCTATCTCAATGTTATTATATATAGAGGTCTACTTTTTATATGAAGCAAGTGTTTTCTACGTTTTACTGACGCTATCTCAGTAGTGATTTCGCGCGCAGTTTTTAAAGCGCTCGAGACTACTGCAACCGGGCGCAACTAGTTTTCAGCATCGGCCTAATCTTCTAGACTGGTTAAGACTAGTAGTACCTAGGCTATCTGAGTACACGGTCCAGATTATGCGCCGCGCTAGATAGATAGAAGAAAGCCAATCAGTGGAAGCACGCCCATAGATAACAGCGTTTCGCAGCAAAACGCGCAATTGGCTTTTGTACCGCGAACGGTAATGTGAACGATGGCGGCGTAATTAGATGTTCTTGATACAATTCGGAAACTCTAGCGGGGATTCGCCATCACTTTCCTTCGCTCCACAACTACGTTGAATAAAAGCATCTTTCGATAATGTGACTAACAGCACTCGCAGATAGCAGCCACCAGTAAAGTAAGTTGCCTTCACTTTGGCTTATTCATATCGGTGGATGTCGCCACGCATCCACCTTGGAAACTAAGGGATAATTTTCTGCTTTACCATCGAAAATAACACCAACACAAGCGATGACTATAATAGCTTTTTGAGGCGCAGACTTAGATCATCAACAGGTGTTTAATTGTTTGTTTTTGAACATATAGACAGAGAACGGAGACGCATTTTTAGGCCGGCACGAATCAACGCAGGTTTTTCAGTTCTCAACGTGTTCTCGAAATTGACTTACCCTAACGGTCACCAAAGATAATAGCTAAAAGTATTTGTGAGGCACTCTCTAAGTTAACCGACGTATAGATAGGAGATTATAAGTTTGCACATGGCTCATATTAACAGTATTCATATCAACTACCCCGACCGCTTGATTGTGGGAAACAGTCCTATTTACTGTATAATCTAAAGCAGAGACCGTTAAATTAGAGCGAACAAAGGTAATTTTTATAATTATGTTCATCTCACTTAAACTGAGTATAATGTACAATTCAAAATATTTATTCATGACGCTCTATCTTCTTCACGCTTCCGACGAGAGAAGTAGTGCAACGATCTTCGATCCAGCGCTGTGCATTTCACTGCATGGGACTTGACACACCTGTGCAGGCAGAACCGGCAGGTGCACAACTCGTACTCCTCGTGAGAGGCTGCGTTTAAACATACTAGGGAGCAATAACCATGCACTATGCACCTGGTGTATACGTGGCGATTATCACATGCAGAACCAGACCAAAGATGCAAGGCGTTGAAACCATTCAAACCAGCGACCTCCCTGGCCTGTTCGACTTTAGCTTGCCACTCCGAAATATAACATTCGTAAGATACTGTACGCGGCATCTTCAGCCTTAGTCTCTCTAGTTCTCTCCGTGTGCTCTTCCGCCAACAATATGAAACCTCTGTAAATATCTCTTTGGACCTTCTTGATCGTTTTTCGCCACTGCATTGTGCCCGATCATCCCCTATCGACAAATACATTGCTCGGCTTTTCACTCGGCTAAGCCGTGATTTGTCTGGACTGTCTGAAAAATCGCGCTTACGTTTGTCTCGCGAACTAGGCCGCGCTTCATCTCGCTTACGCCGCATAGAAGAAGACAAGCTGGATCCCAATGACGCTAAGCGTTTCATCCGCTACCCCGAGAAGCGTCTAAATCTTCAGGCAGGGTAGCTCCCCTTACCTGTGGCGGCCATATAGCTGTGGAAGACGCTGAAAAATCAGAAGTTTTAAGACGTCATTTCAAAACTGTGTACAGACAGCCTGGCGACTTAAGCTTCGTAGCGACCAAGCAAACCGATTCCTGCCTCAATGACGTCACATTCACTCCTGAGATTGTCTTACGAAGCTGCGTAAAAGAAAGTACAGTCTGACCCCCGACGGGCTCCCGCCAATTTTCTTTAACGAATTGGCCTTGACCCTCGCGGAACCTTTGGCAATGATCCTTACCCGCAGTTCTGAGGGGGGAATGGTCCTCCTGTTTTTTAAAAAGTCTGTTGTGACGGCTGTGCACAAAAAGGGACCGCAATTCCTCCCAGAAAACTACCGACCGGTAGCGTTAAAGAAATCACAAAGAGTCTCTACCGAGAAAGGGAGTGACTGGATCCAATGCTCATAGCAGACCTGATCGGGCCCCGAGCTCCTTCTCTTCGGGAGTGACCGTAGGACCTGACACACCTCCTCTACCCCGAAGGGCAGATTCATGTTGTGCTGCTTCAGTGCAAGCGGATGCTGTACGATTGGAGATACGTCCGGTTGTGGATCAGCTGGATTTGCTGTCGGTATTGTTATTACCGCAGCTGGTGACGTCGCTGTACCACCACCACCCGGTGGTTCCATCTTAACAACAGTGCCGTTTAAGTTGCAACTGTCATCATTTAACTATTCAGGCGCCGAGTTTCTCTTGGCGCCTGCGCGGTTGTTTTTGCTAGTCTCTCCAGCAGGCTCTCTCGCCCTTGCCTCGATGACGTCACCTTCTTCTCTGCTGTCTGCTAGCCTTGCTTTGTTGTTCTTCCACGTTGTCTGCGTTCCGCCTCATTTCTCCGCGCTAATTTTGTCACTTAGCGTAGAGTTCCAACCCCCTGTAAGCGTGAGGGGTGCGGCAAACTGTTCCCGCAAGATTGCCTCGATTTTGGCAACCCGCTTCTGCAGTTCCGTGTGTGCTAACCACAGTTTCAAAAAGTTCCACTGTAGTTTACTCAATCGGCCGCTCAACGTACCTTGGCTTGGTTCCTGAGTGTCACAGGCTCCGCATGAAGCCGAGTGCGCATCCTTCGGGAGCACGGGGTTTAGACAAACCCCGTGAAACACTTTTGAGCAGCCTTGGCTGCACTAGTTTCACTAGTTGTTCATCCGTTTTTAAAGGGAGCGAACACTTTGAACATCCGAACATCACGAGTGCTACCTGAAAACAAAGATAATTTTAGCATTTCAGAGTATGAATAACCTACTAGCATTTGTTAAGAAATAAAAATGCGTTTAGGCACGCCCGCGATGAGATACGGCACAGAGGATCCAGAGAATGCGCTGAATTTGCAGGGCTGGGTTGGCCCAGACGACGGTCATGGACGTGCACTCCGCTACGACCGCCAGCAGTGGGCAACGCGCATCTCCAGCCCTCCCCTCCCGCGGCAGAGGCTTCGGAAGTTTGGGTGAGTTGGGGCTTCTGCGGGGCGAGTTGGAGATGATTCGGCACCATCCATATTTAGACCGAGGTCGTCGCCGTCTCTAGCGAGGAGTCCCGCCGTGCGGTGACCAGCATCACTAGATCGTCAGCGTATGTGATCGTTTGGACCCTTTCTGGCAGGTCTGGGATTCGCGCATTTAGGCGAGGTTTCAGAAAACCGAGCAGAGGACGGAGCCATGCGGGATCCCTGCCGTGACCTCATGGGTGTAGTCTTTGTGCGATCGTCTACGTAAGACGACAGAATCGGATGAGGTATGGTCTTAATTATGCACCCGTTTGCAGTTTTAAACGCGTCGTAACTTGCTTTGCAATGTGTTGGAGGATGCGCTCTATTGCGTCAAGGATGGCGCGGCCCCGCTAAAACCCATGTTGGGTGTCAGAGAGATCACTCCGTTTCTCGAGCGTTTACTTAAGTCTGTCCAGGATTACGCACCCTCTAAAGCGGCCCAGTATCATGTAAGTCCCCAAAAATATATCTCGACCGACACCTTTTAGGTCGCTCCAGGCATTTGCCTTTAGTTTAGAGATAAGCCTTTTGAGCTCACGGCGGCGTCGATAAGGGCTTTTGCCCTAAGTTACAATTTTCGGAAAGACTCGGCCGGATGGCCCGGGCCAGGCCAAAAACCACTTAAAAAATTACGGGTGGTCACTTGACGTCTCCTGATCTACCTGCACATTTTATGGTTGTATGCGGATTACGGTAGCATCGTCAACAGGCGTAATATCTGAATGCGAGGTTTTCAGGTGCTTTACAAACGTTGGGTAATTTCTCTCATTGAGCAGGAAAAGGCCCTGCTCAGGCATCCAAATTAGGAAAAGGCTATCCCTGTAGCTAGTTCAATGAACCTCCAGGCCACGTAATAGGCAATCAAATCGGCTGCGATTAGGATGGCTCTTGTCGGATGTTGCTCAGAAAGGCTACGGCAGGGTCTCCCAGGGCTAGGGCAAAGTGTCCCAGTTCAATCCGCATGAAGCCCATCCTGGTGGCTGTGTCGGAGATAGATGCGTGTAGGATTCTTCCCGTCCACCAGATAGATGTTTCACTATCCTTGACGTAATTAAGTTGAACATTTTAGATTTTTATAGTAGGCTAGACTATTTATATGCGCCGAGGACGTCGTGAGCAGCTCGGCATCGGTTAAGATTAACTTGTAAAATTACTAGTTGTTGGGCCAGAGGGCCTGCCTGCTGTTCTGTTTAAGGTCCGCCAATGTTCTGGCCGCCTCTGCACTACTTGGTTGCGACTTCTGCCCGTATATCTTCTCTTAAATGTCTACCTGTTTTAAAATCGCGGAGATAAATGCGTGATATAAGTAAGTAGATTATTATTATTAATATTATTTGGCCACAAAGACCCTGCTTTCCCAGGAGGTCAACGTGAAAAACTATCTGCAGCCAAGGCAGGTGGGGTACGCCACTGTTCATGGGGCGGAAATAATTATTCATACAGCTCTCATTTTTCTCCAAACAACGAAAAATGTTGCCTTTTAGATTTTAAGAATACTTTCAAATTAAACAACCAGGACACCTATTGAAGACGTTTCCAAGCGCGCCCTCTATCCAATGATGCACCAGGCGCATAGCAGGTAGACTCCCCTGATGCTCGGTGAGACTGAAATCACGTCGTCAGCCGGTTGTCAGCAGAAGGACGTAGCGGCCCCACTTGCGTTTAGCTTGCTTCTGCATCACTTCTGCACCGAGCAAGGTGGCTCAGTGGCAAAGCCTTTGCCTTGCATTCGGGAGGACTGGGTTCGAGTCCCAGACCGGCCACTCTTAAATTGGTTTGCATGGTTTCCAATTTAGACAAGGTAAATGCCGGAGTGGAGTGAACTTAGCCATGACATGAAAAATCCGTACACAAGCAATTGCCTTACAGGAAAAAAAAAACGTCAAACAGGTGACATGCAGGGTCCCTCTGTTCTACCTCGACGATGGGACCCCCTTTGACAACGATCCTTCGGTGTTACTCAGAGACATCAAGGATCCTAGAGCCATTGAGCAACGGAGCGGGCTGCCGCTTAACCCCTCTAAATGCGAGCTTTTCCTTCAGGGTTTTGAAGACCAAAAATACAGCAGGTAATCGCGAAACTCAACAGCAAGCTCCCGGGCAGCCTTGTAAATGACCGGTGTGAACTGGACCTGCTGAGTACGGCGGTGTTTCCCGACATGATTGGCCCGGTACTGGCCGAGCAGGGAGAGTAACTCTCCTGGCTCTACGAGCGGCTCGGAAGACACCAAGCCTATTTTCTGCTCCGGCACGCAATGGAAGCGCAACAAGTCTTGTACGTACTACAGGACTTTACTTGCCTTCCTTCTGCCCTCATAAACTTTGGATCTTGACGATCAGGTGAGGAGAACCCTGGGAAACATCCTTGACCTTGCGCTCGAGGATAATGCATGAACGCAGGCAAGTTTACCGATCCGGCTGGGCGGAATTGGCGTTTGCTCGGCCACGGACCTTGCCTTATCCGCCTTTATTGCCTCGTCACATAGCTGCTCCTCTGCAGTGGCCACTACTGCTGGCGGATTCATCAACCACCAACAAGACGCCGTTCGGCTCTGGGACGCGCGTCAGGCTGGTCGTGCTTCTGAGGAACAGGTCACTAGGCAGAAGGGGTTGGACCAAATCGCCACTCAAACTACCCACTTAACTCTTTTGTCGGCCTGCGAATTAGATGTTGATGATATTAGACTGAAAACGGTTTCATCCGAGGCCGTCGAAGCGTGGCTCGACGTGTTTCCGTTCGAGCTCGTAGGCAGTAAGCCGACGACCAGTTCCGCCGCCAGTGGCCTCAGACTTGGAATTGCCATTTTTGAGAGAGAGAAATGTCCATGCGGTGGAACAGTGGATGAGCACGGCCTGCACCGGCTTAGCTGCACTACTGGGGCTTACGCAGGGCCGCTACAATGCCGTCAATGACATCCTCGGGAGCGCTTTTAGGCATGCTGGCTACCGCGTCACGCTGGAGCCTGGTGGACTGCAGAGAGACGACAGGCGTCAGCGCGATGGCCTTACCAGCCGGGACTGGTACCATAATCAGCCGCTGGCGTGGGACGTCACTGTCTCTGAGACGTACGCCCTCGGCTATCGCGCACTAGCCAGCGCGGGCGTCGGCCACTTCATTTACCAACGGGAGATGCACAAACGGCGCCTATACTCGCATCTTCTTGAGGACCACGTGGGAATGGCGTTAAGTCTCGAGAAATCTGGCGTTTGGGGCAAAGATGCACTCAAACTGGCAAAATAGCTTAGGAAGATGCTCTTTGGGACCACAGCGGAGCCAAAATCGACCGCGTTTCTCCGACAGAGGGTGCCATTGGAGCTTCAGAGAGGCAACGCCAAGATGATGTTGAGTGTTCAGCGACACTCGAGCAATAATATTATAAGTAATGTTGTAGATGTTTTATAATTAATATATTAGTAATTGTGATAGATGTACATAATGAAAAAAATATTATTATTATTATTTGCGTTAGTGCTGCTCGCTTGATTTATTTACTTCGGGTGCCAACGAGGCAACTAGCGTTACCCATATACATCGCAAATGCCAATAAATGCAGTAAAACAGTAAATAGGGTGACAACTTACGAAGCAATAGATAATGGTTGTGCTCTAAATGGAACGGACTGGCACAAGCCTCTCATCGGTCGTGCAACGGTCGTGCCCTGTAACGCAAACACGCCCACATCGGAGTTTAGGAACAAGATCTTCCGACGGGGGTGGAAACACATTTTGGCACCTCTGGTAATCTTTTGTAAAAATCTCCGTGTGGAGCCTGTGACACCCAGGAACCAACTCACGGTACGTTGTGCGGCCGATTGAGCGAGCTACAGTGGAACTTTGTGAAACTGTGGTTAGCACACACGGCACTACACGAGCGGGTTGCCAAAATCGAGGCAATCCCGCAGGAACAGTTTGCCGCACCCCTTACGCTTACAGGGGGTTTGAACTCCACGCTAAGTGACAAAATTAGCGTGGAGAAAAGCGGCGGAACGCGGACAACGCGGAAAAACAAGAAAAGCAGGCTAGCAGACAGCACAGAAGAAGGTGACGTCACCGAGCCAAAGACGAGAGAGCTGGCTGGAGAGACCAGCAAAAACAACCGCGCAGACGCCAAGAGAAGCTTGGCGTCTGCAGAGTTGAGTAACGACAGTGGCAACTTGAACGGCGCTGTTGTGGAGATGGAACCACCGGGTGGTGGTACAGCGGCGTCACCAGCTGCGGTAACAACAACGCCGACAGCAGATCCAGCTGACCCACGTCCGGAGGAGAAGGCAGACGACGATGCTTTTGTTGTGGTTCGTAAGCGACGAGACAACAAAACAAAACATTGAATGCAGCGCGGTAGTGCAACAGATGGCATAGACGGAATGGAAGTCTATGCTAGACCTGCGAAGATCTGCGCCTTGAGAGTGGCACGATTGGCGCAGAAGACATCGGCGATCGGACTGCAAGCCTGGCTTACTGGCAAGGGCATAACTGTGAAAGCAGTTTGGAAGCTACATACACATGGTAGTGATGCTGTGTGGTGGTTCTGTGTGGTGGTGCGTGACGAAGATTACGCAAACTGTTGCAGAAATGAATTCTGGCTAAAGGGAAGCCTGTTCCGTCGCTGGGTTGGGGACGTCCCCTACGAGAGGATGGTTAAGGAGAGTTTTAGTGCGCCTGGCGGTCCAAGCCCCCGTAAGTGACTGACCAGTTCTAGAACTGCAAGCGTAGTGGCAAACATACCTATACGAGTGCTTCTCTGGAATTGTGAGGGACTTAAGGGAGCAATGGATCTTGCACGTGATGACATGTTTAAGTTGGTTGACATTGCACTCCTCACGGAGACATTTCAGCGGGACAAACTGCATATCAATGATATGCGGGGCTATCTACCTACATAAACGCTAACCACCGATGCAATGCGTCAGGAAAGATGAATACTGCGTGGTGCTCTCCTCTGGGAGGGTAAACGTCGCTGTATTCTATTTCCCACCCACATTCGATTCTGCGGAGGTTGCTGAGACGGTAAGCTTTGGACTTTCAGAGTTAAACCTGACCATGCCAACTATCGTCGGCGGTGATTTCAATGCCAGAATCGATTGTGGGGCCAACGATGATAAAGGCGAGGTGCTGCTTCAGTTGATGAAAAATATTGGTCTAAGCTGTGCAAACGCGCGCGAAGACTATATATATGTAAGTCACAATGGAAGCAGCACCATCGACCTGTTGTTTCACAACCTTGTCAGCCGTGAAATTGAAAGCTTCGATGTTCTCGATGAAGCGGCCCGAAAACACCAACCAGTGTTGGCCGTTGTCGATGTTCCCGGTATTTGGCAAGACCGACATAATCCGCCGCGCTGGTCTGCAATGAGACGGATTAATCTATCTCTTTTGGACAGAGCGGTGGGCGGTCTTGAGGTTAGCCCTGACATCGACACAACCTGTGACCAGCTGGAGAGGACGATGAGAAGTGCAGTGAAGTGGAAAAGGTTATGGCAGAAGAGATCACGCCCGTGGTACTCTTGAGCCTGCTACCTAGCCCACGTTGAAGTGCTCGAACTCCTGCGCCAAGCAAGAGCCAAAGCACCATCATCACTGCAAGCCAGGCGGGACTATTTTGAGTGTAGAAAGGCCTATATAAGACTCTGCTATGATCATAAAAGGGAACACGCGAGGCGGGAGGAACGACGGCTGCTTGAAAAAGCAGAACGAGAGCCCTCAGCTTACATCGTGCGACCTCGTAGGGCGGGGAATCCGCTTAGTGACGGACAGGTAAAGAGCCACCTAACTAATATTTTATTCAATCGTGACGTTGCGGCCGTATCTCCAATCGTACAGCATCCGCTCACATTGGAGCAGTACAACATGAATCTGCCTTTCGGGGTGGAGGAGGTGTGCCAGGTCCTACGGTCACACTCGAAGAGAAAGAGCTCAGGGCCCGATCAGGTCTGCTATGAGCATTGGATCCAGTCACTCCCTCTCTTGGCAGAAACTCTTTGTGATTTCTTTAATGAAATTATAAAGAGGGGGCGGATGCCTAAAGTCTGGCATGTCGCCAGGCTTTCTCTTTTGTTCAAGGGTAGGCATGGTGATGACCATCAGGATCCAAATCTCTACCGTGGAGTGGCGTCAGAACGCACATTGAAGAAGATTTTCTGTAAGTTGGTGATTCGGCGGATTGAGCACGTGGCTGAAGAGGCACTTCCACCGGAGCAATTCGGTTTTAGGAGAGGCCGAGGCACCCGTGATGCAATCCACGTTCTCCAGTCAGAAATCGAGCGAGCTGTGGCACAACCCAGAGGTCATCTGTATGCAGTCTTAATTGACTGCGTCAAGGCCTTTGACAAAGCCCCTCGCTATCTGCTGGTTGAAGCATTCCAACGAGCAGGAGTGGGTGGCTCTCTCCTGAGTGTAATAGCAAGTTTCTTTGAGGAGGACACCTTGCTGGTAGACGGTGAGCAGGGTGTATTGGAGATTAAGCAAAATGTGGGAACTCCGCAAGGAGACCCGCTGAGCTGCGTCTCGTTTACACTTCTCCTTGCTGACCTCGTCGGTTACGTCCGACAGGAGTACCAAAAAGCCGTGGTGGTCATGTATGCAGATGATATCGTGGTCGCTCATCGCGACCTAGGTGCCATTAAGCGCATTACCTCTATGATAGAGGCGTTCCTTGTCTCGAAGGGACTTGAGATAAACACCAGGAAGACCAAAGCCATGAAATTCAGGCGTGGAGGTCGATTGGCTGCCAGAGACGTTATACGTTGCTGCGGCCAACCATTGGAGTTTGTTAACTCTTGCCAGTTCTTGGCCTTCGGGTTCATTATACGGGAACGACGTTCACAGCGCATATAAACGAAACAGTACGGAAGGCACTTGTCTCTCTTTACGGGGAAGTAGGCAATGTCCGAAGACTGTCCGTTTTCTCAGCAGTGAGGCTCTTCATGCTTAAGATTGTTCCGGGGCTGATGTATGGCCTTGACAGGGTGTGGAACCACCTCACACTGGCGAATTTTAACCAGCTTGAGAGGTGTTTCTCATTATATATGAAGCGAGTGCTTTGCTTGTCTATTCGAGCAAGGAGCCGCTTTGTATATCTCATGTCAGGTTGTCCACCGGCTATTGAAACAATCCGACTAAGGCTGAAGATGCCGCGTACAGTACCATACGAATGTTTCATTTCTGAATGGGAAGCTAAAGTCGAACAGGCCAGACGGGAGGTCAGTGGTTTGGACGTTTTCAATGCCGTGCACCTTTGGTCTGGTCCTGCATGTGACAGTCGTCACGTATACACCAGGTACATAGTGCATGGTTATCACTACCTGGTATGTTCAAACGCAGCCTTTCACGAGGAGTACGAGTTGTGCACCTGCCGGTTCTGCCTGCAGAGGTGTGCCAAGTACCATGCAGTGGGATGCACAGCGCTGAACAAAACATCGTTACACTACTTCTCTCGCCGAAAGCGTGAAGAAGATAGAGTATTATGAAGAAACATCGTGAACGGTATATTATACTCAATCTGAGTGAAATAAATCTAATTGGAATGTAATCTTTCGTAAACAAAAACTGTTATAATGACTTTGAATGAAAAAGCTAACGAGTGGATGGACACCTATCGCCTGAGACTTATCCTTAAGAAAAGTGAAGTTATATGCCGGCATGATAGAAAGAGAAGAGGCCATCAGAAGGCAAATTTCTGGGGATATACTGAAACCAAAACTCGCATGGCGCATATGTAAGATGTCTAGCCTAAGAGTGCAAAGAGTTTTTCGTAACCTATTAGAAATCCTATTAAAAGAAGGATTGCCTCCAAGACAAAGTGCAGGTTACTGGCAACGATAACGCTGCCTACCGGTCTATATGCTGCCTCTGTTTGCTCGGACGCAGCGCGCTTCCGCAAAAGAGCAGTAATAACGAGGCCTCGACAAGGCACTTTTTTGTCCGCGGGCAGAGAGGCGACCTTAATTGCTTTGTGCCAAAGTCGAAAAAGATCCCGCAGGAGACCAAGCGTCAATGGACTAGGTTTAAAAAACAATTTATTTAATCAACATAGTATTAGGAACGTCTCTATTCCTACGGGATCTCAGGGAACCCTTCGGCGGAGGGAAGGGACCCTTCGACTGACGCCGCGTTTCCCCGCTGAAGCTCGATCGATACTCGCTGCAGTAGGAACTCTCCAGAACGAGGATCCCTTGTGACTGCGTTCAGTCTTTTTCCAAGCTCCTTGAAAAATTTTGACGTTTCTTCACCCATGGGTCCGTAAGTTTCTATGGCAATTGGCTGGACGATAAACTGCGGATTGAGTTCTCTGTATTTCGCTAACTTGCGGTCCTCCGCAAGACAAGCAGAAGCGCCAGCTTTCTGGCTTGTTCGAGCGACGTAGCTCCTGGCCAATGTACACGACACGGTAACGTCCCATACAAGTAGACGACCTCTTTCCCAAGGGGTTAGAGTTTTGCCGTCCGGTCGTAACCCACTATTGGCGCTGAGGCCTAGTGGCTCTTTCACAGCCGGCACCTGTGCACTATGCAGTGCACGACAGACGACGTCGTTTATTGCATAGTGTCGTGGGTGGCGGCCGGCGCTGTATCGGCACGATAGAGCGTGTACCCCTGTTGTTGTTACGGGGAACCGACACCGGTTGCAAAGATGAGCGGCACAGACCGACTCCCCCAGCCGCAGACCAGACACGATGCGGAGTGTGTTATTGTCCAGCATCGTACCTAGTTGCGGCGAGGGGAGGGCCTGAAGCCACTTGCCACTCATCGGATCGAAGCAAGCTCGTAGTCTGGCCTTGTCAGCCGTGGTTTGCGCCTGAGACAGGAGATAGGCCTGTTTTCGCTCTACGACAATGCGGTCGAGAGACTCTTGCGTTGGGGAAACCGGTAAAGCCTCCCACCGCGATTCAAATTCGTCCAGGCTCGTGCGCGAAGCCCGTTCAATCACCTCCGATGTACCTTCCGGGCCTATGGAAACAATTAGATGTTTAAAATCTGTGATCGAGCCCACGTAGCACGATAAGGCCAGATCCTTAGTTGTACGGACACCGAGGCCACCCGCGCTGATTGGCAGCGTAGCTTGGGCCCATGCGTTGTCTTCTAGGCGCACATTAAGTAAGCATTCGAGTGTCGTCCGGAAGAGTTCGTCGAGAACGTGGAGCAGGTCATCTCTCTTGTACGAGGGAGAACATCGTAAAAGATAAATTAAACGAGGCGTGGAAAGGCTTTGTCGTAGAAGATACAGGGCTGGGTGTGCGTCTAGATGTTTTAATCTACTGCACCACCGTTTCGCATCTGAGAGCCTCTTTTGGAGGGCACCCGCAACTGCTGCGTCAGTTAACGGAGCACCCAATAATTCAACGTTTTCCTCTGTTAGCCACTTGATATTGGGTAGTTTTGCTCGCACTGCGGCAGCAGTTTCCTCTCTGTCGTTGCGCGATAACACAAGGAGCTCACATTTTTTGTCGTTGAGCTTCAGGCCCGAGACCGCCTCGAAGTCCTGGACCTTCTTAATGTCGGAAAGGACATCAGGCAAATCGCCTGCAAGTAGTCCATCGTCTAAGTACCACGGTCGCAATTCTGACTGCAGTTGTGCCTGAAGCTCATGTAATCCTATGCAGAAGAGGGCAGGCCCACACGGGTCGCCCTGCTGCACCCCACACTTCGACAGCAAAGTCTTTCCTTGCCAATAGAGGTTGGACGGGAAGCGATACATCTGGTAGATAGCGGCGTACAGCGCCGGGGTTCGCCGTTTAACCGAGTTTAAAATGTGGTCTCTCCGCATCATGTTAAAGGCATTTTGAAAATCCAACTTTACCAAAGTTTTTTGGTTTGCGGCTCTGTGTGATTCGATGTATGCAGCGGTGGCATGTACGGCAGCTTCGGTACCCCCCTTAATACCACAGCCAAGTTGCAATGGGGCAACTAACTCAACAATGTCTTTGATTGATTTCTTAACAAGGACTTTGCCGACAAGTCTTCGTAGAGTAAGCCCCACTGCGATAGGTCTTATTCCACCGTCCTTCTTCCGGAGAGCGATCAGAGAAGCTCCGTAAAATATTGGTAATATAAAATCTGGTAGTTGTCCGTTGATGGCCAGAGTAACAAAGCGGCACAGAGAAAGCAGCAAGGGATTACTGTTTTCATCCTGCCTGCCAATGAGATCCTTTAAGTGGCGAGGGCGAAGTCCATCGGGCCCCCCGCTGGAGCAATTGGGGAAACTTCTAATTGCGTTGCGGATCTCCGCTGGGGTAACGGAGATTTCAGATCCCGGTGGAGTGGTCGCTGGTGCGTCTGGGAAGGTTGTATCTGGGGGGTGTTCGGGGTGCTTGGCTAAGAGGCTCTCGAGGGTTTGTGGATCGACTGGGGCGATCTCGTCAGTAGACAAAAGCGTGCGGGCGGCCGACGAAATATCTCCAAGAGCCAGTTTCGTCTGTACCATTTTTGACCGTCGGGAGTCGGTGTCGCATGGCGAGGGCGTCCCGCGTTTTGTTCCACACAAGTGAGGGTTTTCACTTATTTTAGCTCTTCGACGGTAGCGTACCAGGTTTTCCCGAATAACTGATGTAAGTGTGCGTCCTTTTTCTTTTTTTGCGGGGATGCTAAACACAAGAGAAGGGAAAGCAAATAGCCGTTCCCAATTTTCCGGTGAGGCAGACGAGCACAGATCATTTATAGTTTTAGATAATTCTGCTGCAACATGGCTTCTAAGAGAGCGGGGTGTGCAAGATATCATTTTTAGCTTAGATTTAATTTCCACGACTTTCGTAAAATAGTCGGCGATGTGAAAAGGTTGGTCGGGGTCGGTTTAAAATGGTTGGTTCGGTAGTCGGTTCGATGTTATTGGTTGAGTGGGCGTGTCTGCTTGTAATTGACCTGCGAGTTGTTCTGTCTGCGTGGTTGACGAGACCCAGCGTCGGATATCAGTTTGCCGACTGGTCATTATAAGTTTTCGGTCTGTACCACCTGTGAGACATCTAAGACACGAGATCGCGAGGGAACCGGGTCTTCGATTGAGTCTTCTGTTTGTTTAGGGGTGAAGACCGCTTTTATTGCATTTTCTATCTCTTTACGGATGTCTATCCCACCAGACTGGGCAGCGGGAGCCAATTGTTCCGCAGGTACGGCCCGAGAGTTCAGAGACAGTCCCGGGATGATCGACGCGATTAGTTTTTCGATAACAGCTCCTACTTGAGCCACAATTGTTTCAACTATCCGCGGGATAAGCTTTTCTGTCACCGACTGCAGGATCTTTTCTATGCTGAGTGCTGGAGTACTCACGTTCTCAGCGACTGTCTTTACAGGCTGACTTGGGGCGGGCTCCCTTGCTGTCGTATCGCGCGCGTTGTTTACAGAAACTTTGACTCCATTTTGGACGACAGCGGCAAAACTGCGCCTGCTAAAATTTGCGGCGGGCTTTATGTCCACCACGGGTGCGCAAAGTTTAACAGGTAAGGCCTCAGGTTGTTTCTGAATGACATGTTTAGCGGACTTCTTTAAGAGTTCTATACGATTTAGCCGCTGCACACACGACCCAAATGTCGCTTCGTGGTTACCTTTGCATAAGCAACAGCAAGCGGGCTGATTGCAATCTTTTCTAATGTGACTGGTGGAACCACAGCGTCGGCATCGGGGACTCGCTAGTCGACATTCCGACTGCAGATGGTCTAGACTGTAGCAGCGGTAGCAATGAAGAGGCTCCCGGTAGAAAACCACGCCGTGTGACTTAAAACCCAATCGTACTTCAGCCGGAAAATTAGCTCCGGAAAATGTCAGAATGACATTATCCGTGGCCATCACAAAACCCGTTCTGGCGTTTTTGGATCGAACACGAACTGCTTCTGTGACTCCAAGCGGTTTAAGAGCACTGGTAATAGCAGATTCGGTCAACGATGGGTGCACACCGCTTATCTTGCCTTTTACTACCGATCTGGAACCACTTATTCGAGAAGTGACAGGAACACCGGCTAACGACTGCAGACTCAACAGAGCTGTCCTATCCTCAGGATTTACTGCGACAATAACTAGATTTCCCGCTCTAGTGAAAGTGGGTTCTTCTACCGGACCGGAAATATGTTTTGCGATGTCGTCGCATATGGCATTAAAGTTTGTTTCCAACTGATTATCTTCGGCTGAAAATATTACAGCATCAGTTTTCTCTTTGATTTGAACCTTGGTAATTGCTTCTTTAGCTACCACAGGTTTTCCCCCAGCGCCTACCTCACACCATCCTGCATCATCTCCAGCCTCAAGCGGCGTTCCACTAACAACCACTTGATTTCTTTGCAAATCTACAATTATATCGGAGTCAGCTGCAGCTGGAGCCGCGCTGTCAACGCCGTTGCCACTCTCCTCTGGCTGTTCTCCAGCTGACTGCTTCTTTGCTGTTGAAACTGTCAACTTCTTTCTTTTCTTCTCATCAGCCTTGCTCAGCTGCTGCTGTAGAGGCGGACTGCTGGCTTTCCGTTTGTTGTTCTTCTCCTCCCCATCGCCGTCGTCAGTACCTGCCGGCGGCTGTTGCTTGGTGACGTCAGTACCAGCAGTAGAGACCGCTTTTGTAGCAGCACCGACACGGGTGTCGTTTTGCACGTCACGGGTGTTGTTCTGCACGTCACGGGTATCAGCTGATAATTCTGCGGTTGGCTCTGATGCTACCAATGGTGGAATTGGTGGCTTTAAAGGCGGACTCCGTTCAACCGGCATTGCTCTTCGAATGCACTGGCTCTTGTAGAATCACCTCACTACAGCACTACCGTCAAGACAGTCGAAAGTTAAGTTAAAACTTGCACAAAACACAGAGCTCAGTCAAAACACGTCCGCACCATTCGAATGTAAACATTCGAAAAAGGTTTAAAATACCCTACCTCAGGAGCAGATACAATTGTCAGAATAAGGAACTGTCTTACGTTTCACACATGTGGTAACAGAACGGGGTCAATTTCAGACGTATTCAGTCACAAACGACAGACGCATGTGGCGCACCCGTTTCGTGCGACACAGAAAATGCCGACGACGTAGAACACCGTCGTTCTCCGGTGCGCAGTGCTCGCCCAGGCTAGAAAAGAAATTCCAGAGCGGAAAAGCCCGTCCCCTTGAGAGAGATCTTGCGTTCATGACGCTCATTATCAGAAGAATGGCAAGAACCTTGGAGTTTTCGACTCGATTATGGGACCCAAGTTTCCGACTCTATTATGAAGAGTAAGCCGAGTGCGACTAAGCAGAAATCAGCTATGCTATGGTAGAAACAAGGTGACAGAAGAGCAACTGGGCACCCAATGCGATCCCTATGCCCCTCAGGCCGGAAGAGCACACGCAATCCGCACAGAACGCTCGAAATGCAATATTTTCCCCATAAGGTGTCAAACAAACGTTATGAAATTTCGAGCCTAACGGATTGAGGAGGAATCCGGGTTTAGTGAGCCTATGATCTCCACGTCCATGCACCTCGTCAGCGGCCGAGGTGCATTGACGTTTTCATCATCATCCGACCGAGGTGCATGGACGACCGAGGCGGCCGAGGTGCATGGAGGCATCAATCATTTCAGAAGTTTCCGACTCCAGTTTGTCTGTACATGGCGGCTGCGAAAATAGGGCTGACTGAGAAACAATCTTGATGATATGGCTAGGTAAATGTGTTTATGCTCCATCAAAAGGTTTCGAGGTTTTTATGCTGTTTACATCGGCATCGCTCGTGTGGTTCTGTGGGGTTCGTGGCCTGCAATATATACGTCAGAAGTGCACAATCTCTTCAGATTACAACGTTTTTGAAAAGCCTTTGTCAGCAGCGTCTCATCTTCCAGCACGTGGGTATCATATTTGATAGCGCAAAGATTTTCTTCAGAAAGAAAAAAATTAATTTCATCAACTATACGCAAGTCGTTTACGTTCAGGTTTCCCTAAACTAGTCGATACCATATGTGGCGATCGGTGCAATTTGTGTCAAAAATAGGGCAACCGTTGCATAAACCAAAAACTTATGTAGGTATTTATTGGCAACGGATGGTAGCCTTTCTGATCCGCTCTTAGATGTGTGTTCAAAAGCTCTGGCCGCTTGTTGACAAAGTGTTGTTGCAAAGTGTGTTTACAATGTGTTTTCCGTTCTCCCTAATTTAAAGCGCGTCACCCCTGGCTTGACGGTTGCCCCGTCAAGGTTTCATCGCTACGTAAGAACATGCGTGGTATAATGTTTATTGTGTCACCATATATACTCAGATGAGCTACACTTACCGCTCTGAGCCATCAGGCTTTGATTTATCTATTCATGGCGTTTTAATTGGCAGCGTTACCACGAGCATCAGTTGTTTATATATCTTACATTTCTGGAAAGAGCTAGAATCGCACTTAGAGTCTAAGGTACCGCAGTGTAGGTGGCAGCACCGCTACACTACGGTACTATACTACATTATTTAAGTAGTAAAATAGTTGTTTCGAGAAGATTGCAAAATGCTCGAAAAGCACACGCCACTGTCTAAACTCAATGCGAGTAAAGCGCTAAATTTGCCGGTATCGATGTCAGCAGATCGCCGGGCAAATAAGCGCGCTATTGGAGTTATGGAGACGGTCCGCCGCGCAACTCGCGTCGCTGAAGATCGAAAAAGCGCGCCGCATCAAGGCCCGTCGAAGACGTGGAAGTGAAAGATTTTCGTGTATCACAGAAGGACCCCATATACGCGGATGCAAACAACAAAGCAGAAGATGAAGTACAGTGTAACGAGAAGGTTTTTTTGTACAGTGCTTTGCCTAAGAAGATCGGAGACCCCGAAAGTGGTTGTAACCAGACAAGAGGCAGTGATACTGTCTGCTAGCGGTAAGAGCTACAAAATATTTTAACAAGTTCCGCGACTATTTGGTGGGCCATGTAAAGGGGAAATTAAAAAAAATTGCTTTAAAAAACTGGAGAGCTTGTCATTGTCGTTTAAGTTAAAGAACATAGGCGGCAGCACCTCTCTGTGGCTGTAAGAGATAGTTGTATATGTTAGAGTATATGCCATGATAACTAGAGCGCTGTTTTATGAAGGGCAAAATATCTGATATGCATCCGTTCAAGCACAGAAGAAAATCCAGAAGCTTCCTACTAGCTGCACAGGAATCATTAAAAGTAATTGAGGTGGCTCAAACTAAAACCCAAAATTCGTGATGCAACGCTGTGTGTCAGCAACTGAACACGTAATCTTAACATTCACAGGCAATCGCTTCCCATCGAGGGTTGGCTTGAGTCTAGAGCCGCTTAAGGTTGTGTTTTAGTGTGACCCAATGCAGTGCTTTAGAAGCTACTGCATTGATCACTTTGCCGCAGACCGCATGGTTTCTACACCAATGTGTAGATGTGGCGCTCTGAAACATCTTAGGAAGAATTCCAATTTGTGCTCACTGTCCCCGTGAACAGACGTCCGCTTGGCGACACAGTATGGTCTACTAGACGTTGCTGTTATCGTGACCTCTGAGCTAAGTAAAGGAAAAATGCACGGATTCGTATAGCTGGGCCTGAGGCGACACAGTGAAAAGACTACGGGCTTACTTGGCAAAAATTCTTAAGTTAGCCGTTAGCAAGCTCGTCGGAAATAATAAACGCGACGTTATTCACAGACTACAGGGCATCACTTCTAATATCTGGGCCCCGTTAGCCAATGATATAGGCAAGGCAACCGGCCACCAACCAGACTGATAGCCGGGTGGATGGCGGCTTGCCAGAAGTGGCCTCGTGGAGCGCTAATCCCCTGGCCAGGGCTAGAAGTGTAGAGGCAGATATACCACAGATACATCTTAGTGAAGGTGACGGCGTCTACAGCCCGGTAGAAGCTTCAGGCTCAGCGATCTATCGTGATTGCGTGGGCAGTAAGTGTAAACTTGAGGTGTGGGAGAGATTGCCCACATGCTTCAACTGCCAGAGACTCGACCAGAGATCTGCAACCTGCACGACGCCCTGGGCTTGGGTTGCCCGCTTCTGACGTTGATGCAGATTGCCAGACCATGTGGCGGCTGCGTGTATAGCCAGGACGACACATTGTATAGTGTGAGGTCTCGGGCTACAGGGCCGATAGCATGGCCTGTCCGTCGTATCGCACACAGTTACAACCACCGCTTGCCTCGCACAAGCGGAGGCAACCTAATACCAAGAATACTGATGAACAACATGATGTGACCATTTGGTGGACACGTCAAGACGTGATGCTCTTCCTCGCCAATTAGGGTGACGGGGAGGCCTTCGTGTAGGTGGTTCTTGTACTTCTTCTACTTCTTCTTTATATTATATTTCTTCCGAAGGACCCAGCCACTATACGATGGATACAACACTGGATATTCCAGGAAATAAAAAAAACTTTTAAGCGACCAACGCTACCTATGGTTTAGACAAGTTTCGCCTACCAGGCGTCGGCTCAGCCCATATGTTGTATATGTAGCGGCGAGCATGGGGCTATGTAGGGTTATTTTCAAAGTGCAGTTGGTCGTACGTGGTAATTTTTTTTAATTAAAGTGCATAACACAGTACAAAAATCAAGAAGCTGGCTTAGGCACAAGGCCAATAAAAGTCGAATAGTTTTTGCTTTCAGTGAACGTCGTAAAATTATTGAATAAGGTTTGTTAACCACGATCGTTCCTCGTATCATGAAAGTCGGCTAAAATGCCATAATTGGTGTATTTAATAAGTTACTTCTTTCTTTGCTCTCTAGAATTACCGGAGGAGAGATGGATGATGAGCTGAGTAAAGCCGCTGAAACCGTTCTCCTTGCGACGCTCTATTGAAGCCACCTTGCGCGGCGCACTTTGCACGCTTTTACGTAACCAAGTGATAGAGACGAACAAATACAACAAGCCTCATGGAGGTCCGTAACCGGCTTGCACAGCAGCAACGGACCCGCCAGAATTGAGACAAGCCAGGAAATCGCTACTTAAATGATTTCAATGGAACTGTAAATAGAGTACATTACATTTCTTATTTCTTCCTGTAGCTGACCAGTATGACGTGTGTGTCCTTAGCCACCAAATCCACGGTTGTTCCTAGTTAGTGTGTAGCGAAATGTTCAGGTGCACAAACAGAGGGCTCGGGTAAAGCAAGTAGAGGTGTTGCGTAACAGCAAGCTTATAAGCGCAACAATATACTAAAGACAATAAATGTGTAATATATACTTAATGTCTCACACGAAAAAAAAAAAGAAAAAAAACAAATTATATATATATATATATACGACAACTACATAGTCTTTAAAAGGGAGTGCCACTGTCGGATTGACGAACCAAGATGTTTAAGCACGGTGCCACAAACCAGCGCATTAGTATCTCGCAATATTTGGGGTATATCCACGGCTAAAGACCCGACCTTCGTCGTACATCAGGGGCAATATAGAGTAGATATATTTGCTACAAATGACGTCTAATGATAGCTACAAAAGAACTCTGGCGTTTGGTGCAGGATGACACCTAGCCGTTATTGTGGAGATATGAATTCGGCCGCAATCTATATACCGCGCAGGTATATGCAGACAGGCAAGTTACTGCGTATTTTATTTCACATGAAATATTAGATGCTTCGTATTTGTAAACTATACAGCACCCCTTCACACGACCACATGAACGATTATACTTACCAAGCTAGTCTTTTGCGGCATTTATTGAATACACTGGAACTTAATAAAGGCATTTTACAGGACAGACAAGTTGTCATAGCTGACCGAAACCATTGCGACCTTGCAGCATATTGCATCGGGGAATTATTAGGAAAGGACTACAATTAGGAGTACCTGGGACCCCAATAAACGATCAGTGGAAATTCCCATACGGCTCTTCAATTTAAGGATCGCGTTTAACTCTTCTTATGGTACTCAGATAATATGACCTTATATATTTAAGTTAAACTTTAAGGCGCTTTTCCAACTCAAGGCCACACTTGCAAAGAAGGCGCTAAGGGTCCACCGTACTTGCCTCTAAAGCTTATTTACTGGTGGCGTCTCTGCGTTCGTTGATGACCTACAATACAACCCAGCCAATGACATGTGATTTGCAGAAACGCTGCATTTATGACATAAGACATCTGAGCGCACGATGAAATCCATCCATGAAATCTATTTGGTGTGCTTGTGCAAACTCTGCAGGCGATAATGTAATTTATATCACCTCCAACAATGCGAAAAAGTAGTTCCATTGACTCGGCCTTTAAAACCGTAATAACTATACATATATGTGAATATCCGTTTTTAATCTACGCGCAATATGAAAACCAGCTATCGATTACTAAAGCTAAGTACCTGACATCTATTAGGTAAGTCAAAAAGTTCGTCGGCTTTCTGGGACCACATTTTTGAAATTCCCGCGCTCTGCAGCAGGGCCGCCTGAGAGTGCGGCTGGGTGTTTACATTCAGGACCAGACCCGTGGTGGCGCGATACCGGTTCCAACTTTACCGTTTCGCTTGCGGAATTGGCAGCTGTTTGCAATGGAGGACATAAATACGCATTTTCGACACATTATGTTGTTCTCCTATCGTAAAGGCATAAGTGCAGCGCAAACAACCCGGAGGATATGTGCAGTCTACGGCGAAAACGCAGTACACAAATCCACAGTCGAAAAGCGATTCGCCCGTTTCAAAGCTGGAAACTTCAATCTCGAAGATGAACCGAGGTCAGGACGACCCAATGTTGTGGAGACCGACGAAGTCATAAGCCTGGTTACTTCGAACCCAGGTTTGACCATAAAAGGAATTGAATATGTAACGGGAGTCTCCCAAGGAACCGTTTGGAATCGCCTTCATGATGCAGGTTTCTTGTGCAAGCGGAATATCTGGCTACCACACGACCTCAATGATAGGCAGCTTGAAGGGCGAGTCGATACCTGTCACGCACTCCTACGGAAGAACTCGAATGAGCCATTTCTGAGAAGATTGATAACCGGCGATGAAAAATGGATACTCTACAGAAACGTAACGCAGAAAAGAAGTTGGGTCCCCAGAGGTTCTCAGGCCGCAGCTATCCCTAAACCCGAAATTCATCAGAAGAAGGTTATGCTGTGCTGCTGGTGGGACTGTAAGGGCGTCGTGTATTTTGAGCTGCTTCCAATGGGTCAGATGATCAACTCCGTCGTCCACTGCAGACAACTCGAAGATTTGAAGGCTGCAATAGCAACGAAGCGCCCGGAATTGTCAAACAGGTGGGGCGTCACTTTTCAACATGACAAGGCGACACCACAAAAGTTTGGCCACCCGGCAAAAATTGGCGGAGTGTCATCACTTGTTCAGGTCTCTCCAGAACTCCCTTGATGGCACAACATTTGAATCTTTGGAGGCTATAAAAAATCACCTCACTCAGTATTTCGACGAGAAGGACAAGACGTTCTGGGAGAAAGGAATCATGGATCTACCGAGGCGATGGGCGAAGGTTATCGAACAAAACGGTCAATATATCTTTGAATAAAAATACTGTTGTTTGCATAAATAAGGCTCTTTAAAATCGGGTTAAAAAGCCGACGAACTTTTTGACTTACCTAATATTTTTGCCAGCTCGTCAACTATCTTATCCCCTGGTGCTACGTCAAACGCCTTCAAAACCTTTAAATCAAGAAACACAGCATATAAGCTATTCCTTGGCCTGGAGAGCCTGTCCCAGATCACCCCGAGCAGCTCCTCAATTGCTGAGTGAATTGGCCCTTCTTCCCTAGATCTGTGTTGCTCTTCCGGTTTTACGCCCTTCTCCTCAAAGAACGACCCTAGACTCCTTAGTACTATTCCTTAAAATATCCTATATGGGCAGCTTTTTATTGTCATTTTCCAGGTCCCAGGTTAAGCATAAACTGAACAGGGCTTGCTAGCAAGACGCGAGAACCGGGGTATTCCAGGGTATGTTCATGTGCTATTTTTTTATCAAATACTTCTCGTGCAATTTCTCTTGTGGTGCTCTGTCAATTGCTTCCACTTTTCCGAAAGTGAGATTACTCTCATTATCCAGATTTTTGCTGCCTGCTTCCTCCGTCGATTGATGCCCCCCCCCTTTATATATTGGATGTTTGGAAACGCGAATGCACTATCGGTACTGGCAACCAACAGCACCTAATGTAGGACTTTCACCCACTAAAAACCTCCCCTTCCTACCTCTCCCCAGAGCTCGGAATTGTGTGGCACTACTTCGAGACCGTGGGAGGGGAGCCTCGTGCTCCACCGGCTCTCATAGATCTCGTTGTGTTCTCAGCTCACGAACCCGAGGCAATGTGTCAAGCCGTTCTACGGAGGGCTGGGTTGCCATAGCCCTTTGCGGGGCACCCTCATTTCGACCACTTAATGGCCCCTGCGTGTCTCTGTAGCGCGCGCGGCAAGCGTTTTCTAGCCGTGTCTTCTCGCGTATACTAGCGTCTAAAAAATAGACGTCTACTGCCAAGAAATAAATAGATTTTTATTTCCAATATCTACTAAGCTACATTTTGACCAACAGTTTGCAGCTCACTAGGAGCACAAGTACAGTTGCGGTATTTGTACTCGATGTGCAAGAAATCTAAATCTATGACAAAAAAGTGATTTATTAAAATTGAGGTCGTAAGCAAATAACTAACATACATATTGGCACTACGCAGGTTTCTTCGCATAATTTTCAAATGACACAATATACGGATACTTTCAAGGTTTACAATGTGTGGTCTTTTGAAATTTACGTGTGAGATTGTTTTGGTCGAATCGCTGCAAAGTGTTGCTTTGGAATTGCGAAGGTTTATTCGGGGCTTTACAGCTAGCACCAGGGCGTTTCTTTGATGATGTGGACATTGTGCTCTTGGCGGAAACTTTCAAGCGGGTGGAACTGCATTTCAATAAAATGCGAGGCTTTTATCTGCAGAGTCACCCCGAATGCAACGTGTGTGTCGAGGTGAATGTTGTATGACACTCACCTCAGGTAGTTTCAACCTCGCATTGTTTCACCTGCCACCTTATTACGATGATGCTGACGTTGCCGATGCGATCAGTGCTGGTCTAGCGGCGTTAAAGCTCCAACTATCCACTCTAATTGGCGGCTACTTCAACTGTCATATTGATAGTGGCGCCACCGACAGGAAGGGCGCTGGGCTTCTTAAACTTCTGGAAAACAGAGGCCTGCATTGCTCAAATAAGTGCCAAAGTGGAGGAAGCATTATCGATTTCCTGTTTGACAACCTTCAACATCCGACGGAATTTCAAGGATGAAAGGTATTCAATAATCCAGTTCGGAAGCACCTGCCGATGCTGGCGCCTCTGTCTATGCCTCGCCAGGGGCGCGCCCGCGTCGGCAGCCGAAACGTACTGGTCTAGGCAACTGAATTTGCGTGTATTGACGCGCGAATTAGAGCTGCGGAGATCAACTTCTGACACTGAACAAAGCAACCACGCTTTGGAGACCATTGCCAAAGCGGCTGTAGTCAAGAGGAAGTACAGACAAAGACGGGCGCGGCCCTGGTTTACATAAGCCTGCTACTCAAAACGTCAGGAAGTCTTGGGGCTCCTGCGCCGAGCACGGCGTCTACACCCCGACCCCCAGATGGTTGCTGATCGTAGGGCGCTCTATGGCCGACATAGAGCAACCTACAAGAATCTGCTTGTGGAGGATAAGCGCCGGTATGATGAGGAGGGAGAGTTTCGTTTGCTTGAGAAAGCAAAGCGCAAACCCCACGTCTACATTGTTCGCCGGCTGAACAAAAGCATGCACAGCATGACAAAAGAGCAGTTGCGGCAGCACTTTACTGCCCTTCTGCTCGATGCAAACGCCCCCGCGCCTAACCCAGTTATTGAGCAACCGCTCACACTGGAGCAGCACCACATGAATTCGCCGTTTACGGTGGAAGAAGTTGTGCAGATCTTGCGCGGGTTACCCAAGAAAAAGAATAGTGGTCTTGACGGAAGCTATTACGAACATTGGGCTGGGTCGTCCGATGTTTCAGCAGAGGAGCTGTGTAAGTCAGATACTCAGCGGGGGACACATACTTGGCACAAGGCCAGGTTTAATCTGCTATCCAAGGGCAAAAACGGTGACAACGTGGACGATCCAAATCTCTACTAGGGTATCGTGTCGGAACGCACTCTTAAAAAAATCTTCGTTAAATCGATTATCTCAAGGGCGTTTCCAACTGTGGAGAAGTCCCTACCTCCGGAGCGATTCGGATTCAGGAAGGGTCGAGGTACATAGGGCGCGATCCACGTACTCCAGTCACAAGTTGTTGGTTGTGCCCGAGGTCACTTGTACGCCGTCTTTATCGATTATGTCAAGTTCTTCGACCAAGCTCCCCGTCGCCTACTAGTCGATTTATTTCAAGATGCTTGCAGCTGAGTCAAAACGTAGAGACCTCTCACGGGGTCCTCAGTTGCCTGGCATTCTCCTTGCTTATCGCAAACTAGGCCCCCATGTGCGTTTAGAAGGAGTTTTAAAACGCCGTCGTTGTCATATATGCGAATGACATACTAGTGGTCCACCGGGTCCGCGGTGCCATTCGTCCAATTGTCGGCGACGTAGAAAGTTACCTTTACCGTAAGGCCCTGCAAATAAATTTGGGTCTGAGACAACACTATACGGGAACGACCTTTGCCCAGCACATCGGCGACAGGTTTCGGACGGCTATTGCCTCTATTCACATAGAGATAAGAGACCCTATGTGTAGGCCAACGGCGAGTTGCGGGCCGGCTGTGGAAACAATCAGAGTCAGGCATAAGTCAACTATTACAGGACCACTTCAGGATTTTTTGTTGGAGTAGCAAAGAAAAGTGACCAAGGCCTTGGCAGAGGTAGCGCAATTTGATGTGCACCTTGCCAGGGAGCTTTGGGATGGAATGGCCGGCACGTGTTTTTTTTTCTATAGGACTAACTGGGGCAGGGCTGCTCACCTGCCCGTCTCAGTACTATTGCTAGGGCGTCGAACGTGGACAGTACTTTTCGAAAGCCATACTGTGCTTCTGGTGGTGCCTCCTTGGCCTCGTTCTTGGCGTTAAGCCGGTCAACCAGCACGTTCTCCAAGATCTTACCCATAGTGTCGAGAAGACATATGGGACGGTAGGCAGGCCCTCCTGCGAGAGCATTCCCTCCCCCTTTCGGGATCAGGACCAGGTTAGCCTGCTTCCATAGCCTCGGAAAACGCCCCTCTCTGAGAAGTCTGTTGGCCAGGGTCTGAAATACATTTGGCCAGCGCTTCACTAGCAGCCTCGCCGCTCCAGGGGGAACTCCGTCCGGGCCGAGTGCCTTTCCGGGTGTCAACCTTTTCCTTGTTCGCTCGACCTACCGAGCAAGATGGCTTAGTGGCAAAGCCTTTGCCTTGCATTCGGGAGGACTGGGTTCGAGACCCAGACCGGCCACTCTTAAATTGGTTTGCATGGTTTCCAATTTAGACAAGGTAAATGCCGGAGTGGATTAAAATTAGCCATGACACGAAAAAACCGTACACGGGCAATTGCCTTACAAAAAAAAAAAAAAAACCTCATCTAACGTTACCTCCAGAATGTCTTCCTGGGCAACCAGAAACTCCTCCTCTCCTTTCCACAAATGGTCCGGAAAGAGATGGCGAACCGTCTTCTCCAGCACATCCAGTGATAGTCGAGGAGGTGGTTTCCGGAGCTTGGCCGAGACGATCCGGTAGGGCCGACCCCATACGTTCCTTGCCACCTCTTCTATTAAAAGCTTCCAAGATTGCGCCTTACTCTTCTCAATGAGCGTCTGCAGAGTCCGTCTGATAGCTCCGTGAGACGCCAGGAGGTCGGCCGATCGCTCGGCCACCGTCCACCCTTGCTCCCCTCGGGTGACTTTTCTACTCAGCCATGAGCGCTGTCTAGTGTAAGCCCTAATTAGTCTAGTACATTTACGACGTGTTTTGTCAATCTCTTGGTTCCACAAATGCACCGGCCGCCGGCGGCCCCCAGAGTTGGTCCGGGGGCCTGCCTTCTCACAGGCCGTTGTGAGAACAGCTGCGATCAAAGTCTCGTCCGTGGTTTCCTCTGACAGCTGTCGACAGCCCTCGTCAATCTTCTCCGCTAGAACTCGCTGGTTTAGCTTGCGCATCTGCCAGCGTCTGCGCGGAGTGGCAGCTGGCTCGGGAGGGGTAGCGACCTCAAACAGGATGTATCTGTGGTCACTCTCGTTTTCCTTCTTATCAACCTGCCAACCCGATATCTTTGGAAAGGCTATGTCATTTGCCATCGTGAGGTCCACGAAAGACTTCTGGTTTCCCCGCGAGAATGTAGGTACTTTCCCGTCGTTTACTAAAAGAAACCCATTTCTGCCATCTGGCCCCTATCATTTGTGGTTTTGCTGCCCCACCCGACGCTGGCTGAGTTGAAGTCCCCGGTGAGGGCGATTCCCTTTCCCGTATGAACGCGTAGGCTCTGCCCCAGACTATCGAGAAACACCTTGTAATCCTTAAGTTCCCAACTTGGTGAAAAAAAAAAATTATATATATATATAAAAAAAAATTAGATATATATATAAAAAAAAATATATATATATAAAAAAAAAATATATATATATATATATAATATTTTATATATACATATATAAAAGGCGAGCACTGCCGAGCGTGCAAACGTATTGTAACTGATTTATAAATCATCACAATATTTTCAATATATATATATATATATATATATATATATATAACCTACGACTTAAAGCCTAAATCTATACTAGGAGTACTTCTCTTCTTCATTATATCAATAGACGAATGCATTCTAAAATTTAATTTGTAATTAGAGTCAGTAGTTGTTGCAGAAATTATCGGTAACAACGAGAGTTTAGAATTACTGCCTGAATATTTTTTTCTAAGAAGTCTCCTATTGTGAGTAACGACCCCCATTGTGCTAAAAGTATTGTGTTTACGGCGACTTTGGTCTGCCGATTTACATTATACTATATATATATATATATATATATATATATATATATATATATATATATATATACATATACATGTCGTCTGACCCGCTACCACAAATTGTACAAATCACTCGAACCAATACTCTGAATTGAAGGTTACTATCGACGTGCGTTATGTTAAATAGAAGTAACTGCATGTATATCTTTTGACTTGTTATATTGCACACGAGCCTATTTATCATTGGAGGGTCATTTTTGAAAAAATAAAAACGAATTAATAACTCGTTATTTATTTATATATATATATATATATATATATATATATATATATATATATATATATAAAGTGTGTTGCAAAAAATTAGCAACTCATGTTTTTTGTGATAATTTCGGCTTGGTTTATTTGAATGGCTTGAAATTATAAGCGCATAATGTACATGACGAAACATGAGTATAGTGTTGATTGCATTGCAATCTCAACATCGGTTCATACAAAAAATAAAAAAGTGTGAAAAAAACAGTGTTGCAAAATATTAGCAACAATAGCGCATTACAGCGTATTCAATTCTTAGCAGGGCTGTATGACTCATTTGAAACTACATATTTTATTCTAGAAACGGGTTTTTCGTCCCTTCTTCTGAATTAAGTCGTAAACTCGGTCTTTCATGGAGTTAATGAGCTGTTGTAAGTACGAAAGTGGAATATTAGTCCATGCTTGCTGGACAGCTTCTTTGAGGTCCGACAAATGATTATATTGTCGACTATTTGCGTAAATCTGCTTTACCAAATGTCCCCAACGATTTTCAATAGGATTCAGGTCTGGACTTAATGCCGGCCAGTCAAAAAGTGGCACTCCTTGTTCTTGAAAAAAGGCTATAGTGCTAGCCGAGGTATGAAACGTGCGTTGTCTTGTTGAAAAACTGCGTCAGGACCCCCAATTCTTCTTAAGTGGGCTTCTAACTGGGAACCGACAATGCGCTGGTACATGTCAGAATTGTTTCGGCGCACAACCTCGACTAGATCAGACTTCCCATTATATCCAAACGCGCCCCAATATTTCACAGAGCCACCACCGGCCACACGTTTCGAGAACCATTTAGGTTCCTTCCGTAAGTCGTGCCAATAGTACTGACAGCCGTCAGGGCCATCGAGATTAAATTTCTTTTCATCCGAGAAGACGATGTTTTTCCACTCGTTATCCCAAGTTTGGTATATATGCGAAAATTCACGCCGTGCGACAATGTGCTTCGGTTGCAGTCGCGGCATAAGCTTCCTTTTCGCGTATCGCACGTTTTTGTCAGAACTTAACACTCGGTACACTGTGGATCGGTGCACTTTTTTTTTTGTTCTGGGAGGTTTCGGTAATGCATGATGCACATGCGCCACTAGCAGCCTGCGTGACTAGTGTGAGACTCGCAAACCCACTAAACCCGGATTCCTCCCCACCCCCCCAGGCTCGGTATTACTTTGGCATTACATCGAAACCGTGGGAGAGGCGTCCCTGCCGTTGTGGATCGGTGCACTGGCAGTCCCAAAGTAGTCCTGATCCTGGAAGAAGACATTTGGTCATGAGTAGCCAACTGTATGATCCTTCGCCGATTTCGAATAGTCAAAACTGGCTTACGCCCACTGTTAGATCTGCACCTTTGGTTCACTCCAGGGTGTAAGAACCTGTTGATGGTGCTCTTATGCCGTCCTAATCTGGTTGCTATAGCAGTTACTGTATGACCGAGCTCAGCATATGCCTCAATTCTTGTCTTTTCGTTATCCGAAAGATCCTTTGTACGACCCATGGTTTAAACATAAGATTCGTCGTTAGTTCGGAACAACGACGAAGCTGTAGAATATTTTGCAGCTATATAACGATTGATTTAGCTCGACAATATTCCTGACATTTGATCCCTGGGATCGAATATCAGCTGTAGTATCGACTATCCTTTACAAACAAGAGCTGTGTTGTTAGCATGTTATTGTTGCTAATATTTTGCAACACTGTTTTTTTTCACACTTTTTTATTTTTTGTATGAACCGATTTTGAGATTGCAATGAAATCAACACTATACTCATGTTTCGTCATGCGCTTAAAATTTCAAGCCATTCAAATAAACCAAGCCGACATTATCGCAAAAAAAAAACATGAGTTGCTAATTTTTTGCAACACACTTTATATAACCTAGAACCCAGAAATTATAGGCAACAATGATAGTTTAGAATTACTGCCGAAATATTTATTTCGAAGAAGTCTCTTATTGTGAGTAACGACTCCAATTGAGCTACAAGTATTGTGTTTACGGCGACTTTGGTCTGCCGATTTATTTTAAAAGCCAATAACTTAAAGACGAAAATGTAACGCATATACATGTGATCTGACCTGCTACCACAAATTGTTCAAATCACTCGAACCAATAGCTTGAACTTAAGATCACTATCTACGCGCGTTATGTTAAATAGAAACAACTGCATATATATCTTTTGACTTATTGTAATGCACACGAGCCTAATTATACTTTCAATAATTATTCCGTTGTTAAAAAACTCCACTACCAGAAAACAGAAGAGCAACGGCTTCTTAAAATTGCTTCAATAACTTTGGCTTGCGATACCTTTCGATTGGTATGACTAAAGCTGTTCAATCTGTGAAGACGGACTGCTCTAGTGTCAGAAGCAGTAAGGTTGAAAGGATACGTCAACCAATGTTTATGGTGTAAATGACTTGGCGAGTGGCTATATATATTTTACGTAACTCTTAGATTGTGCACGCATAGGCAGCCTTGTCGAGCCGTCAGCTTGCCACGGCATTCGTTAGCAATTCGCTGTGATCGTGACGTCTAGCTTCACCCTTCCATAGCATGTTAGCCAGACAACACATTTGAAAACTCCACCTTAAAGTTGCTCTTTCTTTTTCGGTCGTTAAGCCTACGATGTATCTAAGCATATGCGTAACCATGCGTAAGCTTATATATATATATATCTTTTTTTTTAATTAACACGTTTACTTACACAATATTGTAATTTGAATTGATGAATAAAACAGAAGGTCATATATATATATATATATATATATATACGAGAAATATAATAAGTTATGTGTTTCGAAACATTGTAGATTATATATATATATATATATATATCTAAACGCGCACGGTTTTTACGAAATGTATAATTTACGTTGGCATATATCTCATGCTGTTATTGTCTTCAGGCTTTATAGCAATCAAACGTGACGAACGCGTAATTTTACACTATGAACACCAGGAATCGACTTAAAGAGCGAAGCTGCAGCACCTTACTGGCACTTCTCGAGGTTGTGGTATGAGGATTGGAGAAGGTTGCCGAGAGCAGAATAAGAAGATGAGTTCTCACCGCCCGACACTGTTTTTCAAGCAAAAACATAGTCAGTAACCAATAGTAGTGACGAATACCGCCGCAAAACCAGCAGACGTATCGAAATCAGCACCAAAATCCGGCAACAGCAACTACAACAACGTCAATTGAACCTGCTAATGTGTTATGTAAAGTATCACTGAACTCCCTGTTCGAGATGTTTTGTGCCATCCCTATTCTCGTGTCTCTTCTGACGCTTGGACTTGCCCAATCGACAGAGGGGCAGCGCATGTTTAGAAGCAACGGCACACATTATCCCATATGTGACCCTGGTTTTGGAATACCTAATAATATCTCAGGTGGCTTTTTCAAGGCCGACTGTACTTCCAAATTGACAAGAAACGTTGCCAAAAAAGCAGATATTGATCTACGCAAGGTTTACGGTGTTACCTATCAGATTGTGGCCGGACAAAGATGTGTGTTCTTTATGCAACGGAAACGCACATGTTTGGTGAAACCTGTTCTTAAAGAGCTAAACGGAAAAATTAGAGTCGAACGCGACAAGATTTGCCAAACCATGGGAGAATGCAGCAAAAAGGTGAAATGTGGGCGAGCTACCGGAATAGCATGGGCATGAGACAACGCCTGTTAGTACATTGTCAATGCAGACATTAATAAATTCGCAAACTAAAGCCATCAAAGCGATCAAAATGATGAACGCACATCGTTAGCGTGTTCTGTCTAATCTTTCTCTAATCTGCGTTATTAACGTACGCTATGAGCAACTTTTCCTTGTTTACGACGTTTTTTGGGCATTTATGCATGTTCAGACATAAGTAAATGGACTGTTCTTCCAGCTTTAAAAGGTTTTGCAGACCTACCCTACGTCGACCTCCATTTTCTGTTGTATATCCAGTCAGACAAATTGAATTGCATTGAATACGTTGCACAACCTTCAATCGACTGGCGTCAGTATCTTAATTGTAAGAACGTTGAGTGTTGTGGCGACAAGCTGACCTAAACACACTGAAGTAATACCACAAGTATCCCGGTCATGTAGGTTAAGGGGTCACCAGGTTTTTAGTGGGTTTGAGAGTCCCACACTACCCAGACCAAAGGGTGTGCGTTATGCATTTTTGTTCCTGGCCCCTGTAAAAAAAAAAAAAAAAAAGCTGACCTAAACAGCACCTACGTCACCTAGACTCATTGGACTCAGAAAAGACATCTTGAAGTCAGCGGTATTTACGCAGCTTGGATGCTACATCGTTACATTTGTTACTCAGCAACTTTTGTTAAACCTACAGCAGTAAATAGTAATTGCGGAAATCTCGTAGGTGACCTTCCTACAACGTTATAGAGAACATGGCCGATCAGTACTAATTACAAATTAGCAAGTATCCCGTGTGAGTTAGTTTTCTTCCGAGCTCAAGGGCAAGATTCACTGGTGCATCATTTAGCAATCCAAATACGCGCTTGATGAATTTGCATTTTACTCTGCATGTAGTATTATAGAGTTAGCGTTAGATTTTTAGCTTCTGAACCCCCTTGTTCACCGTTCTTGCCACTGCTAAATGAAACTATAGGGTAGTTTTGAAACAATAGGGTAATTTTATTGTAATAATAAAAGTAAAAAAAAGTACACAAATGGAATAAACGGTAAATAAAAAAAGTAATAAAGGTATAGGGTATTTTTCAGTTATGTAAAGTAGTCCACATATTCTAAACAATTTATTTTAGCAATTGTATTGGAACTACAGTCTGTTGTATACGTTTATTTCTGGTTATCGCAATGACTAAAACGCGTAATTTTTATTAGCTTGCTCTATTGACACCATTTTGCAGCCGCGGTGAGGTACATATCTAAATTGTCTCAAGTCCCTTCACAAAAAACGCGCACATTGTTTTTCTCGGATTTTCGGCGAATTGGACAGGCTAATGCGTGGACTGTTTATTACGCCATTTTTACGCCAAGTATCAAGAAGTTGTTTTGATAACAGCAGCACCCCTGCCATGCAAAAATAACAAAATTAAACGACTTTTTATGTTAATGCGTGGACTTGTTAAATCTTCTTGCGCGATACCGGTCGTTTGTGTATTAAAGAGGTCAAATATTTCTCTCTGTTGTTGTTCGTAAGGGATTTAACAGCTTCTTCTATAGATCCCTCAGGAAGACAAACACTTGCCAAATCAATATCTCATAAACACTTCTGATTAATGATATAATGTATATATATGTATATATATACAGTTGCGTCTACTCACCGTTCGGTTGGCACACTGTATAAGCAGGCTCCGTGTGGTTTCGGCGTTTTTAGGCCGTTCTTAGCCTGTCTGAGCCTCTGCTTAGGTGTGGTGGAGCTTAACTGAAAGCTTAACGGAAACTGCTTAGGTGTGTCCTGTTGTATTTCGTTTCGATCGTTTGTGCCATTTTGGAGTTGGTGTAACCCTGGATTGGCTGTATTGTTCTACTTGGCTGTATCGACGCGCGTTACCAAATGAGTGCTGTTCGGTCCTGCTTGTTTGAGCGTGATTCGTGCGACAGCTGTGAAAAACTGCGCCTTACCAACGTCGTAGTAACGTGCGGTGGTAGCTTGGTTACGTGCCCTAAAGACGGCGGATTGTAAATGCACGTAGCATTCGTCGTGCGTCGCCACTTCGAATTGTGGTATGGCTAAGGCATGGTAATCAACAAAACTTTAATAGAGCAAAGGGGAAAAGCAGCCCTCTCCACAAGGCTGAAGGCCGGTGCAAACCAGCGGGTGAAGAGCAGTAGACGTGCGGTAACTATTCGTGAAGGAGATGGTGATTCGGCACCTACCGCAGATGTGGCATCATAGGGGATTATAGCGACATCAACCGCAGCGGCCGCCACGAATAAGGCTGGTACATGCAACGCGACGTTCAAGGCTGTTGAATCAGCGTCAGCTCCGGCATCTACTACAATGTAGACAACAGACAGCACCACAAATTGCACGGTGACAAGTGTATGCGGATCGGGTGCGCCGACTGAAGGGGTTTCTAGTGGCGCAAACGTTGCTGATCAATTAGATAACTTATCGAGTGGTTGGAATCTGGTTGTGAATAAGCACGCAGCTAAGCGTATAGATAAGATACGAAACCAAAATCAGGCTATACGGGAGGGCGTAATCAAGTGCTCTAAGAGAATGTTTCGAGTCGTGCCGGTCGGAGAGCTTGATTAACGGGGAGTCGACCACTTCAGACATTCTAGAAGCTTTTCGAGTCGCCGGCGTTGTCTTAGCCAAAAGGGAGGTGATCGAGCGAAGATTTTTTTGCTGAAGACCGCCTTGAAGCAAACGTAAGGGGCGAGAACACCTTGCAGCTAAGTCAAAACGTAGGGACCGCCAAGGAGACCCTTTCAGTTGCCTGGCATTCTCCTTGCTCATCGCAGACCTAGCTCGCCATGTGCGGGAGGAGTTTAGAAACGCCGTCGTTGTCATGTATGCGAATGACATAGTAGTGGCCCACCGGGACCGCGGTGGTATTCGTCAAATTGTCGGCGACGTAGAAAGTTACCCTCACCGTAAAGGCCTTCAAATAAATGCGCAGAAGACGAAAGCCATGAAGTTTCGCCATGGGGGTCGATTGGCTGCAGAAGACGTAATACACTGTTGTGTTGAGATCTCGTTAAGGTGTTATTATACGCAGACGATTTAGCTATATATGGAAGTAGCCGTTTCCAGGTCCAACAGGCGCTGGCCAGGCTCAACACAGCCGTTACAGAGTTGGGGTTAACAATTAATCTTTGTAAGACGGAGGCACTAAAGTTCCGTAGAGGGGGCAGAGTCGCGTGTGACGACTCTCTTCATATCGGTAGCTTTTCTCTCGCCTACGTCAATAAGTTCCCTTATCTGGGACTAATCATGCCGTCAAATGGGGTAGGGTTCTCGGCGCATGTTATGGGGAGATGCAGGAAAGCCCTTATAGCGGCATCTTCCATCAGGAGCCCGCACCGCCTGTCCCTCGTCACAGCCATTCGCCTCTTCGACCTGAAGATCGCCCCCGTGGCTTCATATGGAGTGGGGTTAATATGGGCGCACCTGACTCCCAGAAACCTCGACCAGCTGAATCAGATAAAAGCAGCTTTCCTGAAACGGACTCTGGGACTTCATACGTCAACGCGCAACCGCCTCGTCTTCTTATTAGCAGACTGTCCACTTTTTATAGAAGACCTAACGCGCCGTTATAACCTCCCGCAAACCACAGCCTTCATCGACTGCATTAGAAAATGGGAGGCGAAATTTTCTGAGCTCGACCCGGAATTTTTCAGTACCGGAGCGATGAGAAATGCGGAGTGGAAGGGGCCTGAGCGTAGCAACAGGCACGTGATAACACGATTTGCAGTACACGGCTTTCATCACATTTTATGTCAACGTGCTGAATTCCATGAACCATGTGAGACTTGTGTATGCCGCCGCTGCGGTGAACACTGCCGAAGATACCATGCCGCAAAATGCTATCTTGTGCAATCTTTAAATGAATTAGCCCGTCATTGTGGGGCCTTGTAGCTTATATATTGTATATATATGTATGCGTATGTATATGTTTATATATGTGTGTATATATGTATATATATATATATATATATATATATATATATATATATATGTGTATGTGTATGTATCCATACATAGGCAGATCACCCGGTGATAGTCTTGACTCACTGCTCTTATAGTTGTTAAAGAGATGTATTTGTGATTATAATCGCTACTCAACCTGAGTGAATAAATATGAAATGTAATACACTGTTGTGCCCAACCGCTGAAGTTTGTCAACTCTTTCCCGTATTTGGGTCTGAGACTACACTATACACGGCTTTTACCCAGCACATCGGCGACAGGTGTCGAGTGGCTATTGCCTCCATTCACACAGAGGTTAGAGACCCTCGACGACTGTCTTGGAGTGCGGCCATGCGTATTTTTGAGCTTAAAATTCTGCCAATGTTGAGCTACAGCCTTGGCAGGGTGTGGGGCCATCTTTCAGTGGCAAATTTTGCGTAGCTAGAAAGATGCTTCACAATATATATGAAGCGGGTCCTAGCGCGGACGGCAAGAAGCCGCTTGCCGGTTCTGCTCGCAGATATGCGGTAAATACCCTGCCGCGAGCTGCCAGACGCATCGGCGGTCTTTGCACTTTTAATTTTTTTTTAATTTAACACGAAATTAACAATATGTATAAATTTGTCTAGCGTCTTTGAAAAGTTACTATGCTGCTTCCATTATCTGTAGGTAGATACATTTTGACATCATCAGCATAATTTTTTACATGACCGACTTAAGGTATTACATGCTTTAATGAGTCGGTGTACATCATTTATTTATTGCACAGTATATAAGGTATGAAAATTTATGAATCGGTATACAGTGTATAACGAGTCGGTATACAGTATATATGTACAATAGAGGGCCGAGAATGGTACCCTGCAGACAGCCCGAGGTAACCTGAGCCGTAGATGACAGACAGTCGTTGACTCTGATCCTAAAGAGTCTATCACTTAAGAGCCTTAATTCAATTACTATTCGACTACCCACTTCATATTGCGAAATTACATTCAGTAGCTTAGAGTGCGTGGTACTCTCAGAAGCAGATTTAAAATCGAAATACACGCAGTCAAACGGTCTTCCATCATTTCTGAAGAGGGCTTAATCATTTTACGTCTCAAGTAACTGTAGGGGAGCAGAATAAGCAGGACGATGTGCGAATTGTTCCCTCGAAATTAGACCTTGTCCATTTGCGTTCCTCTAGATCTCCTCTGCTAAGTCGAGCCCGGTGGCGAGGTGGCATGCGTCTGCGCCTCGTGACCGGAGGAGACACATAGGTGCGCGGGTTCGAGCCCCACCGTTGCACATTTGTATTTATGGGGGTCCGTCTGCAAAGCAATGCGCAAAGCAGTCCCATGGACGTTAAATCTTGGCTGAGAGAAGGATTTTTTAGATCTCCTCTGCTAAGACTTTCTCAAAGAGTAAATTATTTCTTCCAAGAAACACGTTTGGATTATGTAAGGCACGCTCAACTGAACTGCTCATATTTATCAGGTGATCGTGGACTCTTACCAAAACAACCAACTCGATGCTTTTTGGACATTTATGCCGCTTTCAACTGCCTAACCGAGTTTTAATAGAAGATACCTTGCATGCCGTTACGACGAAAATATGATGTCAGGAAGATGGCCGTCTCGGGACTTTTCGGTATTGTCTATACGAGGTATATGTATATATATACGAAGTGTTCAAAAACAAGTAATTCATACTACAGAGGGTTGTAGAACTCGTAAGCGTAAGCTTTTTATATTTCCGATGGAATGAAAGGAAACGTGTCTTGGCTGAAAGTTGACAGGGAGATCGAACAAGTTATTCGTTAGAGAAACCGAACAGACCGATTATGGGGGAATACAATAGTGTGCAGCACCTTCTGGCTTTATTTATACCCCAAAGGAACTAATAATATAATAATTTGTTTTTATTATTATTACGCAATAACAGACACCTAAGAAGAACCCTATTAGAACTGTTAGTGGACATTCTCAAATGCGGTAAGGCTAACTCAGAACGTTTCCTTCGAGGATCGATTGATTGACTGGCCCAGTACTTGCCGCCCGCAATCGCCAGGCATATCGCATGCAACGGTTGTTCAAGCGGCTATTTTTGTGCCGTTACTTTAGCGTTTGTCGCACGGTCCTGACCAGCTGCCGCGCCCAAACAAATAATATATTGTTTACAAACAATCTATTGGTTGCTTACGAGCAGACGCAGGCCGGCCTGTATTTTGCGTTCGATATAATAATAACGAGGATGGTTGCAGCGCCGACGCCAATGGTGAAGTTCGTAGGTATAGTGGAGGCCGTGATGACGGCTATGAGTAATAGTTAACTGAGGTGAATGATGATGATGAAAGTGCACTATTGATTATAACTATAATAATTCTCCAAACAATTAAACAACCCCTATCCGTTACAGTACAATTTCACGTCAGGAGAAGCAATTAATCACCGAATAAACCACGTTTTTCGGATTGTTACGGGAACATGTCCACAGGGCAGCTTAAACAGCTGACACTCACAGCCTTTTATAGGTGGCGCAACTTTTCAAGAGCCTAAAGAAAAAGCATAGAATTTCTCAAGTCAACAAAAATACACCACCCGCCTCGACAAGGTAATATAGAAAAAGGCGCGTAGGCCGGAGTGGAAGGGAGTTTGAGCCTACGCTTTAGGTCCTCTTTAAGCAACGGCGTGTCACATAGCAGATAGACGTATCTGTTTAGCGATGTACGATGCAGACTCAGAGCTCGCTTCAGGAATGCAGGCTTAATTTTCGAGCTTGTCGAGTTGCGCCGACGGGAGATAATCCCAGATGACCTGTATGCCGTAGGAGGCGACTGGTGCTACCGTTATGTTGAACAAAGCCAGCGTCGTTCGTAGAGATAGTCTCGAAGGAGTTCGTTTACTAACACTTGCAACCAGCGCTCGGCGCGCTCTGTCCGTAGTGTGCTCCACGAAAGACCGACCGTTTGTAGGGAGTATCACTTCTAGATATTTAAAGTTGTTGACATATTTCAGGGATAATCTGTTTATATGCAGAGCATCAAAAGCCGCAAGACGGCCACCCTGTCGGACTTTCATGTCGGGGTATGTGGAAGAGGCTGGCCTATTAATTCATATGGACAAGACAGAAGCCATGAAATTCCAAAATTGAAATAATAGAGACCAAGAGAATGAGGTGCAAAGCTCTCAAAAGATAGACAGGTGATTACAGGGGAAAGCTGGTAGATCAAATTAAACTTAGCAAAGGAGAATGGCCTTTGCCAGTATTCAAAAGTTTACGCTTCTTCTTGGACAGTATAGCCACACAGAACAACATCAGAGAAATGCTTGTCGCCATGGCGTCAGACAAGGTAATGTTCAGAAAATAGCCGGGCAGATTCCTTTAACCAAAAAACCTCCGCTTTGTGAGCCGGAACAGCTGCTGCTCTGAGAAGCTGTGTATGGTTTTAATACAACGAAAACGTTTCAAAGAAGTCGAAAAAACCGTGCTTGGCCCTGCAACCGGCGACTGGAGCGATTGACCCTAAAGGTACAGCAGAATTCCTCGTGGCTCCTTCTGAGACACTAGAAGAAGGGCATAGATTCCAAGCTCAAAAACACAAAACACGAAGGTTAATCACAAAAAAAAGAAAGAAGAATTTCTACCTAAAAAAATCCATTATCTTCGTACAAGTTGCGGAATAAAAGCCAGAAAGTGCTGCTGACGTATTGTAAGAGGAGACAGGGGAGAAGTAGACGTATCGGCCCATTATGACTGTCTTGCTACGAGGCATCGACCCGTTCTGAACGGCAACTAAGATTGGACAAGAGCTGCGGGGAATACTCAAGATTCACAAGACATTCTACGTAAGAGTTGACCCCAGGCCAACTAGGAACCGGGACAGTTGCCAGGGCCTTGTCAACTTATAGAAAGGCAGGCGAGTTTGAAAATCCACTGAACAATCTTGTGGCGTCAATACTAAACAATAACCTGGGAAGAAAGTTGCTAGTAATTAATTCTTCGATATCGCGAAAGGTGTTAAGCGGCCTTCGTGGAGAAAGCAATCCTAGCTTACCTCTGTGTGGAAACTCGCCTTGACCTTCAAACTCCACCGCCGCAGTACCAAATAAAGCGGCACAAAATTCGAATTAATAAAGGATCAAAAAGAAATAGCAAAAATAATATGCGACCCGATCCACCTAAGACCCCGAAAGGCTCCAGGCTATTATCGAGGGTACGTGTGCGAACACCGCCACAACCACGGTGCACCCTTAGTGAAATCGCTTAAAATGGGGGGTACAGGTCATTCCAGACAAGCAAAGATATTGCAACAAGCCAAAAGAGCTTTGAGGCAGACCCACTGAGATGGTGAAAAATGCAGACAGGCATTGACGAGATGCAGGAAAATCAGAGCATAATCCTGATACCATTCAAAAACGGACGGACCTTTGCCTATATCCCACTGGGACGGATTTCCTGGCACTTCCTTGTGGCTTTATAGTGCCGCCCAAACTGGTCACGCAGTCAGGTTGGCCAAACCTACCAAGTGCAGGAGATATTCGCGTATTTTTCTCACGATTTTCGTTCGATTGCTTTTGTCAGGTAGACGTGGCGCCATTGCAACACTAACAATATTTTAGCAACTTGTATTATTGATACCATTATTGTTTTGTTACTATCGGTTTGGCAGCAAGTAGAGTTCGGGCAGTGCGCGTCCGGGCAGCCGGCAGAACCGAATACACCGACCCTCTGCTGCTGTGTGTCTCATAAGCAGGTACTTGCTGATCAGCACCAGCAGCTACATAGAGAGTCCTAGTGGAAGTGGCCATCACCCTCGTTTTAGTAGAAGAAGTCGTTGCAGCGGCAATTACTGCTACTAGAACGAGTCATAGAGCTCTTCAGGACGGGCGGATGCTATACGAGATGGAGACGAAACAGGCCAGCGACGAAAGGCGTGGACCAGCTAGGCAGCGTGAGGGAAGAAGACGATGACACCGAACGAATCAGAGAGAGAGAGAGAGAGCACGAGAGAGGAAAAGGCGCGTATTGAGGTGTCAATTACCATGTTGACTCAATCCGTTATCAGCGTCAGCTCAGCCAGCTATCCCGGTTGCACAGTTCATCCCGTATTTGCGTTCTCTGCCCCTTCGCTTGGGTGCCCCACCAGCCGTTCCTTCATCAGCCGTTCTTCCATCGGGCACTTGAGCAGCGTGCAGCCGGCCGGGTATGCCCGCCGCATACACCCCTCCGCCCCCGCCCGCGAACCCCCGCTGTGTACTACGAGGATTGCAATAGCAGCAGCAGCTCACTCGAGCAGGAAAAGGCCACATTGCAGTCGATGCATATCGGTCGATAGATAGCAAATAACTAGCCAAACATTCGTTGCCTATTCCATATTCGGATAGACCCGAACTCATTTGCCGGCGTGTCCATGGCCTTGTCGTTGATTGACATTCGCCTGTTCATACGGACTAAAACCCAATCACAAGCCTGAAACGGACAGCTTTTGCCGTTTACTCTCTCGGTTGAAACGTAGGTTAGCAGGAACACAATATACCTAAAGGTGCACAACTTAGCTGTCTGGTAAAAAGAAAACTAAGGAGATTTTCGTGTGTCACAGGCTAGTAGTACCGGCGGCGAGTCAAAAGTCAGTATTCAGGTTTTGTGTGCCGAACGAGTGTAATAGAACCTTAACCCATTCGCATGTCGTCTGCTTAAAGGCGTGAGGACAATAGCTACCTCCTGCAGTCACTAGTATTGCATGAAATCGCTTGCTGCTTAACGGCTTTTATTATTGCGTGAATTTTACCAAGGTCGTCCATTATGCTTAGCTTTATTATTACTTTGTAATACCTAGACAAATATACTTCACTGCATACCGTTTTATTTCCTTCCTCACTACTATTAGTTTTAGTATTATTTAGTTATAGTATAGTATTCCAGTAATTATGCTGTTTGCGTACTTACTGTAGTAGCTCCTACGGATTCCATTACGGTAATACAGTTCATAAAAGTTTATATTAACTTATACTAATCTTTGTGCAATAGTATAGTTAATACATACAATGGCGTGCGCCAACATCTTGAAGCTATTTAACTGTCGGATAAAAGCCAGTTAACTCGTCCCGCAGATGCGCACTGAGAGAAAGACTGAGATCAAAGCGTCGCTGTGGCTGCCCATGAAACCCATCCTATCTCCCCGTGAGTTCAAAATTGTAGGAACTCAACTAGTGAACGCAAGCGACTAATGAAAGTGCATTTCCAGGAAGCTGATGATGATGCGTTCGACAGTGCTCTCGGTACCCTAGATTCGTATCAAAGGTCACACTTAGGTCTTTGTAGAACTTGACTTCGCGTGCTGGTGCTCTGTTAAGGGCATACACTATATTGTCTGGTAAAGTTTTGATGATTGCTCACCTGTTTACATACGCCCGTTTGGATACTGAACCATGGTTATCTATTCCTGTCGTATCGGATTTTGTTGTACAAGATTAGGTTATCAGCATAAAACGTATGCTTCAGCGATCCTGCTTAAAAGAACAGTTTCACACTTTAATAAATCTACTGAATATGGAGAAGGGCTTCAGTGTGAGCCCTGAGGGGCTCCCGTTGAGCTACGGAGAAAGAACCAACCGATGTTAACTTGAAAGCCACGATCTTCTAAGTAGTACTGCTATTAGTTTGCTAATAGTGTGTCAACTAATTCATATAGGTAAAGTGGCAATTGCTGCTCGTTTTGCGCATACTTAATATGGCTTCGAGACAGCGGATAAAAATTGTTTTGAAAGAAACGGTTTGTCGCTTAGCATTACGTTCAATTAACCAGAATAAGTCAGTTAGAGGGGGACGCAATCATGTCATGATCTGAAAGACGAAATGTTGAAAAATTAATGACCCAAAGGAACTGCATTTAGAGGTAATGCTGTGTATGGTTATACGCCTATATATATACAGAACGCAACAGCCAAATTGTCACTTTGATAACTATGCTTTGGTTTTACTACCTGTTCGAAATTACTGGCGGTCGCTAGGCTTAGGTTATGTCCATTATGGGAGCGAAAAAATAATGTTGTGCCCTATTTGGCTAGTAAGCGACTAATAGATTGTCGAGGAATTAACACCCGCCGGGGTCAAGAGGCATTTTTGTTGCGTAAACTAAAAGGTACCGAAAGAAAGGCAGCGATGCTACAAGGCATAGGCGTACCGCAAAATGGGCTGCAACTTTAACGGCAACGCATCTGCAAATTTCATACACAAGCATCGGACGGAGGTTTTAACGTGATCTGGGTGAATCACTTACAAGTTTCAAAACAGACATGCAATTGCTGCAACGAAGAACAAAAATACGCTATTTAAAAGAAAACGTGCTCCTTGACTTGCTAAATGGTGGTGAACAACTCAACGTAACTTTCAGTGATGAGTATCTCTTTACTCATGAAGAAAGGTAAAGTGACACAACGGCTGTATTTGACTCAGACAAAGTCAAAGTCATAGATCCTCTTTAGTGCTGACAACTAACAACCCACTTGGATCCAGGGGGCGGAGTCTGTTATGGTTTGGACTGGCCGAACTCCCCTAATATTTATACCCCATAAAAACAAAAGTAAACGCCTTCCTTTACTGCGAATTGCTATTGGAGGATTATCTGAAACCATGTTTCAAAACACAGAGCAACCTTGCCTAATACTAAGCTTACGCAACGCGCATTGAGTCCCATGAGACTGTTCGTTAGATCGAACGGTTCCATGCGATCAAATCCCCTGAATAAATTATTTGCAACCAGTAGGCAAAAGCCAAATGTCGTCTTAGATATGTTTATCTTCAGAAGCATATTATAATATAGAATTCAGGTAGTTTCAGTATTTCACACTGGCGTATATGCCATAGCATGCATCACAATGCAAGCGCTTTTGCAATTTTCGAGAAATACCATAAAACGTAACTAGATATGCAAGAGGTCATTCTTGTCGTTAAACCCTAATCTAATGAGTGGCTATATAAGAATATATACATGGATCTGAAGAGAAAATTTTAACCCAGTAAGGCAAGGTCTTTATAGATACACCTCTTGTCTCTGGAGCAAACTGTTGATGATCTAAGACTAGCGAGGAATGCAAGACCAGCCGCTGTGAGAGGCCCGCCCTCTAGGAAGGTGGTCCCTCACTGGACGGTTTACAAAATGGCAGAATTTCCCTATTCAACTGCAGAAATATATGCGCGGTGATAGACAGAGATAGAACTGAGTAAAGGAGAAAGGGAGACATACCCCTCCCATGGCTTCGAAGTAATTTCAAATTAATGCAGAGAATGGGGGGTGGAAATCGGATTTAGTTGGTGTATGGGGTGTACACTAGTCACGCAGGCTTCTAGTGATGCATCATGCATTCCCTAAATCTCCCATAAAAGAGCTACCTCTAAATTTCAGTATATATATATATATATATATAAAGAGAGAACGTAGAAATGTTGTTTGGTGCTAGAGATGCTTCCTAAGCAAAATGTGCATGGGTACGAGTCGCGCGTTAAGACAAACTTGACACGTTGATCTTTTAAAAAAGGCAGAAAGTATTGTCAAAACGCTGTGCTTTATTTAAAACGACATTCCGATCGTCAAAGTATTTTACGCCACCATAGGTGTATCTAAGGAACTGGCTTAGTTACGGTAAATGGCATTACGACTATTGTAAATGGCTGATCTTATATATATATATATATATATATTACTCAATGTTCGTCAGTCATTCAATATATATATATATATATATATATATTACTCAATGTTCGTCAGTCATTCAATATATATATATATATATTGACTTTTTCGGCGTTCGAACGTCAAAGTGTGCGGACGTGTTTTCGGTGGCTTGCAAATTGTGGGACGTTTCCTAGCTCGTATGCCACGACCTGACTTGGCAGTGGCTCAGTAGGATCGCCTTCACCTTGCGCTTCGTATAAGACTGAAGAGTGTTCCACTGGTTAACCGTGAGGAGCCGTTCAGTTCATCCGTGCTCCTGTGTACTGTACTTTTTATAGGTCGTGTGCCATAACAGCCACGTCATAACACGGCTTTTCGTTCCGTCAATTTAGACGGTGGAGCCGCTCTGGCGACCGGCTAATTCCGCGTGCCTCCACGCACCTACATTTGGCGCCAGTGGGACTGTTTGTAAACAATCACTTTGCCTTGGTGACATATAAATACAAGGCACTGGTGACATATATACAGAAGGTGACATACATGTATACAAGGCTACATACATATACAAGGCATTGGTAATATACATATATATATATATACATATACTTGGCGATATAACTATACAAAGCATTGCGAGTGAATGTGAAACGTGATGATGGGCCCAAATGCCCCTGGCCGGCTAGTTGTGCCTCCAGCTGGCCTGGACATAGCAAACATTCGCACTGAGCCACCTGCAGCCGTCGGCGATATATCGAGGCCCGCTAGCGCCATGACTAACAAATCCGCGGGCGTTAAGCGAAAAAGGCAGGGCGTCGAGGCTGACTCGGCGGTTGATGAGCCTTCGGGTGACGATGGTTTCACCGTTGTTACTAGCGCAAGGGTAAAGAAGACCGTGTTGCGGGAGCAAAAACAGTTAGACCGGTTGAAAAGCGAAGTCAATTCAGGAGCAATCAGAGCATTCAGGGTTCGCCTCAGACAAAAAGAGAACCCTGACGGGAGTTCGGCCGACTTCAAGGAAGGTTCGATGTTACGGTTATTCAAGGCAAACCACTGGTGCCGGAGGGCTAAATCTCAGGCGATACGAGCAGCATCTTTATCAACGTTTTCTCCATTGATGTGGCTTAGAAGCTTTTACGCCTAACATGCGTTGACGACATCCCTGTGACCGCCTCTTACCCGGACTTGGCCTCGTTTAAGACCAGGATTCAAGGTGTCTGAACCGCGCTAACAGAGGAAGAGATTGTAACGGAGCTGTCAAACTTCGGTGTCACAGCCGCTTGAAGACTTTTCGTCTCTTCCGGCAATTAAAAGGTTGCCTCTGCCAAAAGTGATCCTGACTTTCGACCGTCAACTACCGACGTCAATGTTCTTGCGCTATCGCGTGCATGCGGTGGTTCTGGAACCCGACCAACCACGAGTCTGCTTTAACTGCTCCAGGGTTGGCAATATTGCGGCGAACTTCTCACTTCCCAAGGCTTGTCGCAACTGTGGCAAAGGGGGCCACTTAGCCGCCGATTGTCCGAACCCGCTCAAATGTGTCAACTGCGAGGGACCTCACGATGCAAAGTCACATAGCTGCCCGCGATTATTTTTCCTGAGAGAAAGGAATCGGGTTCTAATGGAAGCCAGAACCCTCAACCAGGTTCGGGCAACTTACCCGGATGCATCTATCGACGAAGCCTTGGCAGCGCTTGCACTCTCTTTACAGGGTTCAAGTAGCGCTGGCCCAGCTTCCTTCTGCCCGGAGGGGGCGACATATGCCTCGGTGGTGCGCAGAATCCCGGTTGGTGGAGACATGATTCCGCAGCTTCTTCTGCCCCGGCCTAGAGCGGCTCCCAAACAGCGTCCTCGAGCCGAGCCACGAACGAAGGTCACGCGCACTCGTCTCAAGAGACCTCGCAAGCCACAACGATTGCAGGACGGTGACAGAACCCACATAGGTCAGTTCGTCGGATCCTTCAGAAGGTGCCGGTCCAAGCTCCACAACTGGGCAGAACCCTGCGACTCCGCCAGACAAGGTTGCCTGTCACCAATGCGGCCAGACCTTCGCCAGGCGAAGCCTCCGTAGACATGTTACGGTCAAACATGGGGGAGGCGCCATACCCGTCCCTAACGGGGTAATGAACGAGTCCAATCTAGACCTCACGGAGTACATCCAGGCTTTCATCAAAAATGGAAAGCTGGTTCGTATCTTATCCAAAATAGTAAGAAAGTCGGTCGCTGACGCGTTGTCAGAGGTGTGCTTAAAGGTTGCCTCGGATAACGACGACGCCGCCTGGCTGGAACTTTTCTCTTTTGCTTCAGTTGTGCTGAGGCTACTGATAGGCTGCAGGGACACACGCTCATCAGAAAGAACTTGGTGGAGTTCCGACGCGGTGTTTGGCTTATAGACCTGGCTCCCCTGCTTACCGCCGGTGAGTCAGCCGAACGAAACCAATCGATCACGCGAGCCGTGTCGGAAGGGGACGTATCAGGAGCAGCCCGCCTTCTTCTATCTGAGGACGTTATGGTCTATGAACCAGCTGCCGCAGCGTCGTTACGGGAAAAACACCTCCCCGCGCAACCAGATCTTCGTCCGCTCCCCCTTCACAACTCTTACCTTCATCTACGTCGGTCGAGGATGTTCGCTATGCAGTTGGATCATTTTCAAAGAGCTCGGGCGTCGGCCTGGATTTTATTAGACCTCGGCTCCTACAGGACCTTCTTTCATCGACTCTCGGCTGCTCATCCGACGGACTTAGTAAGGCCCTAGCAACAGTAATTGACCTACTGGATGGGGAGCTCCGCATCCAAGGTGGCGCCCCCTCATCATCGGAGCGAGGCTGATTGCATTGAAGAAGAAAGACGGCTCATTCAGACCTATCGCTTGCTGTTTGGTACTACGTGGAGTCGCGGCAAAATTGGCAGTCTTGAAATGTTATTAACCTAGAGATTGGGCCTCACCAGTTGGGTTTCTCCACCAAGAGGGTGCTGAAATAATGACTCACGCTACCAGGGCTTTTATAGATTCTCGGCTCAATCTATCCGTGTTAGTTAAACTAGATTTTAAGAACGCGTTCAACACCGTCAGAAGGGATCACTTGTTGAGAGTGATTGGAGACGAGGCCCCTGCCATTTATCACCAAGCGAAATTGGCCTACGGTGATCCGTCGCACTTGGTCTTACCCTCGGCACTGCTCACTTTGGCTGTATGGGTTCAGCAGGGAGACCTTTTTTGTCCTGCCGTTAAAGACTTAGTCAACTAACTTGAGAGTTCACTTAACCTTTGGTATTTGGACGACGGAGCCATCGGAGGTAACATTGGTTTGGTCTGTGAGCATATATATTTGGTTAATCCATATGTCCGTTCCGAACGTTGCGTGCGCCGCACTGCACAGACCCGGGGGAGGACGAAAACTGTTGGGAGAGGACTGTTTGTTTACATGGCGGTAATAACAGACTTGAGTTGTATTTACCAATAAATTAAGCGGTTTAAAATGCAGTTTCGTGAATAATATATATATATATATATATATATATATATATATATATATATATATATTTACGAGACTGCATTTTTTACCGTTTAATTTATTGGTAAATACACTTGTTATCAAATAAATCAAACTTATGAAAAATAACTCTAAAAAAGGTGTAAAATATAAAGCAAATCACAATCGACAAAATTCAAAGAATTATTGGGTTAAGCACGTTAAGCAAAAGGTAATCACGATGGATATTATCACACAAACTTTTAAAACGCGTTTCGTGCGCTTGCTACAACGTCAAACAATGAGTGACGCTCTCACATATGCACGCCAACAATTATAATAGCCCATTCGCAAAGCATCTTCATAATATACGAAAACAGGTAAAAACACAGTGGATACATGTAACTATTCAACCTGAGTTCGTATTTTCCTATACAAGGTACTACAAATCCGAGGCATGCTTCTCAACGTGCGGTGGATCATCATTCTTGCTTCCGGTACCATCTGGTTTTCATGCTCAATTCCGGCCTGCATATTCTTAGCGTTCAACAATTGGCAATAGAAACAGCGAAATACGCTGTAGGATTTAAACATCGGACTTGGTAGGCTTGGGCACTACAGCCGTCACAGGTAAAACTTCAATGCACGCTATATTGCTGGTATCACCCGAGGCAGACGTCGATTTTACAATCCCATTACAAATACTAACCGACGGTCAATCCTTCTATTTCCCCTAATTGGTCGGTACCCTGTGTCTTGGTAAGACTTAGCTTTCTTCTTGGCTTCATCGATACCATTGCACTACGATATACGACACCAACTTAGGCGAGCAGCGGACAATGCAACAACACTGGAAATGACGCTGCGACATGCTCAGAACCGCGTCGAACAGGAATTGTATGTCGAAACCGTCAAGTAGATCAAGCCAGTCGGCTTTAAGTGCGAGACATACGTGTAATTGCACAATGGACTAATAAGATGACTGCAAGTCGCACACATAAGGAATACGAGAAAGTCGGGGCCTCACACAATACAACTGAAGCTCGCTCAGAGCCCAATAACAGCTCAATCGCTCGCTTGAAAGTCGGTCTTAGTCGGAATAGTCAGCTGAGGCCAGACGGAAAAACTCTTACCCCCTGGGCTTTTGGTCGTCTTCTCGTGTGGGATGTTACAGTGTCATGTACGCTGGCCAAAAACTACGTTCAAAACACGAGCCGTGAGGTGGGCCCAGGCGCCCGGTTCGCAGAGAACCGAAAACTGACGAAATTCAGCGCGGCAACGCCGCGGCCGTGAAAGGGTCTCTTCCGTCAGCCGCAGGGCTTCCGGAGATCCCGTAGAAACTGTTTTTATTCCCCATAATTGTATGCCTATTACAATAAACGGGCGAATATGTATCTGGTTGTTGCTTAATCGAGAGCACCTGGGACTTCTTAAGGGCTGTGGCCACGTTCAAGGCTTTTCGAGACCTCTCCTCTATGTGTGCAGCGAAGGTCTTGGCTGAGAGGGACACTGTGATACCGATATATGTAAACTTATTTTTATAGTTCAGGTCATGTTTATTTAACCTAAGGTCTCGGCCAGTCTGTCCGGGTGTCTGAACTTCACATACGCCGGCAAAGTAGCCAGCGCCTGTTGCAGAAGGTATCTGCTGCTACTATGGAGAACTAGATCGTCGGCATACATAATTATCTTGAGAGCTGGGTGTCAGGTGTGTATACGTGTTGATAACTCGGCTACAAATGGAGAAAAAAGTAAAGGGCTGAGATTATCGCCCTGATCAAAACTTTCGGTTGTTCTATGCTTGGGTGCTCCGCTACACCGTCGTCCAGGATGATCCGATTGGATTGTATCACGTCTTTCGTCAATATCAACATTCGTATTGAGACATTGATTTCCGCGAGCTTAAGCAGGACTTTTGTTCGTGAGGCTGAGTCAAACGCGGCTCAGAAGTCTACAAATACGCTGTATAAACCTGTCCCTTTCGAACCAGGGTTTGCGCGATATCTGCAAGGAAGGTTGCACATGCAGTTAGTGTTGACTTCTACACACGAAAGCCAAGTTGCTCTTCTGGTAATGCATTTTTGTACTTGACGAACGGCAGTTTGTAAGCCCCGCTTTTCTTGGCGATGCCCCGTCAAGAAGAGGGCTCGGTCCGCAATTCCTTGCCTTTTAGAACAAGTGCCATAACGCACTGTCTCTGTATATATATATATATATATATATATATATATGTGTCAATTGATCAGATTGAGGAGACTGCCGTTTTCAAATGAAGTAAAATTAGGATACTTGGTCACGCGATCGAGTGAGTATATAGATATATATTTGTTGTTGAAAAGAATTTGTAGAGATTAGGAGGGACAGCAGCTTACGAAAAATACCGTCAACTGAAAGGATCTTGCCTTTGAAGCAGATAGTTAAGTGGATGACTACACAAGCCGATTCAGCTCTAAATGCAATTAGAGAGACTTGTGTTATCTATGATTTGAGTCGATATTTTGAACATGTTAACTTAACTGTTATTATAGCAGCTTAATACGATAAATGGGCGAAGTAATAATTACATAGTGAGTGCTCCTAGCAAACCTGCTTTTTGTTGTAACTTTAGAGAAAAATACAAACATTTGTATTGTACAACATAGTTGTTTGTCAAAAACAGCTGATACATTGCTATTATATTAATGGTAAACGCATTGCTGCCGGAGCGTTGTTGACATCGTCGTCGTTTGCCATGTTTTCCGATCACGGTAATCCTATTTGCTGCCTGAGCTCAGCGGCATGCGAGATTTCAGGGAATTTATTATAGCCAATCCGTTGCTAGGGCGGATATCTTACGCGTGCAACGTCTAGGCAAACATACATGTCCTGCAAAGTATATAAAAAAATCGAACGTGGAATAGATGTGTATTTTTTAAGTTCCCTATTTTAAAGTCGGACTATCTTGTAAAGAAGAAATGCCACAAGGGCTGTCAATCTAAGCATTGGCGTTAGCTACACTTGTCTAACTACTGATCGTTTAAAATGAACATTTAATCTTCTGCAGAAGCTACATTTCTATAGCTAACTTGTTTGACATCCGAGTAGTTGTAACTAACGCTGTGAAGACAAAATCCGCTATATCGATCTGAGCTGCCAAAGTTCGCAAGACCGACTGCTAGGTTGCCGACTCAAAGCAATTCTGCCGAACGAGGGCGATTACATGAGTAAGCGTCTGCAACTCTTGCACTTAACATGTACTCTGAACGGACATTTTCAGATGACCCGTACCTGATGATCTGTACCTGACAAATGACCGTTTAGTGATACAGTCTTATATACTTATAGAAAATACAGGGGAGACCGCAACATCAAACTTGTAATCAATTATTTCACAAAAGGACCCGCTTTCTCTCAGATTGGTCGATGAGAACAAACCATGAAAACCTAACGTTAACCTGTTGACCTACATGACATGGCATATATATATATATATATATATATATATATATATTAGGTTGGTAAACATGAAGCTGAAAATTGTATGTATTTTTTAAATGCCCGTCACACCGTTTGCTGTATTACCTGCCTTACGGCTGCGGAGACTGGCCTAAGCATCTACAGCGTATTCGGCAAGGATAGAGTCTCAAAGACTTCGTGTAAATTTTTGTTGTCAAACTCTATTTCGACAACTTAGGCTTTTTAGATGAGCCTCGTTCTGTAAGGCCTATTACGCTAAGGGAAACCCGCTAATCGGTGGAACAGAATCCCCGACAGAACCTTCCGAACCGAATCCCCCCAAGCTTTATCCGTGAACTCAGAGGTGTGTCAGATAACCATTGTCACTTGCCTTCGTGCCCATGGTTTCGTGTCAAAGTTGAAGTGATTTGAGCCAACGCAACGAAAAGGAGTATACAAGGCGTCGTCCATCACGAGCTTCTTCGTTAGTACGCGCCGGTATAAGGAGCAGGAGGAACCGCTCTTGCTCGAGAGAGTGAGGCTTGCGGCTCGCGTCTATCGCGTTCTGTTGGTCTCGAATTCTAACCTATATTTGTCTCAAATGACGACCAAGACGTCTATCTACAGCCGCGATAGACGAAAAGAAGGTTGGACACAAGCAGAGCATATGCCCGATCTTGCACTGTGGAGCGTGTTACGTTGCTGAAACACCCCCGGCGTTGTGCCTGGTTGGTTTGGGGTGGTTTGCTGTTGGTTGGACCGTTTCATCTTTGTACACGACAAGGCCGTACACAGCTGCGCTTGTTTGGAGCGGAGGGCAACTTGTTGACATGGCCAGCATGTTCTCTCGATATGAATCCCATCCAGCATGTGTGGGTTAGTGAAAACTAGAGCCGCAACAGCACTACCAGAAATGCACATGCACACTATGTGCGAGGATAAGAATAGCATCCCACAGCACATCACTGACGAGTGAATAATTATCAATGCCAAAGTGCATAAGCTCGTTTGCATGTTCATTCAGACTTTCCGTTTTTATGGCAAACGTTTAGAGTCTCTACGCGTTCTTCTGTTAAGTAACGCTTCACCTTGGATTTGACAGCCTTACCCTGTTCGACTCACGAGGAGCAGATCGCGGAGATGTGGGACGTAGTCCAAGCGGCTAGTGCGCTAGTCATGGTTTTCATTCAACAGGGTGTCGCCGCTTCAATCCCTGTTGTTGACCGAATTGCTTTGAGCGATGCTCATTGGTAATACGTGATGAATCATACTACTCGCCAAAACAAGATGGCGGCGCCCAGCAGTGGGCTGTGTGTTGTATGTAGCTCCGTGATAGAGAGCTATGTGAGTAGACTCAGTGTCATACCGTCTTGTGGGTGTAGCCCATGTGAAGTGCTCATCACTGCGCACCGATGCAGGGGCCAACCAGCCCGCTTGGTGCCCTGGATGTTCTGAACTAAAAGGTGCCCGCTTAAAAAGCTTGAGATCCTGCAGCGGATTAGCTGCCTCGCGGCGGCACATACAAACCGTGTTCTTGAACAAACTGTCTTCTATTTTTGTCCCATTGGGAACAACGTAATCACATCGGGAGTAGAAAACGAAGAAGCAGATTGGATAGCTTAAAGTGGCAAACAACACCGGCGGCAGCTCAAAAGTTCTCGCCAAGCTCCTAATTGGTTCGAAAGTCTTAAATGCGTCCACCGTCATCTGTGTTAAAAGTTAGGTATGTGTTTTTAATTGACGCGTATATCACCAACAGTTGCAGCTTGTCATTTATTCGTTCATATTCACCGCTGGTCTTGACAAAAAAAAAACACCACTGGCAAAAAAAACTAAGTAAATGAACACTAGTAGGTGTTGATAATGATAATATTTGTGGTCACGATGGAAGTGGCGGTCAATCTAGTTTATAATTAAAAATAATAATAATAATAATAATAATAATAATAATAATAATAATAATAATCCTCCTTCCGCATGGTGGCCGCCGTAAGAATAGGCGCTCCCACATGTGAGCCATACAAGTGCAGAGCATGTGGAAAAACAGTGGATAAGGACGGACTGCACCCTTTAAGCTGCTCTAAGAGCCCTGGTAGAACTCTCAGACACGCGGAAATCAACGCAGTTTTAAAGAAGGCTCTTCGTAGAGCCGGCATACCAAGCACCCTAGAGCCCAGGTTGGGCTTCGAAGACGACAAAAGACCCGACGGCGTCACCATTCCGCCATGGTCTAAGGGCAAATGTCTAGTATGGGATGCCACGGTATCATGTACAGTGGCTCCGTCATACTTGACGTATAGCGCTACCCGGTCAGGGTGGGTTGCCGAACATGCTGAGATCGCAAAAAAGCGCAAATACTCTGACCTAGAGCAAAGATACCACTTCGTACCCGTCGCCATGGAAACGATGAGTCCAATCAGCAAAAACACAAGTATCTTCCTCAAAGACCTAGGTATCAAAATAAGTGCTAACACGGGTGACCAACGCGAGGGTGAGTTTCTACGTCAGCAACTCTCGCTCGCAGTGTGTAGGGGAAACGCCGCCGCTGTCATCGGCTCCATGGATTGAGGAGCGGGGGTGAGCCTAGACGGGTACACGTTTAGATCCCACATTTGTAGGGAAACACCGAAATATTGAATAAATTATAATAATAATAAAAATAATAATAATAATAATAATAGTAATAATAATAATAATAATAATAATAATAATAATAATAATAATAATAATAATAATAATATATATATTATTATTATTATTATTATTATTATTATTATTATTACTATGAATTTAATTTTTCAGTATTTCCTTACAATTGTAGGACCCAAACGTTAGGTTCGATGTTCCAACATCAAACATTTAGTTGAGCAGCCGTTAGAATTCGAATTTGAATGGCAGCGGCATGCCGCTTGAAGCCTACGGGCCGTTACGCCGGTGGTTTCGTGTTGTTTCACCATGTCGTGTGGATCTTCACAGCCTCATGGCTGCTCGTGCCTCTGTCGCATGGCCACACACAGTACACCAAACTGATCACTAGGTTACAGGCATCACTTTGGTGTCTCACTTTCTAGGTTTGCCATCCTGCACACACACAAATAGGCGTGTTTCCTCGGAGCTCGATGTGCACACGTCCGCACTCCTTATTATTATTATTATTACGTATAGACAGATATACGTATCGAATGCAGCAGACACCGTCACCACTGTTGCTAAACAAAATTAACGGCAACAACAGTGCCGGGGCAGCAGAGACACTGAGTGCAGAAACTGCAGCAGCAGTCGAAGCAGACGCTATTAAGACGCCTTAAGAGACGTACGGCAGCGGAAAACGCTATTATTCATATTCAATTAGAGCTAATAGGAAGCACCGTTCTTTCCGAGCAGAAAGTGCACATGTAAACCTGGGTAAGCTAACACTGTGTAAAAACCGTGTGTCTCCCATGAAGACTCTCCGTTCGGAGGGCTTCAGCCGAACAACGTCGACAGAACAGCTGCGTGGTTGGCTAACCAGGAGGCATACTGTAGTTCGTGCTATTTGGAAGCACTATCGACCTCCTGTTTCATAACCCTTAATATCCGATGAAATTTTAAGGATGCGAGATTCTTAATATTCTAGCACAGAAGCACTGACCGGTGCTGACGACTTTGTGTGTGCCTGGCCAGGGGTGCGCCTCGCGTTGGCAGACGATAACGTACTTATCTAGGCAGCTAGGTTTGCGCGTATTGACGTGCGAATTAGGGCTGCTGAGATCAACATTAAACAAAGGAACTACGCTTTGGAGGCCACACTCAGGGCGACTGTGTTCAGGAGGAAGTACAGACAAAGACGGGCGCGTCCCTGGTTTACACAGGCATGCTTCTTAAAACGTCGGGAAGTCTTGGGGCTCCTGCGTCAAGGTGCTCCACACCCCGACCCCTTGATAATTGTTGATCGTATGGCGCTCTATAGCCAGCATATAGCAACCTTCAAGAAACTGCTTGTAGAGAATATGCGCCGGAATGATGGTGAGGAGGAGTTTTGTATGTTTGAGAGAGCAGAGCTTGTATCCCAAGTCTACATTGTTCGCCGGCCAAACAAAAGCATACACTGCATGACAAAAGAATAGTTGCGGCAGCACTTTCCTGCTTTTCTGCTTAATGCAAACGCTCCCGCACCCTGTTATTTAGCAACCGCTCACTCAAGAGCGGCGCCACATAGCTTCCGCGTTTACGGTGGAAGAAGTGGTGCAGATCCTGCGCGGGCTTCCCAAGAAGAAAAGTAGTGGTCCTGATGGGATCTGTTACGAACACTGGGCTTAGTCGTTCAATGTTTTATCAGGGGAGCTATGTAACATGTTTAACTAGATACTCAGCAGGGGACACATATCCCAGGTTTTGCACGTAGCCACGGTTATTCTGCTATTCATGGGCAGAAACGGCAACAACTGGACGATTCAAATCTCAACCGAGGTAATGCATCAAAACGCACTCTTAAGAAAATGTTCGCTAGGCTAATTATCTGAAGGGTGTCTCTAACTGTGGAGAAGGCCTACCTCCGGAGCAATTCGGATTCAGGAAAGGTCGAGGTACACAGGACGCGAGAGAACAATCAGGCTTCCGTCACCTATTACAGGACCACTTCAGCAATTTTTGTTGGACTGACAGACAAAAGTGACCAAAGCTTCGGCAGAGGCAGCGCAGCTAAATGTACACCTCGTTAGGGAGCCTTGCATAGAAATGGCATGCACTAGTCGGCATGTGTACACAAAGTACGTTGTGCATCACTTAGTAGGGCTGACATAAAGATTCCACTAAGTTGGCGATCAATGTCGCTGTCGGTTCTGCTTGTAGATGTGCGTTAAACACCATGCAGCGAGCTGTCAGACGCATCAGCGGTCTTTGCAATATTTCGCCCGGTGGCTCGCTAAAGTGTTCATGTCTTAAATAAAAACAACTGTATTGTACATATGTACCATCTTGAAACGCAACATTATTATTAACGCGAAATAAACAATAATTTTACAAATCATGCCGTTGAGGATCAGCTGTCATCCTGCCATATACAATTTTGGAGAAACTTTAGATATCTCTCTCATGTGCCCTTGGTGAATTGAAGATATGTCTCACGGTTATCCTATGACAGAGACCTCTAGATCGTGAAAAGAGCTGAGCGTGGGAACTTTTAGAAGAGGACAGTTTATTATTCAGACACTTATATATATATATATATATATATATATATATATATATATATATATATACAGGGTGTTGCAGGAATATTTGAAGCGCGATATACAGAATTGTAGAGTTCGTTAAAGCAAATATTTTTTCCAATGGAACATGGCCTCTAAGAAATCTTGTTTCGGAGTGAGAGCGAAATTACTACAATTTGTGACACTAGTGTTTTTGCCCGACATAGGAGCACAAAATGTGCTGTTGCGAGACAACCAGTCTTCCTAGACGGAAACTACAATACACCATCGTGTTCGTGATAAAATTCTGCTCCATCTGAAGAATATGCAAGGCCGGTCAGAAGACGCGACATGGTCGCTTAGAAGAGAATTCGCCAAAAATAAAGTTCTTTATTAGCGTTCACGCCAAATACTTTAGAATCATAACCCTACAACCACTCACAGCGCTCAAAATGGACATATTCAGCCAATGCGCATATCATGGCGATCATTTTGGTACCAATCATATGTCAATGCGAGCTGTGGTTGCGGGGTAATTACGATTTTTCGGAGGGCATGTCCAGGTTAAGTGCATGAAAAATGACGCGCTGCGGCTGTCGCGCGACACGTCGGCGGTAGTGAACGTCGTCACACAGTCATTTTACATGCACTTAATCTGGACATACCCTCCAAAAAATCGTAATTACTCCGCAACCACAGCTCGCATGGGCATGCGTTTGGTACCAAAATGATCGCCATGAATTGCGCATTGGCTGAATATGTCCGTTTTGAGCGCTGTGAGTGGTTGTAGGGTTATGATTCTAAAATATTTGGCGTGAACGCTAATAAAGAACTTTATTTTTGGCGAATTCTCTTCTAAGCGACCATGTCGCGTCTTCTGACCGGCCTTGCATATTCTTCAGATGGAGCAGAATTTTATCACGAACACGTGTGCTTATTTTCTGTCTAGGAAGACTGGTTGTCTCGCAACAGCACATTTTGTGCTCCTATGTCGGTCAAAAACACCAGTGTCACAAATTGTAGTAATTTCACTCTCACTCCGAAACAAGACTTCTCAGAGACCATGTTCCATTGGAAAAAATATTTGCCTTAACGAGCTCTACAATTCTGTATATAGCGCTTCAAATATTCCTGCAACACCCTGTATATATATATATATATATATATATATATATATATATATATATATATATATATATATATATACATACATACATACATATACGATCGGAGTCTACAGATAAATAACTGGTAAACGCATATATTTTGATTTCAAAGGTATTTGACAAGGTGAATTATACATTGTTGTTACAACATTACATTAGAAAGTTTTAATATTGATTCCGCAACTCATCAATGGGTGTCAGCGGACCTCACTGGGCGAACATTTAGTGGTAGTTGAATCTTTTCGTGATCTTGGTGTGGTTGCGAATCCTAAACTAGATTTCTCTAAACACATTACTACCACCGTAACTTCTGTCTCACAATTATGTAATACCTTATTTAGATGTTTCATCGTAAAAAATGCGGATTTATACGTGAATGTGTACGAAAGTCTAGTCTTATCCGAATGCCTTTTACTGCAGCCAGTTTTGGGCACCTTATATGGTAAAAGATGTAAATGCCACTGAGAGGGTACTGGCCAAATTTATCAGATGAGTGTCAAAAAGGTGTAATCTTCTTCGTGAACGCGTATCTCTTGTGCCAATGCAAAGTTTGCATGAACAGGGTAATCTACCGCTGTAAAAAGGTTGTGTTATCTCAGGACTGACAAGGCCATGTTTATTTATGTTGATTGTGGCCTACAGAGTCAAGTAAATGCTAAATGAGTGGAGGTTACGCACTCGGTAAAGATAAATAGCACAGTCACGTTGAGAGTTGACAGCCCTACTCATAGTGTAAGAACGTGCGCACGGCCAGACTCAAGGCATTAGATCTAGGCTTGGCTATATCTATTTATATGTTTAAATTGAGACGCGACGTCGAATTACGTTTTATTTATGAGGATGCGTAATTCATAATAAAAAAGTTGACTAAGTGCACTATGTGCAGTGGAGCTTTGCTCTCCCAGGTTACTCGATACTCGCGGACCCGTCTCACGATATTTGCCCTACCGTATTTTTATACTGTAGATACTTTAGGTTTAACCCGTAAATAGATTTGGAATTACTTTCCCTATTTTCCCTACTCTTAAACACGGACAATGCTTTAGATGTTTTCGTGTGCCGTATATTCCGGCTGGTGCCCATGCGCGTCAGATCTCAACGGGAGTCAACGTCAGGAGCGCGTTGTGCACGCAACGTTGTCCTCTTTGGCCCTCCTGCTTATGGGCGAAACATAGCGATCCTCCCCTGAGAACGGCCACACTCACATCATAGACTAACGATGGCGACTAAGATGATCCGTCGGTTCAACGATGCGGAAATGTTCTTCCCGTGTCTATGACTAGACAAAGCCAGTGCTGCTGCTGCTGCTGCTACTGCCGCTGCGCTCAATTCAATAAGTGTGTGCAGATGGGGAAGCTTGGGAAAGGGGAAGCGCCAGGACATCGACCAGTCACTAGCGCCACTGCTAGCTGCTCTGACGAGACCAGAATCGCTAAGGTCTTCTTCCACTTTCTGCCGGCCTGCTGGGAAACAGGAAAGAGGCCAGACGAGGCTTTTTGGCGTGTCTGTTTGTCGTCTCGCTGTCAAACTCGGAACATAAACATCCGCCTGTTAAGAAAGCAATACTATCGCCACTACCGGGTGTGGCTGTGCAGCGTCTCTCTCGCTCTCTCTCTCTCTCTCTGTGTACGTGTGTGTGCGTATACGCGCATACTTTACTTTAGAGAGTCCGTTTTTCCAGTTGTAACTAGTTTCCGCTGTGGTCGCCGCAGCGCTCTCGCTTCCGTCGAATAGCCCAGAAGCCAAAATAAGTCTTATTTTTGGTAGCTCTCCTTCGCCAATACAATCGACGTCACTCATAACCTATGTTGCAAGCCAGTTTGACACTTTTGTACGGATCTATGCCTCCGTGCTAGTGTCTCAATCGTTAGGCTCTTGAACACAACACAACAAGTTGCGGGATGCAAGACTTGCAGGGTCTGCTTAACGACCTATCTTGAGCTTGCACAATTCATAGACTAACTGTTGAAATAGCGCATATATGGTATATGTGCCACGCTGTTGCCATGAACTAAGCGTGTATGCGCAGACCAGAAAAAGATCTGGCCACCTCGGTGTTCTTGAGTGTCATTTCAAGCTCTGAGTAGAGATTTGCTACGACTATACTCTTGCTTTTCTTCAAGCCAATATTGTTAAGTTCGCCGCTCTGTCGCACGGCAGCTATGTATGCCCATCTATTACCCGAAATAGTTTTTGTACACCATATCAAAGAGGGCCTAGCAAAATTTGTAGGCACAAACGTTTTAAGTCACAAGAAATATGTAGATTTATAAATACAAATGCTTTTTCGGCCCTAATTAAGTACGGCGCGTCGAATCTAGCCTGCTCCAGTTTCTTCTCAGCTTACGATCGGGCTCCTGAGTTTGAGATTAAGTCTCTAAACGGAAGACAGATTCGGAGCCTGCTAGGGCGTCATCGTATCTGTCTATTTTGTAACGCAAGCGCAAGTCGACATACGTCCGCGTACTGCATTTCTACCAACCAGCACCTAAACGTGTCTGGCTAAAGAAGAACAAACGACGTGACGCACTCGACGAAGCCTACGGCTCTCCTTACGATCGTTAGAGAACTAGATGTTAGTATACGCATGCCGATAGTATATGCATATAGTCTGTGGGTTTATTTATATAGCTTTGCTATGTAAGCACGTTGGAGTAGACAGTTGTCTCCGTGCGAACGTGTGGTCACGGATTCTCTAATCCACGGTTAGTCCAGTTTAACAATGTGCCCCGAACAGACGCTGCATTTCCTCGTTGAATATCGAGCGACAGCCTCGGACGCAAGAATTCGGATGCTCTCGAGTCTCCAGTCGAAAGGTTAAGGCTTTCATCCGTGCGCTGAATCAGCGTGATTGTGAGGGAGTCTGCAGCGCCTATAGTCTCGAACGCCAACGGACACAATTCGAGCGGATAATCAACGCTAGAGTATTTTCTGCATTTGTTAGCCTTAGTTAAACTGAGGGCATGACTTGCTCGGGTCGCACCTGTACCGATCATCGAATAGGCTAATAAGTACATATAAATTAAGCTTAAGTTTTTGAAAAATAATACGATTTCATAAAAGGGAGTGCACTTACACAGTCAGAAGTGTGTATACAGTAAACAGGTAATCCAGGACCTCTGAAAAATACAGCATTGTGGCAAGTATTTACACTCAACACAACAGTATTGCTGACTCTTGTATGATGGCTTTTTACAACTCATGAATCAAATAGCATCCCCATAGCTCTTCACTCCGCAGCTCCTGTCAATACCTTCATCGGTCTGATATACTAGAGCCGGAAGCAACATATTTTTTTTAATTCCCGCTTAAAAATGCTCACAGAGGAGAGAGATCGTATGCGGCCAGATAGCGCGCTCTACAGGCAGACGGCACAATGGAGAATAGGACCTAAGTTTATTTCTGGTCCGCGGTATCACAAATACTGTCCCTCTACGTAGCCGCCTTCCCTGTCTATGCACCAAAGAAAATGCTATATCCGCCTATAGTAAACCACAAGAGGTTTTGTAGGCAAGCGTGGCCTCTCTAAGAACATATATTTTTGAGACTGGTAAGGAATTATGGACAGCGAACAGATCACTAACTTACTCGTAGCGCCGTCGGGATGATGATGGCACGAAACGCATAATTTTGAATGACCTGAACCCTCCGAAGAATGCCTCTGTACCTACCACTCCACAGCAGGATACCACAACTTTTAATGGATAAAAGCAGGGTTTTGAAGACGGTCAAAAGTCCCTTAATTGGAATCCCTATCTGCCTTAATCTCCCTAATGATGCAATAACGGCATAGCATTTTGGCATCAATTGATCTACATGATAATACCAGAATAAATTCTCCTGTAATACCAAACCGAGACACCTTACCGCCTGAGAACGATGTGCCGTATTGGCACCCAGTCGAAAACTATCGAGCGAATGAAATAGCCTCCTCGAAGGTCGAAACACTGAGATATTCGTTTTGCTCTTGTTTACAACTAATCCATAAACATAAAAAACCTTAAAAACCTTTTCAACCAATTCAAATGAAGTGTTAATACCACTAAAAACTTTAGCCAGGTTTAGTCGAAATTAGATTGTCGTATCGTCTGCAAAAGCTATTGCCTTTCCTAGGTAATTGTGCTTAATTCTCAAGAGTATGAAATTCAGTTGTATCAGAAACCTAAAGGGACCAAGGACGGAGCCCTGCGGAGTCCCCAAAGTAACAAGCTGCCAAGTAGATTGAATAGGTCAAACCATTACAGACTGAGATCTATCCTCAAGATAAGGCCTAAACCAGCTAACTGTAGAGAGCGTACAACTCAAGTGCGTCAACATCTGGGTAAACAATTTATGATCAAGACAATTGAAGGCAGGCGCCACGTCCAGCAAGGCTGGTTCATTTCGGCCGTGTCAACCGTTCTTACAAAAGCCGAATTGGTCTGACGAGAGCAAGCCAATGTCTTTCGAATACTGAGTTAAGCTCTGTAGCACAAACTTCTCAAAGACCTTCGTCAACAACTGAGATAGGGCGGTAGCTGGAAGCAAAATACCTATCCCTTTTACCTTTATATAATGGGATAACGTTGGTATATCTCAGACATCTATGGAAGTAGTCGTATTCAAAAGAAAAATGAGGAGCACTCTCACAGAGAACTTTCACAGTTCAGCCGAAACACCCATGATTCCACTAGAACAGCTATCATTCAAACTTCTCATAGCCCCTTCAACATCAGAGGCCTGCACCCATGGCACCGAAAATGATTTGGCCACTCTTGGCCAAAGTTCGTCAAAGCGATCAAAAGTGCATGCATTTAACGATTAAAGTAGTTTATCTAACCGTAGGAAAATGTAGGTTTAGTTCATCGGCGATCGTTTTGGGCTTGCTAATCGTGTGGCCCGTGCTGGAAGTTATGACTGATAGGAGCTCTGCACTATTAAGCTCTCTACCGCAGGCTTTGTTAATATATTTCCACAAACGCCGCGAGTCCGATTTTATGTAATTAAACCGATGTAAGAAATACATCAATACTGCGCTGATCATGCCGCCTATGCAGAATAGGTATGTCCGTTCCAGGTACAACCGAAACGAGTTAACCGTCGTTGACAGAGATAATGATTGAATAGTGATCTGAAAATAATGGGATCTCTAACACAGCTGCCTCGATAGAACTAAAAACAGAGCAGTTAGCCATAGCTATATGATCTATACAGGTTGCTGAGCTGAAACAGGTTACCTTATTTATTGTATGAATAAACCCCCTCGCCATAAAAAGATAGATATTTCATAGGAGGAGGGTTAGCTAAAGTATTGATATTCGAGCCCCCCGGTAGCATGCAGGGCAGGCTGCTACTTTGCAACAATAAGTTTTCAAGGGTATCAAGCAGCACGCCACTGCGACTAACACGACATGAGAAAAAAGCTATTATAAATCCCTCAAACGCTCGAACGTTTTTACGTAGATGCGATTGGTACTGCAAAGAGATCGAATATATATATATATATATATATATATATATATATATATGTATATAGAAAATATTGTAATGCTTTAATAATCATTTACAATACGTTTGCACATTCGGCAGTGCTCGCCTTATTAAAAATGGTGGTAAAAAGGTGTCACGTAAGGTTAAGCTTCAGCTGTCTGTGTCCTTGCTTGATGGTAACCCCCGCTTTTATGGATCCGATGCGAGCGGTGTATCCTCAAGGTTCCTTGCAACTTTAAGACGGTAAGATCCATAAGATTCCTCTTCGTGACCCCGAGCCCCAAGAGCGTACTCGCAGATTCGAAGTCCCATACACCACTCATAGAGATAGTGATGAATCCGAATCCGCGAGGTTTATACGAGGTGTGTCAAAAAGTATCGCGACTTTTGTGTTTTTTCAAAAATTATTCATTTATTCATGAATATCTATTTTGTCCCCTTCAAAGTAATCCCCATGAGATATTATACACTTGTGCCAACGGTTTTTCCAATCTTCGAAGCACTTCAAAAAACCTTTTTTTTTATCTTGTTCAGCTCCTCCTTCGATGCCGTCTTTATCTCGTCAAGCGTAGCGTAACGTCGTCCTTTCATGGGCCTCTTCAGTTTAGGGAACAAGAAAAAGTCACAGGGGGCCAGATCTGGGGAATACGGTGGCTGCGGCATCATTAGTGTGTTGTTTTTGGCCAAAAACTCGCGCACAAGCAACGATGTGTGATCAGGGGCGTTATCGTGGTGCAAAAGCCAATTTTTGTTCTTCCACAAATCCGGGCGTTTCTGGCGGATTGCTTCGCGCAAATTGCGCATAACTTGCAGGTAATATTCCTTATTGACCGTTCTACCCTGTGGCAAGAACTCATGATGCACCACGCCCCTGCAATCGAAGAAAACTGTCAGCAAAACTTTCACATTCGACCGAACTTGGCGCGCTTTTTTCGGTCTTGGTTCGTGCGGCAGCTTCCATTGAGATGATTGAGCTTTGGTTTCCACGTCATAACCATAAACCCACGATTCGTCACCAGTTATGACCCTCCGGAGCAAATTTGGGTCGTCGCGGACAGAGTCCAACATCTCATTAGCAATGTTCATGCGATGCTGTTTTCGCAATTGAGCAATTTTGGTACGAATTTCGCGGCGACCCGTCTCATGCCCAAATCATTGATAAAACTCGAATGGCACGAGCCAATCGATATGTTTAGGTCCTCAGCAACTTCTCTAACGGTGATTCGACGATTGGCCAATACCATTTTCTCCACTTCATTAATTTTTTCGTCTGTTGTTGAAGTGCTCGGGCGTCCGGCACGCTCTTCGTCGTTCACATCTTCTCGGCCTTCTGAGAACATTTTGTACCACCGATAAACGTTGCTTCGGTCCAAGGTAGCTTCTCCGTATGCCACAGTCAACATTCGGAATGCATCCGCGCACTTAATTTCGTTTTTCACACAAAATTTGATACAGGTTCTTTGATCCATTTTTTTGAATAGGTAAAAATCGAAGACGATCCAAAACACGTGCAAGCAAAGCAGCTGTCAACAATTAAGTGAACATTCAAAATGGCCGTGCTTGTCGGCATAAGTGAGAGACATGAGTACCAACATAACGCCACAAAAAATCGAAATTCGAATATACGTAACCCGCGAAAATTCAAAAGTCGCGATACTTTTTGAACACACCTCGTATATATATATATATATATATATAGAGAGAGAGATAGAGAGAGACATAGAGAAAGATCGAAAGGAGAGCATTGCAGAAGTGTTTTTACGATCACTCTGACTACCCTCCAGGACGATCATTTTTGCAGGCAGTGATAAAGTTATATCCACTAATTCCGTGTGTGGGACAGTCTGAGTGTTTTATCCAAGTTTCACTTATGGCAACGACATTAAAACCAGAGCCGTCCCGAATCATAACGTTAGCAATTGATTCAAGCTGCCCCTGCTTTAGCAGACCACCAGTACCGGCATTAATATGAATGGCTGCGAACGAATTAATACCTAAGCGAATACCGTATACCGTATATGTCATCCCAGAGCAATCACTTTCTGACATTCCCCAGAGGCTGCGGAGCAATGTAATTGAAATTCATAAATTACATAGAACAAATGAGTTAACTACTTTAGCTTTAAAATAACATCTAACATTGGTGTTAAGAGATCTGCGAGCTCTTGGAGGCATTGCGGAGGCAGCTTGGAGGCAGCTTTTGGACTAAACACTTTTATGATATCCCTGAGAGGCGCAATCACCGTTATCAAGAACTTATCGCTACTTACAGCTTTAGTTATAAGAGACTTCTTGGCTTTCTTTGTCGAGCGCGAACGATCTGTAGCTTCAAGCTTGGGAGCCGGTTTAGGAGTGTTCTTCGGAATAGTTATAGCGCCGGGTAAGTTCACCCGTAACTCAGACCCCGAAGCCGAGTCGACCACTACTGATCTCACCACGGCCGCATATGATCGGCATAGATTCCACAGTCACTTGATGTAGCCATCAAGATTCCATCAATACTTTGCGTCTCTCGATCTCGCAGGCACGCACTGGACACGCCGATGAGAGGGACGAGTGCCGTCCTTTACAACAAACGCACTTGGCTTCATTTTTACAGTTAACGGCAAGATGTCCTTTCTGCCCACAGTGACGACAGGCAGGCTCATTGCGACAGTTTGCCACCATATGCCCATACCTCAGACAGTGGTAGCAAGAGAGTGGAATACCAGCTGACATCACTACCTATTACGAGCGAAAAGCCAAGGACCTCAGCGGGTAGTATCTAATTAAACTGAAGAAGCACTCTGTTCGTTGGAATGCTCGATAGTACCTCACCATTTCTTCGCTCGATCACCTCCCTTTTGGCTAAGACAGCGCCGGCGCCTCGAAAAGCTTCTAGAATGTCTGAAGTGGTCGACTCCCCGTTAATCAAGCTCTCCGACCGGCGTGCAATCACGACTTGAAAAATTCCCTTAGAGCACTTGATTACGCCCTCCCGTATAGCCTGATTTTGGTTTCGTACCTTATCTATACGCTTAGCTGCGTGCTTATTCACAACCAGATGCCAACTACTCGATGAGTTATCTAATTGATCAGCAACGTTTGCGCCACTAGAAACCCTTTCAGTCGGCGCACCCGATCCGCATACACTTGTCACCGTGCAATTTGTGGTGCTGTCTGTTGTCTCCATTGTAGTAGATGCCGGAGCTGACGCTGATTCAACAGCCTTGAACGCCGCGTTGCATGTACCAGCCTCAAACGTGGCGGCCGCTGCGGTTGATGTCGCTATAATCCCCTATGATGCCACATCTGCGGCAGGTGCCGAATCACCATCTCCGTCACGAAGAGTTACCGCACGTCTTGTGCTCTTTACCCGCTGGTTTGCACCGGCCTTCAGCCTTGTGGAGAATGCTGCTTTTCTCATTTGCTCCATTAAAGTTTTGTTGATCACCATGCCTTAGCCACACCACAATTCGAAGTGGCGACGCACGACGAATGCTATGTGCATTCACAATTCGCCGTCTTTGGGGCACGTAGCCAAGCTACTACCGCACGTTACTACGACGTTGGTAAGGCGCAGTTTTTTTTACAGCTGTCGCACGAATCACGCTCAAACAAGCAGGACCGAACAGCACTCATTCGGAAACGCGTGTCGATACAGCCAAGAACGGTCAAAAACGCCGAAACCGCACGAAGCCTGCTTATGCCGTGTGCCAACCGAACGGCGAGCAGACGCAACTGTATATATATATATATATATATATATATATATATATATATACAATATACTACAGTGCTACGTCCAAGAAATGTGCAGACATAACACTTCGTTTTTGAGATAAAGTTTCCAGTTGACCAGTTCAAGCAACATGCAAGCCAGTTACAATTAGGTCTATAAACAATTGAGAATTTAAATTTTGATTAAATAAAAGCGTACCGCAAAAATGGTAACGCTTATACGTGAATGTTTCTAACATTAATTATAACTGGCGTAATTAATTATATAGCCTGCATACTTCCCCAAGAAAAACTATGCACTTTACAGCCTACATACTTTTCCACACAGAAATATGCGCTTTCCACAGAGCTAAGTTCAACAACAGGTGGCTCCGTGATAACGTGTTAAACTACACTTCTTTAAGAGAGTGGCTTCCACACTCCCCCGATCTAAAACCAAATGGATTTTTCTATTTTTGGCTATCATTATCAGCCCACGGCGTTCTGCAGAAAAATACAACAATTTGAACGGTCTTAGATCAACTATTCAATTGGCGGCGTGGTCTAGGGGACTAGTGCGCTAGTCATGGTTGTCATCTACCAGGCTGTCGCCAGTTCGATCCCTGTTGTTACTCGAATTTACTCGAATACCAACCATACCGCTGGGCGTCAGCGGCCATGCTGCCACAACGACTGTTGGGGAAACCCTAATTATGTTAACATATCCGGCCCTCAGTGCATTAAAGATATACCTCTGGTTAAGTTCTAAGCCCGTAGTAAAGGACGGAGGATAATCTAGAATTAAAAACAACCTCCTTAAAAATGTTTTTAATTCTAGATCAACCATTCAGAGCGAGTGCGAGAAAATTCGTGATGGTTTGTCGTTGTACAAGATCATAAATGTGAAAGGCAGAAACGTTACGATTTGACAAACTATTTGCGTTTTAAACTCTGACGGGATTAAGTCGGAATGGTTCTAGTAAAATTAGTTTTCAACTAATGAAATATCGGGTGTGTTATGAGGTGACACTTTAGGTCTGGTGTAATGTCATCAATATACAAAAGTAACCATACAAGCGTTTGCAGAGTGCACATCGCACGAGCCTGGGTTCTTCTTGTATTTAAATCTGTTTTCTTCTTTATCCGGATTATGGCAAACGCCAAGGAGTGCGGACGTGTGCACATCGAGCTCCGAGGAAACACGTCGATGCGTGTGTGTGTGCAGGGTGATTAACCCAGGAAGTGACATACCAGAGTAATGCCTGTAACTTAGTGATCAGTTTGGTGTACTGGTATGGCCATGCGACAAAGGCACAAGCAGCCATGAGACTGGGAAAATCCACACGACATGGTGAAGTAAAACGAAACCACCCGCGTAACGGTCTGTAGGCTCCAATGACAGCGGCACGCCGCTGTCATTCAAATTCGAATTCTAACGGCTGCTCAACTAAATCTTGATGTTAGAACATCTAATTCACAAAGTGGCGCCGACAGTCATTTTAACAACTCATCGCGCCAACAATGAAGACGACGTTTTCCTTTGAAACGGCAAGGCCTGAAAAGTTAACAGCCACCGCAATGCCAATAACCGTTGTGTTTCACTTGAAAAGCTGCAGCAATACGACATAATAATAACAATAATTATAATAACGGCTGCACAACCAAAGGAATTTAACGCAATGGAATCAAGCCTTAGTTATCCGCGGTGTTAATGTCACTGGAGAAGGCGTTGCGACCTTCAATGAGCTGCTCTCCGTAGTGGGCAAGTTAAAAGGTCTAGCTTCATAATGACAGATCATGGAGACAACAGGCTTTACCACGGGCTCGCCAGCCCGCGGTCCGTGCAGCCGGACCCTAACAGGGCCCCCTGTCCAACTTCCGGACAAACGTTTACACGAAGAAGCCTGCGTCGACACAAACTGTCAAGCACGGAGGGGATGCCCATAACATAGTCGACGAGTTAGAGCGCTCGAACTCTCGGTTTACCGCGGATGAGTTAGTCAGTGTCAATCAAGTTGTCACTCGCCACTGGCAGTTGGTCCGCATCTTGCCGAAATCAGTACGCACGCAAGTTGCCAAAGTGTTCACTAAGGTGTTGTGCTCAGTCGCAGATAACAACGACAGTACTGCCTGGCTTGCTCTGTTCTCTTTCGCGTCCGTCGTCCTCCGTTTTCCCGATGGTGGGAAAGGTGACCGCTCGTTGGCGGTTATCGTCCGGAAGGACCTCCGCGACTTTACTAATGGAAGACGGTTTGACCTTAGCGGTAGCCCCGCCCCTAACCAATCTCCCCGGCAGCGGACGGTCGACACCGTCCGGCTAGCCATTACCAAGCTTTCGGAAGGCGACGTTTTTTCGGCGGCTAGGATCTTGATCTCAGAAGACACGCTAGCGCAGAAGCCCAGCGAGACAGCCGTTCTGCTGGATAAGCACCATCCGCGCCCTCATTCCCAACATGACCTCGCCCTCCTCACGTGCCCCTGCCATCAACTACATCAGGCGAGAACGTCCGGTCTGCCATACAAACTTTCCCGTAGTTCAGCAGCTGGCCTGGATTTCATCAGACTCCGGCTCTTACAAGACCTATTATCCCCCGCTCTAGGGGCTGCCGCAGACCGGATTGCGGCTGCCCTGGCTAAGGTCGTCGATCTTATTCGATGGGGATCGCATTTCCCCGACTGGCGACCCCTTATCTTCGAGGCCCGACTTTTTGCCCTCAAGAAAAAGGATGGTGGTGTGAGACCCATCACATGCTCATCCGTAATTTGGAGGCAGGCGGCAAAGATCTGCATCTTTAAAAACAAGGCGGACGTCTTAGGTGCTCTTGGTAGTCATTAGCTCGAGTATGCGACACCGGGAGGATGCGAGGCCGCGGTGCGTTCAACTCGGTCCTTCTTGGAGTCTCACTCCGGGGCCACCCTTGTGGTCAAGCTCGACTTTAAGAAGGCCTTTAACACTATTCGGAAGGACCACTTGCTAAATGCGGTCAAGGCTTGAGCACCGAGTATGTTTCACCAGGTGGAACTAGCTTATAAAGAGCCATCTTGCCTTTTTCAGCCACATGATACCATAATGTCGCAAACTGGGGTGCAGCAGGGCGACCCATTGGGTCCCCCTCTGTTCTGCCTGGCCATCAAGGAGTCAGTCGACTCTTTCGAGTGCCCTCTAAACACATAGTACTTAGACGACGGTGTACGGGGCGGGGCACCTGATGCAGTTCTGAGGGACATCCACAGAGTCATCGAATTCGCGGAGCGGAGTGGCCTGGCCCTATATCCTGCAAAGTGCGAGGTTCATGTCGTAGGAGGTGCTACAGACTCTAAAGTGCTAGAGGTTCTCCAAAGGTGCAGGACTACTGGCACGGATCTAGAGTTACTAGGCGTTCCTCTATATCCAAAGGAAGTCCCGGCAGCCCTCGAAATGCGGAGAGAAAAACGCATGCGATGTCACTCATTCAATTAGTAAGATCTCACCGGGGCCTTTTTCTTCTGAGATCTTCATTTTCGGTCCTATGTCTCAATCACCTACTTTGAGGTGCAGAGTGCTCGCTTGCTCCAGGACTCCTTGAGCAACTAAACGACAGCATGCTTACCTTAACCCCGTTCGAGAGCGGTTGCATGCTGGTCTGGGACGCGACAGTTACTGACTCATTAGCCCCTTCAATGGTTAGTGCTGGCGCGGCCCGGGCCGGATATGCTTTAGCTCTCGCCGAGGCAGGTAAGGTGAGAAATACCAGAACATCGGGTACCCGTACGGGTTCTACCCACTTGCCTTTAAGACACTTGGCGGGCCGGGCCCGTCCACTTGCGGTTTGCTACAGAAGATCGGGAAGCGACTAGGTCTAGCCAGCGGTGATTGGCAAGCGGGCGATTTTCTCAGACAGTGCCTGTCGTTGGATGTGCAACGGGGCAACGCGGCCTCGGTCCGGGGGACCCTTCAGAGACGGTTGGTTCCTTTATTGGACCCTTCGTAAATGTGCACACGTTCGCAGGGACCCAATTGTTTTTTTTCTTTTACTAAAAAAATGTAATCAATATACGAACGAACCATCCGAGCTTTTTCAGATGTCACTACTATTCTGATTAACTTAAAAATTTTCGACAATTTATTTGATCATAAATGCCAAAGTTTCAGGCACACAGGTTCCTAGCACCCACGCCATCTCTCACTCGAGGAGAGATTGAATCTATTCTTTACTGTGACTCGAAAAGAAGCCCATACCCGCGCTCATATTTTCTAGTCGGGGTAATTTCCTAACTTTACGCAGTCAGCTAAATTGCTGCGGCCCTCTCAATGCTACAGATTTTCCGCCCCTATAACTAAGATCGAAGTTATCTTTTCGGAGTTCCTATTTGAAATTACCTCCCTTTCGCAACTCCGTTACCTACAATCCCCTGCTGATTGGTTATCTCCTACGTAGCGTATGATGCATGTGAGGGGGGAGCGTCATAGCGCCAGCTACGTTAACTAAAACCTGTGTAGAACTATGGCTTCTAAGGCATACTTGGCGGTACAACTAATTTTACCAATTATTTGAATTTACGTATATACCCGACTATATATTAACTTTTTACTTATTGTCAGTACCTTAGTATGATATAACCACTGTTATTTTACCAATCATTCTGTATTTTTATTCTCTACATAACAGTAGGTATATCACTAATCAGAAGTGTTTGTGAGATATTGATTTGGCAAGTGTTTGTCGTTCTGAGCGATCTATAGAAGGTGCTGGTTAATCCCTTGTAGCTACGAACAACAACAGAGGGAATTATTTGATCTCTTTAAAACACAAGCGACCGGTATCGCGCAAGAAGATTTATTAAGTCCATGTTTTAGCCTGTCCAATTCGCCGAAAACCCGAGAAAAAGACTGTACGCGTTTTTTGTGGAGGGACTTGAGACAATTTATATATGTACCTCAACGCGGCTGAAAAATTGTGTTACTAGAGCAAGCTAATAAAAATTACGCGTTTTAGTCATTGTGGTGACCAGAAATAACCGTTGTTTAAACAAAACTAATACAACGGACTGTAGTCCCTATACAATTGCTAAAATAAATTGTTTAGAACATGTGGGATACTTTACTTAACTAAAAATAACCCTGTAGTTCATTACTTTTTTTATTAATTTTACCGTTTATTCCTGTTTTGTTCTTATTTTTATTACTTTTATTACTACAATAAAATTACCCTATTGTTTCAAAACTACTCTATAGTTTCATTTAGCAGACATATGGAAAATGAGTGGTAAGAACGATGAACAAGGGGGTTGAGAAGCTAAAACTCTAACGCTTACTCTATAATACTACATGCAGAGTAAAATGCAAATTCATCAAGCGCGTATTTGGATTGATAAATGATGCACCAATAAATCTTCCCCTTGAGCTCAGAAGAAAACTAATTTACACGGGATACCTGCTAATTTGTAGTTGGTACTGATAGGCCATGTTCCCTATAACGTTGAAGGAAGGTCACCTACGATATTTCCGCAATCACTGTTTACTGCTGTAGGTTTAGCAAAAGTTGCTGAGTAACAAATGTAATGATGTAGCATCCAAGCTGCGTAAATACCGCTGACTTCAAGATGTTTTTCTGAGTCCATGCAATTCAATTCGTCTGACTGGATATCCAACAGAAACTGGAGGTCGACGCAAAACCTTTAAAAGCTGGCTGTTTCAGAGCTATCATTGACATTACGCTTATTATCGAAGCAGGTTTCTTGAGCTGCAGCTGGGCAGAACCAGGAATTGTCAAGCCCGGTGGCTTGGTGCATTTGCCTGCGCCTCGCGGCCAGAGTAGACACATAGGTGCGCGGGTTCAAGCCCCACCGTTGCACATTTGTATTTACCATGGGGGTCCGTCTATGAAGCAATGCGAAAATCAATCCCGTAGACGTTAAATCTTGGCTGAGGGTCAGCCGGAAAGATTTATTTAGGTGCCCCTTCTTGTCGGTAAAGCCGCGCGTCGTAATAAGATTGTAACCACCGTGAAGTCAACCAAAGTGAAATACTAAAATGATGTGGGTTCTCTGTTCCGCCATGAAGTGTTGTCTCCTACGTTCTCTGATAGAACGTACCTAGCGACTAGAAGGATCGCGACTCTCTCGAAACCTATTTGTTCGTGCTTGGGTTGCATTTAATTACTCGCCTTGCATTCTCTCTGGACAAGATTACTGATGAACATAGATTTGCCAGAACAGTCCATTTACTTATGTCTGAATATGCATAAATGTAAAAAAACGTCGCAAACAAGGAACAGTTGCCCAAGCGTACGTTAATAACGCGGAATAGAGAACAATTAGACAGAACACGCTAACGGTGCGCGGTCATCATTTTGATCGCTTTGATGTTTTAGTTTGCAAATTTATTAATGTCTGCATTGACAATGTACTAACAGGCGTTGTCTCATGCCCATGCTCTTCTGGTAGCTTGCCTACATTTCACCTTTTTGCGGCATTCTCCCATGGTTATGCAAATCTTGTCGCGTTCGACCCAAACGTTTCCGTATAGCTCTTGAATAACAGGTTTCACCAAACATGTGCGTTCCCGTTGCCTAAAAAACACATATCTCCGTCCGGTCACAATCTGATAAGTAACACCGTAGTACGAGCGCAGATCAATCTTTGCTTTTTTGGCAACGTTTCTTGTCCGTCTGTCATTACACTCGGCCCTGACAAAGCCACCTGGTTTCTCACTAGGTATTCCAAAATCAGAATCACATTTGGGAAAATGTGTGCCCTTGCTTCTAAACATGCGCCGCCCCTCTGTCGATTGGACAAGTCCAAGCGTCACAAGCGACACGAGAATAAAGATGGCACAAAACATCTCGAACGGCGAGTTCAGTGATATTTTACATAACACATTAGCAGGTTCAATTGACGTTGTTGTAGTTGCTTTTGGTGCTGATTTCGATTTGTCTGCTGGTTTTGCGGCGGTATCCGTCACTACTATTGGTTACTGACTATGTTTTTGCTTGAAAGGGCGGTGAGAACTCATCTTCTTATTCTGCTTTCGGCAACCTTCTCCAATTCTTATACCACAACCTCGAGAAATGCCAGCAAGGTGCTGCAGCTTCGCTCTTTAAGTCGATTCCTATTGTTCATAGTGTAAAATTACGCGTTCGTCATGTTTGATTGCTATAAAGCCGACAATAACAGCATTAGATATATGCCAACGTAACTTAAACATTTCTTAAAAAACGCGCGCGTTTATATATATGTATATATATATATATATACAATTTACGACATTTCGATGCACATAACTCATTATATTTCTCACATTAACTATATATATATGACCTTCTGTTTTATTCATCAATTCAAATTACAATATTGTGTAAGTAAACAGGTGAATTAAAAAAATAAATATATATATATATATATATATATATATATATATATATATTTGTATATATAAACTTACGCAAAGTTACGCATTTGCTTAGAGACATAGGTAGGCTTAACGACCGAAAAAGAAAGAGCGGCTCTAAGGTGGATTTTTCAAATGTGTTGTCTGGCTGAAATGCTATGGCAGGGTGAAGCTAGACGTCACGATCACAGCGAAGTGCTAACGAATGCCGTGACAAACTGACAGCTCGACAAGGCTGCCTATGCGTGCACAATCTAATAGTCACGTAAGATATATATAGCCACTCGCCAAGTCATTTACACCATAAACATTGGTTGACGTATCCTTTCAACCTTACTGCTTCTGACACTAGAGCAGTCCGTCTTCACAGATTGAATAGCCCTACCCATACCAGTCGAAGGGTATCGCAGGTCAAAGTTGTTGAAGTTTTTTTAAAAAGTCGTTGCTCTTCTGTTTCCTGGTAATCTTTTAGCAACAGAATAATTAATGAAAGTATAATTAGGCTTGTGTGCATTACAATAAGCCAAAATATATGCAGTTGCTTCTATTTAACATAACGCTCGTAGATAGTAATCTTAAATGCAAGCTATTGATTCGAGTGATTTGTACAACTTGTGGTAGCAGGTCAGACCACATGTATATATATATATATATATATATATATATATTTATATATATGCTTTACATTTTCTACGTCATTGGTATTTAATTTAAATCGGCAGACCAAAGTCGCCGTAAACACAATGCATTTAACAGAATGGGGGTCGTTACTCACAATAGAGACTTCTTAGAAGGAAATATTCCGGCATTAATTCTAAACTCCCGGTGATGCCTATTATTTCTGCTCAACTACTGACTCTGATTTTAAGTTAAATTCTAGAATGCATATTTTAGAATGAAGAAGAGAAGTACTCCTAGTATAATTTTAGGCTTGAAGTCGTAGGTTATATATATATATATATATATATATATATATATATATATATATATATATATTATATACATATATATATATATATATAAATAGCGGCCAGTCCGAGTAGATTCTTTGTAGCGACCTATCCGTTTTTATCAGCATTTTTAGCCTAGTGGTACAAATTTTCATCAGTCTGAATTGACTCTCTCTTACTATTTTTATGCTCGATTATATACTCTCTGATCCACAAAGCTGTTCTAATATTTTTAGTCAATACATCTCAATGCTGGCACAGAAGAATTACAAAAATCGGGGCAATACGAGCACCTGAGCAGCGTACTCTGTGATGAGTGGTCAGCCGTAGATGTAGCAGTTATAAGCAAGACTTGGCTTAAAGATATCGATGCCCCTCTGTTTGCCATTGACGGCTTCAGCTTAGTGACATCCAATCGTAAAACACCTAAGCTTGGAGGCGGAGTCGGAATCTATGTACGTACCTCCTGTGTGATTGTATCCACGTTAGCGCTTAGTAGTCTTGATAGGTATGCTAAAGCTTTTCGTATACATCTTCGGAAAGGGTCCGAGTTCGAGGGTTATATCATTGGGTTTTACTCGAGTAGTACTCTACATAAGGATACTCTTCTTAACCTATTAGGTGATAGTCTACCATCTAATTCGTTACTTCCGTGTTTGCTCCTTGGTGATTCAAACGTCAACTTGCTCGCTAGCCCACTGCCGTTAAACTAAAGATCCTTCTTCACTAGCAACGATCTAATGCATCTTATCGATCGTGTCACGAGACTTTTTTCTAGAACTTGCCTTGATCATATTGCAGTTAGGGGCTGTTCCGACCAGCGGTTCTAAATACGTTGTCATTCTCGGACCATTTCCCTGTTGTGGTCTCCTTGCTCAAATGCAGAGATACATCGACGACGCTTCAGGCTGCTACTTCCAACTTCATTGGGGTTCACGACGCTGGTGTGGGTAGTTTTTGAATCGTCTAAGCGACATTTCTTGGAGCAATGTCTATGATTCAAATGATGTTAATTTAGCGTTCGAGAATTTTCAACAAACCCTTCGGGGTATTTATAACACATCATTCAGTTTACGTCTCATAGAGCGTACGAAGGCGTCAAAAGGTGACACGTTTGTGTTCTCGCCAGGACTGCGTCGCATGCCAGAAAGCATGCCAACAAAATGTACATTAGGCACAAAAAGATTAATTCCCCAGAAAGTAAACATGCTTATCTGGTGAGCCAGAAAAGATACAAAACTGCTGTTCGTATTGCTCGTTCGGAGTTCTACAAGGAGCGGTTTTATACCTTACATGGAGATGCCTGCCGTCTCTGGCAGTTCATTAACAGGTTCTGTGGTAAACATAAGGAAGGGCTCGACCGAGTTGCCTTCTGCTTTTGTCACCCCTTCTGGAGAAATTCCACAGATCCTGTTTTAATAGCCGATGAATTTAACCGTTTTTTCGTGTCAGTGGGTTTGGAGACGGTCTCTTCATTGAGTTTTGAAAATGACATTAGACCGCGATTAAGGAACCTTTGGCCCTGTAATGATGTTTCGTTCAGTTTTTGCGCTGTAATGGTAACTAAGGTGGCCTCGATATTACTTAAGCAGAAACGGAGCTGGAGCTGCGGAGTAACGAGACTTCGTTCTCAACTTCTAAAGCTTGGTACTCCATACATTGCTGGTCCTCTTACGCACATAGCGAACCTTTCACTTGCATCTGGAGTGTTTCCAACTGCCCTTAAGGCTTCTTTTGTTACACCTATTTACAAAAAGAAAGGCGACGTTGCGGAGCTTAAAAGCTACCGACCTATCAGCCTGATTGACTGCATTTCAAAGCTATTCGAGAAGCTTGCTCTCGTGCAGCTAGAACGCTTCCTCGAATCCTGCAGCTTTCTATCGCCTAATAAATTTGGATTCCGTCACGGTCGGTCCACGGGCCTGGCACTAGCGCATCTGTGGCAGTTTGTGACCGACTCTGTTGAATCGACAGAAGCCTATCTAGGCGTCTTTCTCGACGTCACCGCGGCATTCAATTGCGTTCGCCATTATTTCATTCTGCAAATCTTGCAAAGCCTTGGGTGCTCGGCAAGTACAGTCGAGACTTCACTTTTATTCAGGGTTGACCATCCAGCCCTCGATATAACGCGCTCACTGTCCCAAGTGAAGGAGGTAATCAAAATATTTATATATTTTGACCTCGTTGTTAATGCTAGCAAGACTAGTTTCGCTCTGTTTCGCTCTCCTCAATTAATGTTAGAGGCGGACCTTGATCGGCTTTCTTCTGCATTCGGTCTGAAGTTTTCGTCAACTACTAAATGTTTGGGCCTCATCTTACATGGAGGTTTAAGTTGGCGCGCTCATATTGATCATATCACACCTAAATGTTACGCAGTTATATCGGCCATGCGACGTTTGCGCCGTATAGGAATTCCGTTGGATGGTCTGATTTTGATCTACAAAACGCTGTTTGTGCCAGTACTCACATACGGCATTCTCTTGTGGGGAGGTGGATGCGATCACGTTCTGCATCGGGCTCAGGTAATACAAAACGATGCTCTGAAAGCTATATTTGGGATGAGACGTAGCCAATCTGTTAGAAATATATATTGTGACTATAAGATTATATCCATCGATTCGCTGTATCGTCTTCAAGTAGCTACTTTTAGCTTCAAGATCAGTCGTAGTTTAGTACCTACTGAGGTTGCCTTCCCTCTAGTCCCTCAGCGGCGGAAAACCTCGCGACGGGCCACCACGATACCTCGCGTGCAGAAAAAATCTAGCATCCAATCTCTTGTGTACAGACTGCCCGTTGTGTGGGAGAGCATCCCGCAGAAAATCGTTACTCAAAATCCCTGACCTGTTTTACCCGAGACGTCAAAAGTCGGTTTTCAAATCGGAATACATGACCGAAAAGAGGGATTACTAAGAGCAATGGTCTAATTGTTCAGTTTTTGTTGTCATTTTCGCGAAAAAAATATTATGTCACTAGCAAGAGGCATGTCCTAACGATTGAATTGAAGCAGAATAACGACGTTTGGGCTCATTTAACTGCTCGACAGAAACAAAGAAGCCTCCTACCAGAAGTTTTTTTGTTGAAACGATAGGCTTAGACTGGCGCCTCATGTGTGAAGAAAAAGGCCCATATCAAGGCTTATAAGGACATCGGCCTCTCTAATCGCAAAATTTCCCGTCAATTGGGGCGTTCTGCCCATGTAGTAAATAACTTTGTTGATTTTTTACTTTGTTAGGTAAAAAATACGCCGTAAAAAAAGAGTTACGGGCGTCCAAATTCTATTTCGGAACGAAACAATCTGCAATTCTGAAGAAAGCGTCGAACTCTGCGCCCTCGGCGAGGGCAATTGTGGCAGCGGCCGACGTGGAAACGAACGTGCGCAATGTGCAAAGTTTCCTCAGGAAGACACATTGGCAAAAAACACAAGAAAAAACAACGATTGACCGCTGACCGATGAATGCTCGTCTTGACTTCGCCCACGATAAAATGTCATGGATTACTGAATGCCCACGATACGATGTCATGGACCACTGAGTGACACAGAATGCTCTCTTCGGATGAAAAAGTTTACCTTGAATAAATCGGAATGATTTAACTATTATTTGCACGATGCCCGCAAAAAAGAACGAATTTTGTCAAAACGTCACTCGGGTGGCGATTCAGTGGTGATCTGGGCTGCTGTCGAGTAATATACAAAGTCGTAGATTGTGTTTTTAGACGGTCGTGTTTATTCGACGCGCTACGGGGATTTACTAAAGAGCAATCGGCGCATTTTAAGCTGATGGGAGGGCCAGATTTCGTTTTTACACACGATAACGCCCCGATTAACACCGCCAGGCTGATCGGAAGCTGGTTCGACCAACCTCACATTGAAGTCCTTCGCTGGCCTGCACTTTCACCTGATCTTAATATCCCCCAGAATGTGCGAAGCTGGCGCAACAATAAGTTTACACCGAAAACAAACAATTTTCGAAGCTTGGGACGAGCTCTTACAAAACGTCATCCAAAATTTGTTTAACACTATACCAAACCGCACTTTTGAATTTATCCGACTTGATGGGAAGTTCACTGAGTATTAACTATAATTGCTAAATGCCGTGCAATTAGCCCAAATACCGTTAATCCGCTTAATTCATTTGTTAAAACAGGTATCTTGCTAGTGGCCTTATCATTTTTTTGCGATGTAGCTGTACCAAATGTGAAAATCTCGTGGTTCAAAGTAATCCGAGACCTTAAATATCGATAGAAGTCTCCGCTGTTACTCTGTGAGCATGTATCACTGTGATCTTTACACGATTGGTTATAATAAATGCGTGAAATATAACAAAAATGGGTATGATGGTAGATAGGGGAAAAGGGTGTATATATCAAGACACCCGTGCTGCTTTTGCTGACGATATAGTTGTGTAGGGCGGGGTACTAGCGAAGTTCAAGAAATGTTGAATACTTGTGGGGAAGCAGCGGAGGAACTGAGCATGGCGTTAACGAAAAAAAGAGCGCAGTTTTAGTATTTAATGGGACTAAAGGGGCAAGAAGCTTGTAGTGCAGGAAAAGAGTTGGATTATAAAAGTATCTTGGGGTGACAATGACTACAGGGGATGATTATTTAGAGGAAGAAGTGATAATAAGAAGGAAGAAGGCTGAAAAAGGACGAAATGCAGTAAGGTGTAAGGGCCTCTGGGGTTTTAATAAATATATAGTAACAAGGAATATATGGAAGGCCATGTATGTGCCAGGATTGACTTTTGCTAATGCCTCTCTGGTCCACAGCGCAGGGTTGAGAAAGAAGTTAGAAACAATACAAAGAGAGGTGATAAGATTTGCATTGGGTTGCCGTTTTAATTGCGCCAGGGAATTTCTTGAGGGGGAAGAGGGAAATGTCAACATTTATACAAAAGGGAAGTACAAAGTAAGCTTAGATTTAGTAGTAGGATTGAAAATGTCACAAATAAAAGATGGGTTAACCAGATGCAGCTGGTAAAGACGGCACTTGGAATTAAAACAAAGTGGGGTCGCAGAGTAGAGTTCGCAGCTAGGGATATTGGGTACAATTGTCAGCAATGGGCAAGGACGAGGGTAATCAGATGAAATGATCAAATTGAAGATAAACAAGATATATACAGACAAATGGAAATTGGCGATGGGCTCCAAATCAAGGATGGCAACTATGTATGGAAAGGAAAAGCGGGAAAGGGGCGGGGTAGAATGGGTATACGATAATTCAAGAGCGAGTGGCTATTGGCAGATGCCAGGGCAGGGATTTTGGATACAAGGATACATAGAGCTAAATATAAGGGAGGGGCAAAGCACAGAATGTCGAGCATGTGGGCTAGAGAATGAGTCAATCGAACATATTATTACAGAATGTATAGCCTTAGGGGGGAGCAGAGATATAGAGCTGTCGGAGGCCCTAGCCTTAGAACCAAATGTTAGAAATGACCTGGTCGATATTACAAAGAAGAGGTGGTCACAATGGAAAGTAAATACTCAGTAGGTATTGAAGTAGACATGGTTATATGGATGCGGTAGGTATATATACAGGTATGCTGCCGCTCTAAGCGCCCCTGATATAAAAGGGTGACATGTGTATTTAGGTATACATGCCAAGCCAAACAATAAATCAATTATATATATATATATATATATATAATATATATATATATAAATAACGAGTTATTAACCCGTTTTTTATTTACTCAAAAAGGACCCTGCAATGTTAGCCACAACCTTTTCCTATTACTGGACTACACTGTCAATTCCCATGGCTAATATTCCGGTTATTGCATTTTAGAATGTTTCCTTGAGTGTTTCTACAACATCTAGTGATGTACAACGTCTTTGTAGTTATTCAGATATCTAAATAGGTGTAGTCCGATAGTCCGATATGGAGCAATGTGAAAAACAGTTCCGTGGACGTTAAATCTTGACTGAGGGTCAGCCCGAAAACTTTTTTAGTCCGATAGTGCAATGTCTGGGGACTACGAAGATGCGGTAAAGTTTTTCCAATCGGCGGTAAAAACTTGGTTGAGCTCATAACGACATTCGCGTTTA
>QVRM01003922.1:0-27234 GCA_003439945.1 Dermanyssus gallinae
TTTGTTTGTTTTTTTCAAAAATTATTCATTTATTCATGAATATCTATTTTGTCCCTTCAAAGTAATCCCCATGAGATATTATACACTTGTGCCAACGGTTTTTCCAATCTTCGAAGCACTTCAAAAAACCATTTTTTTTATCTTGTTCAGCTCCTCCTTCGATGCCGTCTTTATCTCGTCAAGCGTAGCGTAACGTCGTCCTTTCATGGGCCTCTTCAGTTTAGGGAACAAGAAAAAGTCACAGGGGGCCAGATCTGGGGAATACGGTGGCTGCGGCATCATTAGTGTGTTGTTTTTGGCCAAAAACTCGCGCACAAGCAACGATGTGTGAGCAGGGGCGTTATCGTGGTGCAAAAGCCAATTTTTGTTCTTCCACAAATCCGGGCGTTTCTGGCGGATTGCTTCGCGCAAATTGCGCATAACTTGCAGGTAATATTCCTTATTGACCGTTCTACCCTGTGGCAAGAACTCATGATGCACCACGCCCCTGCAATCGAAGAAAACTGTCAGCAAAACTTTCACATTCGAACCGAACTTGGCGCGCTTTTTTCGGTCTTGGTTCGTGCGGCAGCTTCCATTGAGATGATTGAGCTTTGGTTTCCACGTCATAACCATAAACCCACGATTCGTCACCAGTTATGACCCTCTGGAGCAAATTTGGGTCGTCGCGGACAGAGTCCAACATCTCATTAGCAATGTTCATGCGATGCTGTTTTTGGTCGCAATTGAGCAATTTTGGTACGAATTTCGCGGCGACCCGTCTCATGCCCAAATCATTGATAAAAAATCGAATGGCACGAGCCAATCGATATGTTTAGGGTCCTCAGCAACTTCTCTAACGGTGATTCGACGATTGGCCAATACCATTTTCTCCACTTCATTAATTTTTTCGTCTGTTGTTGAAGTGCTCGGGCGTCCGGCACGCTCTTCGTCGTTCACATCTTCTCGGCCTTCTGAGAACATTTTGTACCACCGATAAACGTTGCTTCGGTCCAAGGTAGCTTCTCCGTATGCCACAGTCAACATTCGGAATGCATCCGCGCACTTAATTTCGTTTTTCACACAAAATTTGATACAGGTTCTTTGATCCATTTTTTTGAATAGGTAAAAATCGAAGACGATCCAAACACGTGCAAGCAAAGCAGCTGTCAACAATTAAGTGAACATTCAAAATGGCCGAGCTTGTCGGCATAAGTGAGAGACATGAGTACCAACATAACGCCACAAAAAATCGAAATTCGAATATACGTAACCCGCGAAAATTCAAAAGTCGCGATACTTTTTGAACAACACCTCGTATATATATATATATATATATATAAAAAGCTGGTTTTGTTTGTTATAGCTGCATGTACTTGTACACATAATAACACATGTACAAGTATATTTGAACATGCAGAGGTCGCTTGGTGTAGCGTCTGATATAGGGCGCGTGTTATAACAGGCGCGTTTCTAAATGTTTCTCAAATATCTCAAATCCTCCGGTGGCTGATTCATGACTGTATTGTTGAAGACGCAAGGCTTTTAGCAAGTTTTGTTACTACTTTTCTGAAGAGAGCGCATATAGGTTCAGTATGAAAACACTTAGTCGAGCATAAAGGTGATAGCACAGTCTTTGACCAGTCAAAACTTAATACAAAGCCAGTTTTATTAAGCCCAGAAGTTCCTTTTTTTCACATCTTAAAGTAATCGCTGTCCTCTCAAGGGATCTTGCATTTGAGTCGAGATGGTGCCACATCCCGTGCTTGGGGCAACCCGCTGCACATTTGTGGTAGAATTTTCAGTTTACCGGTTTTGCTAAGATGTGCTTCAGCACAGCGTTTTGGCGAGAATAAAAGATTCGGCAATGGCTGCGGGAGGTGACTATCTCCAAAGATCGTTCACGGAGATTTTTGTTGTAGAGAATACGTTCGAGCCCTCATTCAATGCATATCCATACATGTCAGCAAAAACCGTGACACTATCGCTCGCAGCGCTTTCGAGGTCGGTGGCAAAGAATCTCCATTTGCTCTTATCTCTGTAAATTATTCCTCTTAAGGTATTATCTTTGTCTTCGTTTTTGTCAGAATATACCAAGAATGAATATTCCTCCTGAGCAATTTGGCCGAAAGGGGTGTGGTGTACACTCAAGCGGTGCACGGCACGCACACTTCGCCGTTGATAACAAGGGGAAATTGACTGGTACCCCACGGAGCCGACCGAAGCGGATGGATACTGGTATTTCCACGTTGAATATAATCGAAACTAATGCCTATCAAACGTTTGATGTCTGCGGCATGGCGAGCGAGAGTAAATCGCCAAATGAGGGCAAGGCCTGTCTACGACAGGGTTTTATTTTAAGCAATAGCGCATGAATTCGTCGCCCAGAAGTTCGTCCGAACGTGGTACATGAAGTGGACATATATTCACATATTATCGAGATTTCTCTTTCAACTAAAGCAAAAAAATCTTGCCGCGTATTTTATGCGGCCAACAATTTAGTAGTCTGTCGGCATTTCAGCAGAATCAAAGCGTCTTTGAGAAAAGTGTCTTTGATATACACGCATCGGCAATGCTGCCAATATTATCAAATTTTTTGGGCTGACTTTCAGCCAACGTTTAAGAACATGGGACCGCCTTCGCATTGCTTTATAGGACGGATTACAATAAATAAAAAAAAAATGCAACGGTGGAGGCAAGTCTCCCCTCAAGACAACTTGAGTTATGCGTAGAACGTTTGATACCTCTTTGTGTTTCCGTCATCCACGGGAGTATGCAAGCCTAATTTGCTAAAGTTGGTCGGAACAGCTTTCTGTCATATTGAGCTTTTGTACGGCTTGTTCCCTTTAGCCAAGAATAATCTCGGCAATTCAGATCGCTTCGTTTTTGGAAGAAATATTTAGCTGTCGAACTTTATGAGCCAACGTGTCAAATTCTCGCCTATAAATTGTCAGTGTATTTGGCCCTGTTTGTGACTGACCAAACACCTGAACGAATAATTATTTTTACGTTATGCGTGCTCTGTGGCGTAACTAATGACATTCGGCGCGACAGTATAGCTATATATATATTTTAAGGGCCTTGATCTTGGCCACAGCAACAAGGGTGTTGTTGCCGGGTTCCCCATTATTTACCGAGATTCGGGATATGCTTTCTACATTTGTAGGCCTCTCGTTCGTAAACTAAAATGTGTAAACAGCTGGTGAACGGCACGAGAGAAAAAGAGAGAGCATGACGTGCCTCTTGTTCAAATTTCTCTCAGGATCTTTAAGGCAAATTCAAAAACCATATCTTATGAATTTAATGTCACTTCAGTCAATCATATATATGCACCACTTTTTTTCCCCATAGCTTAACTCTTTCTTAAAGACAATAGTCATATTTCCAGAAATTTCTCGTTTTTAGATGAAACAAAAGTGATCATGGCAGGTTTGATACACCAAAAACTTTAGATAACTGTTCTTTTCTTCCTTTAGCACGCGGCAATTATATATATATATATATATATATATATATATATATATGATACAACAACAGGAATACTACGGTAAACCTGGTATTCGTATAAAAGGTATCATGTTTGTTTCACGGCCGTAGTGGGAAAGCTAATAGATTAGGAGCACTTGTGTAGTCTTAAGGGGTCCTTACGGGTCACCGATAGTGTCTCCCGGACGAAGGGGGGGTGCACCTCCGACTATTGTAAGCACTGTATATACGCTGCTCTAAAGTGGGGGTCATATGCATATGATATGGCGGCAGTATTGGGCCAGCTCTCTTATCGCTTTGTGCGTGCCTGCAGGAAAAGCAGGACTATAATATAGCGATTGTTGGAACTCAATATAGAGGAACTGACCCAGTTGCATCATGATACAAAGGCTTAGCGCCCTTGGGACTTCTCTCAATACAACCGAGAGCAATACGTAGTCGGCTGCCATCGGGAGGCCAAAACGTTAGTGAGTGTTGCATTGGCACATACGGATCTCTTACATATAGGATGCAAAGAAAGTGCTATAGACTGGAAGGTGTTCCTTCTAAAGTGTCCATATATATATATATATATATATATATATATATATATATATATAAACAAAAAAACAGAGAAAAATAAAAGCGTATATGAACATCGCGAAGGGTGAGCGTCCCTTGAGCGGATTCGGAAGTAAGTAAAGAACGACTTTTAGCCTAATAAATCGTTGCGTACAAATTTAGAAAAAGGCAGGCGTGCCAATCTCAATAAGACAATAGTAATCACAACAACAGCAACAAGTTCAGCAACAATAACCAGGACAATAGCAGGACGAGTACTATTTGCCCCTACATCAACAGCAGTCATGCGATTAGGTAAACGTATGCAAACACGATTCCTGTACGCTCTACGAAAAAAACACGCGCAGGATCGTGCCGCTAACTTTTGCTCTTGTCGGGTATGTCGTTCACAACAATAACGTGTGTTTAGCGGTTTTGTTAAAACAGAGATACCAACATTCAATACAATCGTAGCGATAATCATTCTGCAAAAGTATTTTAATCGCTATTATAGTAGGACTAGTGCTAAGGTTACTACTGGATAATAGTGTACATCAATTTTAAATATAACGACGCACTTATATATATATATATATATATATATATGAGAGAGAGAGAGAGAGAGAGAGAGTCCTAACAAGAGCGGAAATTTCAAACTTGACACTATTATTCCAAGTGCATCAACTGTAAAGAAAATAATCAAAAGATTCGAGGAGATTGGTTTGAATCTATAATTTATTATCTCTAATAATATTTATTCAAAATTGACAGGATAGACCTTGGTAGTAATTTTGACAAAGGAAGTACAACGGTTTCAAAAATACTCCATCCATAAAACCTGGCTATCACATTTTTTGGTCGGTCGAAGAAAATCAGCCGAGTCTTGCCGGCTGTGGTAGTTGTAGACCAAGCAATGCGGCTCGTCGTTACGATGCAGAGCAGCTTCTCATTTGCGTTCCGTAGATTCCCTGGGCTTCGAGCAATTATTTAGTCGTTTTGGCTCTTAGGTTATGCTGCAAACTTGAACCCAGCTGCCCACAACACAAATTGTCACATTTTGGCACAAAATACCCATCCTATTCTATATATATTTAAAGGTTTGTATGTAACTGGACTTTTTAGATATGCCCGCTAGGGCTCTAAGAAGTCCGGTAAGTGCGATGCAATCGCAAAAAATCATAGAATCTTCAAGGGCTTCGTAAAGTAATTCTCATTCATTTTTTTTGCGTGTACGAATCCCGTCGAAAGGGACAGAAAACAATTCAAGTTACAGACGGCAATTATTTATGAGTTCAAAAAAAGCCAATAACTGCGTGCTACAATTGACACATTAAGTATCTTCTAGATAAACGCCGTTATTGTAGGCCTATTGCGCCCTAGAAAGACCCTTGAGCAAACCTGTGAAGCAAAATCCACCACGCGTGAGTTGGCCGTGGACTTCGGCTTGAATTACACAATCATCGTCATTCGCCTTCGCACCCATAATTTCAAGGTTGCCAAAGCCAATGCCGAATAGGTACCTCAAAATCTGAGCGAGCACAACAAAGTTGAACGTCTAGCAAAATGCTCTTCTTGCCTTGCCGGAAAAAACAGACTCTCCAAAAGCCAGAAGCAAAATTTAGCTCTGTGTTTGGTAGATAGACATCGCATCGTACACTAGAAGTTTGGTTCTTCTTAGTGGCTAAAGGATAGACACGGGTGTCTACTGTAATCAGCTCGACCAAGTGTTTGCAGCCTTCCAAACGAAAAAACGCACTCTCATGAATTGAAAGGGCGTTATCTTTTACCAAAACAACGCGAGGCCGCGTGTGAGTTTCTCCGGCCTCCGCAAGACACCAGGCTTTTATTTGAAAAATTTGCCACATCCGCCGTACGCAGTGGACTCCTATATATCTATTCAGATGTCTCTACACAGAGAAAAAAAAGTTCACTTGGCCTTGAAAGCAGTAAAACATACGTGAGACATTCCTTGGGATGCAGAAGCTAGATTTTTTGCCATGGGAATCAAGAGTCTAGTGCAGAGGTAAGCGAATGTAGTCGCTAGCACTATATATTACTTTTTGAATAAATAAAATCTGTTAACTCTTCAATTTTTAGCTTGATTTTCGCATTAAAAATACCTGCTATATATATATATATATATATATATATAAACGTATTAATGGCATGGCTGACTGACTTGGCTGCTGGGAAGCGACTAAAACCGCTTCCGAACATCCGCCAAATTGCTTTTCTGGAAGAATTCTTTTGAGTATAGAACGGAGATCATCTTTAGGGTGGCTGTCATGTTATGATTTAATTAAATCACCGCACGTTGTTAGGAGAAGACTCGACAGCGGAGATAATGAAAAAGTTTGCATACCTTCCCCAGTCGCTACCTGTCCTATAAGAATAGGTTTTTACGAGACTACACGGATTGTGCGTATCCACCACGAAGCTCGCCTAAGCTAGCTATTAGTCAGGTCGTTAATAGCAAAAATGCAGGCCTCATCAAAATATATTAGATTAGAAACGAAGGGCTGCTTATTTAAAGCGGCCAACGCAGTTTGGGACTTGGTTCATCTGCCGCCATTATTCAGAGTTGCGGCCATAGATCTACTCCCGTAGCTCCAATTTATCTGATTCGGCCTGGTCTTGCTGCCAGCAAAATAAACGTGCACACACACAGACATAATGAGATTTAAGACGTAGTTACACTTTAAAAAATCGATTTTGGGCCTGTTCAGGTTGTGCCATTAATTTCAGACGAGTCGCCTCCTCGTTGAGGAACGGTATGCGCTCTGAAGCCTGTTTTGAAGCGAGAGTGCACTGCAGGCTACGTAAATTAAAGCAACTTAAACAGCCGATGTCTCCGTCCTTGTAGGAAGCAAAGTAAGCACTCGGGAGCAACTTCATAATTGAGGAGGTCAACAATGACAGGATAAGGGTCTTCCTATGTATCCCTTATTTACTCACACATAGCAGTCACTTCGTCTTGTTGTAATTGGTGCAATTCAGCTACGCGATATGTATATATATATATATATATATATATATATATATATATATATATATATATATATATATATATATATATATTATAATATATATATATATATATATATATATACATATCGTTAAAGAAAACGCAGTCAACAAATAGTAGAAAAACGGATTTCGTAATGTACTGTTACCAAAGGACCGACAAGGTCAGTGAAAATGGGTGTGATTGGCGAAAATATAATGGGAAAAAGGAGAAGCGATTGCGCCAGAAGTTGTGCAAGAAATGGAGATGGGCGCCTAGCAAAAATGCAGCATGGTTAATAGGTACACTGTAGTCGGAACGTGTAGCCCTACGCCTTAGCCCGAAGAGCTGCAAAAAATACGCAGAACAAACGTAAATGGAAGATAACCTGCAGTCTAGCCATATCGCGACCATAGAGGTACACGAAGTAGAACGAATTGTTACGCTATGGGCCAAAGGCCGCGAGCTCTGGCGCGATGTGCACGAATGATCAGAAGAGACTGGACTGCCCACACCTGTACATTATCTGGAACTGTAAACTACATAGGGAAGCTATTACAGGACTCTGCACTATAGCTGGGGTCTGGTTATTTTAAACACAACGACTAAATGGCCTGCATCGTATTACTCTTCTACCAATTGTAATCACTCTTCTACCAGGGGAGAAGGGGGAAGCTCCTTGGGATGCGACGACATCGTATACACTTTGTTGTAGGTGTCCATTGTTGCTCACGTAAAGCAGGCTCGGTGCCACAAACATGGCTGACGCAAGCAAACGACACAAATACATCACTCTGGGGAACGAGGTCGTTTTAAAACCATGACGGCGTGGGTAAGACAACAGGCAGTTCCTTAGCGGATGTATCACCATGAATCTCGAGAGAAAACGAAAACTTTTAAAGCGGTAATTTTTCCACCGCATATGTGCTACAGCACATTTGCCTTGACTAATAACGTAGGCCCTTACTGTCCTGGCCTATGTGACTACTCGAGGCAAGAGGATTACCCACAGGACCGGTGTGAACAATGCGTAGAATGGAGTTTATAACTTAAATATCCTAACAAATTGTATGAAAAAGTGGTAAATATTTTCACATAGAAAACATATAGTAGACTAGGTACCGTAAAAATCGTGAATGACACGAAATAAAGATTTTTTTTTGAAGGAGCCTTGCATACCAATATGGCCAAAGGGTAGTGTCAGGTAGATGGCCGCCTCGGGACTTCTCGGCATTGTCGATACAAAATGTGTGACGACTTTTTGGCACACGTCGGGCTTACTGGCAAGCAAATTGCTCTTTAAAAAGCCCTACAGAAATGTCTATGGGCGTCGGTTTGCTTGAACGAGGTGGTCCTAAAACGCTTGCTAACTGGGACATCACGAGTTTACCAAACTTTTTTCAGCCAATAGGTTTTTGAAGCACAAGCTGTGCTACAAAAACACAAAAAATCATCAACAATGAGCTGGCAACGGTTTTTTCCAAACACTTGCCTTCGGCGCCGCCAGTTTGCTGGCAAAAGTAGAGGCAAATTCTCTTGCTATCATATAGATATAGATTGGAAAAATGTGTACCTGTCAAATTGTTTAGACTTCGATCCGTAAGGCGTATCGCTATATTTGACAACAAAGTGGGCTACGTCTGGCCAGGCAGGTGGACACAGGCTCAACCTAATTGAATCTCTAACTGCTTCACCATTGCCTTTGCCATACCATGCTATAAATACGGCGCATTGTGATGCCAGCGACGCCCATTGTTCGTGTCATCACGTCTCTCGATTGTCACTTTCATATTTGTTTCAAGCTTATTCACCATAAATTGGTAGTGTATTACAAAAGTTCACATATCGTTTTGTAGGCTAATAATATCGTTAACACATGCTTGTAGTGACGGTGTTTCGATAAACGAGCAAGTGAGTATGTGGTATCGTCCGATATTGCACTCGCCACAGTATTTACATACGCATTCGTCAATTTCATAACAATTTCCTCTTAAGCACAAAAGGTGGTGGTAGCCATGCCATGTTGTTCGGCATATTATAGATCTATTTTTCTGTGATGACAGTTTCCACTTATTGCTGCAAAAAGCAGGACCCTCGACATAGAGACCCATTACAAATGCCATGTTGCGAGTTTCTCTAAATTCTCTGTAGGCTTCTAAGATCTGTGTACTGAACGGTATCTTGACCAGTACTAAATCCTCTACTCGTGTGCGTTCATGGCATAGTTCCAGTGCGAACGTGGCCGATGCGTTCTTTGGCAAGCCTAAAGTGCGCTTTATGAAATAAGATTTTATCACTTTCATATGTGTACACGTTCGCTCGGAGTCAATGACTAGAACGTGTGAAAACTCACAGCGTAAACACCGCGATAGGCGCGTTTCTGATGAGACGAATTTCCCATGAACGGAGCCACCTACAAATAGCAGGACCACGTCGTGCGTCTGAGATGTCTGACACAGTAATCCAGCCATTACACGATGAAGAAACTATGACAAAAAACGAACAACTACTAAATCAACATTTGCTTTCGAATTATGTTGTTACTGCCCCTTGGGGACGGACGTGTGTCCGTTCAGCTACTGACACGCCATCAACGTATTTAATGTTATTCAACGTAGTTAGGGCGGGGACCCTAACTACACACGCATAGCATAGCGATACGCTGACGTGGCAAAGTTGAGAATCTGGAATTGGGTCGAACTGGTCTTAGACGTCAAATGCTGTAGAAGAAGTCTGCTGATCTAGCGCTTCACCTGGAAATGCAGGTTTGCGGTTTATGCCGCGACAGGTCCACACTATCGTTTTGCATCGATACGCCGTCTGCGCCGGTTAATCGAAAAGAAAGATTTCTCTATCTATCTATCTATCTATCTAGTCGTGCGCGATGCAGAATCACCATCTATAAGTGGCATCTGCATAACAGCTTCTGCAAAATCGCAGTTGTTTTTACTGCTTTTGTTGTTTGTGGTATCAGCACAACACTTTCTGCAACCGCGTAGTTGTTTTTACTATTATTGTTGTTGATGTTCCTGTTGTTGTCTTCACCGTCGTCCTCGTCGTTTTGATCTCCTTCTTCTTTCTTATTTCGTTGTTGCAAACGCTAACATAATTTTTGTCACGACCCTCGCAATCATTGTTGCAAGCTACCAGCTTTAAGAAATAGAACATTTAAGAAAGCAGCAAAAATAACAGCAGCATCAAAAAGCCCGACAAGTTAACTCCCTAATTAACGCATGTATAAGAAATATTTATCAATCAAATTACTATTATATGATCATTCTTATCATTACTGTGGTTACTGTTTGCAACAAAAAATGCATTGCTTGCCAACCGAACCGTAGAGACCGCGTCGTTCCTCATGGTACGAATGTCGCATTCCGAGACGCGGCGGTATCTTCCCACTACAGCAACTCAGCATGTGCCTGAGACGTCTAACCTGAGTTTTCTAGCCCTACACAAAAGTATCCGTGTATCAGAGTGCCCTGTCCCTACGATAAATGCAAATACTAAGTAGGATTGTTCAGGGCATCGTTTGATAAAGTATCATAACTATTGTGTTTTATGTATACAAGTTGATGGTAATTATAGTTACCAATAAAATTACATAAACTATGAAATAAAGTACGACTAAGAAATTTAACAAGAGTCGGTGTTTGTGTGCGAATTGATTGTGTCAATTACTAACGAAGTTTCTCTCTTCTATCGATTGACTTGTTTGCTTGTTTAGGACGGTCAAACGGCACTTCACCTAGCGGCCTACCATGTCCGCGAGGACATGGTCCGATTACTTCTCAACCGAAAGGCCGATCCTGCAATCACCGAAAATGCAAGTTGCGCCTAGGACAGGGCACACATGGGAAGGGCGGAACTCATATCAACGAAGTGACAACGCTTCATAGAACAAAACTTTAATTATGAACTAAAACAAAAGGAAAAACAGCAGCGAAGCTCCAAGTCTTGATTGAGTCTGTAATTCATTATTTACCTATGCATGATTTTCTACGCCTGTGTATATCGTGTGTGCTTTGAATTGCTTCGGACACATAAGCCTGCTCAAACTTCCGGAATTGTAGGCTCAGCTGGCTTAGAATTGTCGAAACTATCTTTAGTAAGGACCCAAATCATCGGATGATTGCTATACTACTGCAATAATAATAATAATAATGCTTCCTTTATTCCTGGCAAACTTCTACATAGAAGAGCATAGTTTCTACTAGATATGTATTCTCTTTATCCAACTACTTTCAACTACTTCTTATGATAGTATGGATAATAAATACTATGTAAGTAGAAAAAATATATAAATATTTGTTTTATTAACACCCAAACTGGGTAAATGTGTTTATGTTACATCAAAATGTTTCGAGACGCCAACGATCTAGCGTTTTGCTAGTTCTGCTAAAGACCTAACCGCCGGGCATACCGCGGCGTGGTATCGATCACATTTGCTCCAGCATTGTTTGCATTGACATTCATCTTGTGGTTCATGAAAACCCTCCACGTTGCACAGAACGTGATGAAATCCGTGAGCTGCAAAGGCCGTCGTTAGATGTCGATCTATTACACCGCTACCCCGCCATCCAGTGCTCGTCATTGCTGCTGTTCCATAAATACCTATGTCCACTTCACTAATTTTGGTTTCCCAGTTTCGCATATAAACTTCAAAGGCGCACGTTTTCTTCAGATTAAATCGTTTTTTGTAGTTCTTCCGTCTGTAGCGGGCCACCCTCCAAGACGTGAACAATTCTTTTCCTGCAAGTATTCGAAAGCGCAAAAACCCTCTTTAAAAATAAAAACCTCACCCCATCAATTAAACGCAATTCGCCTATTCCCAACTTATCCCATATTAGTGGAACGCCGTATGTGGCTATGGGTGCTATCTGTATCCCGAAAAGAGCAATTGCTGCATGAACTGAAAGCATATGTGGCCATTTAATTGCCTCAGCTGCGATGGTGGCCTTCCTGACCCTCTCCTGGATGTGTAATCGAAAACTGCTACCGCTTGTTGACAAGGTTATGCCTAGGTATGTAAATTTGTTTACAAATTTAATTTCTGTTTCCCTGACTTGGATCACGTCACCCCTGGCCATACGGCCGCCTTTTCGGAATTTCATAGCTACTGTCTTTCCCCAGTTAACCTTCAAGCCCTTCTCATCCATGAATGTAACTAGTCGATTCACGGCTTGTTTCACCCTGAAAAGACTGCCACCAAAGATGACCACATCATCAGCGTACAGTAAGATTCTGGCCCACTCTTGGGTCCAGCCCGCCCTTATCCACTCTGGTAGTCCACCGAAAAGTACGGAAAACAGCAATGGGCTCAGTCCATCGCCCTGTGCGACGCCTGTGGTTTGGGCCACTTCTCCCGCAATACCGACCCCGTTATCAATCTGCACCGTGTTCTGCTTTAACATATTAATAAGTAACCTCAGAACTGCTGCCGGCACTCCCGATTTTGCCAGCTCTTCAACTATTTTATCCCTTGGCGCTATGTCAAACGCTGCCTTTAAATCTACAAACACCGCATATATACAACTTCTTGGCCTAGACAGCGTTTCCCAGATTGCTCCTAGCAGCTCCCGAATTGCTGAGTAAGTTGATTTTCCTTTCCTAAATCCATGCTGCTCCTCCGGTATTACCCCCCGCTCCTCCAAGAATGACCCCAGTCTTCTAGCTATTATTCCCGAGAATATTTTATACGGACAGCTTTTTATTGCTATTCCCCTCCAAGCTTCTGGTTCAGTTTCTACTCCCTTTCCTTTTGGAATGACTATTAAAGTCGCTTTCCTCCAGGCCTCTGGAATTTCCCCCTTGTTTAAACATTCATTGAATAAGGCTTGCCAGCAAGGTGCGAGAATTAGGGTATCTTTCATGTGTTCATTTCTTATCAAGTCTTTCCCGTGCGCTTTGCCCCGTGATGCTCTGTCTATTGCTTCTATCACTTCCCTAATTGAGATTTCCCTCCCTATCCAAACCCTCGCTTCTTCCGTTGTCTGATCCCACGGGCCTTCGAATTCTAGTGGCGCTTTCGGGGTTGTGTCCGCCCCGGCCAATATTCGCCTAAAATGTTCGACTAACCTACCCGTCTCTACGGAACACTGTCTTCTCCCCTTTCGTTTCAGCCATGTATTTGGACGTTCGTCAGCCTCCCTTATTGCTACCCACTCTATTTTTTCCCAGTGCTTTTTCTTCTCCTCCTTATACGCTTTCTTAACCAGCCGTTTAACCAGCGCTGCCAACGGCCTCATTAACGGAACGGTCTTTACATATTCTCGCGTCAGCTTACTAGCTTGTTTGGGTGCCCTGCACCTTTCATTAAACCAGGGTCTTCCGCTTCTCTCCTGTGGCGGCAGCATCGCAGACCTCAATAAGCCTACTAGACTGCGTTCATAGGAATCAACCTGGATTACCCCTGGCACCGGAAGTACCCCGCTAAGTCCTTGTAAAAGGACGTTGCCGCTAAGCTTTCTCCCTGATCCTTCCCTCTTCCCTCGTTCTTGAACACTGCTTCTAATATTTACCCGGATACCCATAGGTATATGTTTTCTGAGTCCCGCACCTTCCTGTAAAGGATTGTCGTCCCCTGTAATTGTACGTCCTTTCTGTCTATATCGGTTGCAAATATATCAATAACTGATGTCCCGGAGTGGCATTCATATGTGCACACATTTGCCCTGTTAACTACCCAACAGCCGATCTCCTCCAGTACGTCCAGCAAAGCCACCGTTCGTTCCGAGTCAATCCTGTCTAATCTCGCGTTAAAATTCCCCTCCTATGATCATCGGAGCCTTCCGCGGTAGCGCTTCTATGCCCCAGCAAGAGGCGCTCGACCATCGTCTCTGTGGACTCCGTCCCCGCCGGTTGTACATAGGTAGCCACTAGTTCTAGTTTAGGTGACATGACTGCGATTAAATTTTCTGCTACTATCCCCACGCTCATTTCTCCCACCGTCGGTCTAACGAAAATCGATACCCCCCCGCTCGGCCTACCCGGACCCTTTTTACGATGCCAGCGCATGGTATCCATAGAATCCCCGAATATCAAACTGCTCTCGTGCCCAGGTCTCCGTCAGAATTAGAACGTCTACCCCTTTGTACGCATCGTCCCCGAGCAAATCTAACACCCCCCTCCCCTCGCAATTCCACATCACTATCTGAATACCTGCATTCACTACGTCTCCGAACTTATTATTATCTTGCTGTATCTGCTGGTTCTCGCTCGCGTGCGGCCTGCTCACTGTTGTCTTAAAAAATATATAAATAATATAGTCTAAACATACATATGTGAAGTACACATACCTTTCCGGATATGTGTGCTTAAGGTTAGCCATAACATGATTGCAGTAAAGAAGACGAAAGTTAAGAAAGACTTAGTCAGAACGCTCTCTCTTCACAAGCAATACACCGATAATTAAATTATAGCAATGCAACGCAGCTGCCTATTTATTACGGGGATAACCCACTAAGGCTCTATTCCGCATTGAAAACTTGTGTGGAAAAAGATCGCAGAGGTAATTATTTTAGGAGCTGAAAAAGACCGCTGGTATTTCCGTCCTTCGTGCGTATGTAGTATTGGTATTTCTACAAACTGCAAATTACCTCAGCAGTGCTATGTGTACTATTAATTAGACTTCTAACATGACTGTTTGTAATGATGTTGCAGACGAAAGCGCATTTGCCCCTGCACGTACTGAGTTCCCGGGCGACTGGTGCCGCCATTGTCCCTCTGCAGTTGCTTCTCAGGGCAGGCGAAAAGAACGTTCGTCTCCAGCCCGATAAGGTACGCATCTTGGACAACGTCGTTGATTTTGCAAAATACCGATGATGAGAAGAATGATAGTAGCCTAACACAACCCTAACGGCAGAAAAATCAATAACAGCTGAAATCAACAACAATAACAACTTTAAAGATTCCCGAAACCTTGCTTGCAAATCGTTACAAAAATTCCCGGGAGCTGTTTACGCCCGTCTCGCCAAGGAAGTGGCTGTAGTCAACGACGAAGCATGCCGAATCAATGACTGCGGCCCGTAGATTAAACCATACATAGTCCAGCGGAGTTTCCAGTGGATGTCCGAAAATTGCAACAGCCGTCGAACATATGGCTCTGTGAAAGCTGCGACTGGAAAATTCAAACATAACATATGCATCGCTACAAGTGAATCTGGGTTTTTCGATACCAAGTCTCTCCGTGAGATTCTGCACGACCACTTCAGACTCAATAAAATGTCTGCTTGGTGGGTACCTCGCGATATGCGATAGAACGAAGAAGAGAAGCGGGTCTTTTCCCTTTACTTAGTCCAAGGGCTAAACTAGTGAATTCCAAACAAAAGGGAAGCGGCAACCATCAGCTGGCATGATGATGATAATCCACAGTAGGTAAATTAATTATGGCGACGGTCGAACTGGAAGACGATGGCAAAACCGACGAGCCGCTGCCATTCTGTGTAATGCCTATTCAATATTTTACTGCGCTCAGAAAAAGCTTTGACGCGTCTCTTAGGCAATGGTTTCTGCAACACACCACACACCCTCCGGGTTGAAAATACCAAGACTTTTCTCGCCGTATCCGGAGTTACGCTAATAAAGCATCTATCCTATGCAACTGACTTGGCATAGCGCGACTTTCTTCCCCTTTCCGAAAATACTAATCAAATTGAGACGATGACGGGCCGACTCACGCAAATCGATGCTTAAAGCCATCGAGCTGGTGCTAGAAAACATTATTTTTTAATACGTTAAATGAAAAATATATAAGCCTAAACATCCTTTGGAGACAAAGCATGTTTGGGCTTATATCTTCAAAGACATTGAATTATATGAAATGAAGGTTACTTGTTTTTGGATACATTTTATGCAGTGTGTCGATTAAGGCGTGCATGTGGATCGCCCGGTAAGTGAAGTAAAAACATAAAACAATACACAGTAGGTGGAAACCTCTACGAAATGCCGTTTGAGCTCAGCTCACTTAGATTATAAATGTGGGCATTTTCTTAAGTCTGTTTTGCAATTTTCTTGTTTGCAGGAGGGCAACATTCCTCTATTTCTTGCCGTAGAGGTAGGGAACCATGGAGTATGCCGAGATCTACTTGGCGTATCTACGAAAGAGCAGGTGCGTTCAGGGTGGATAATTAATGTACTTAAGTAGCTGGTAATACATTGATTTGTAATCATTTAACTATAGTAATGGCATATATACGCTTTTATACTGATAGTCATCCGTTTTAAGGTATTTTATGGAGTAGCCCAGAGTGCGCTAGTATACCTGAAATCTTACTATATAGGGAAATAATGCATTTATTTATTTATTATTATTATTATTATTATTATTATTATTATTATTATTATTATTATTATTATTATTATTATTATTATTATTAAATATATATTAGACTATTAAATATAATATATTAGTATTAGCAGTAAATTTCAACAAGTCAAACCACGCTTTCCAGTGTTGTTCTGTTGCTCAATTAATACGTTTACGTTTGGTTTGAAATTGAAAATCTCACTGGAATGACTCAGTCGATCGGACACTCGTAGAATACGTTGCTACTAATACACAAACATGGGCCGTTTCTGCTGCGTGTCAGGTGACCTATGTGCATCCGACAACTGGCAACACCGCGCTGCACCTCGCCACGAGACGAAAAGACCTCGATATAATGCGATTCCTCGTCGAGTGCAACTCGCCCATTAATCACCAAAACGTAAGCTACCGACAATTTCAGCTCTAACTCAAGCTAGAAAACAACTGCTTAGCTTGCCACGTACACCGCACAGTGTAGAGTAACCCCTTACAAAGCACTGCCAAGTTGAAAAATCCGACAACCAAACGCCTGGAAAAAGAAGGCAATTGCATTATACAAAGTCAACCAGTCAATTTAATGCAACTCAGTAACGCTTTATCTGAATAACAAAATAATTGCCTAAATTATTAACACGCTAAGAATACAGGTGCGTTATACAGGCTATAGACAATATTTGCTGCTGCAATATACTCAGCACAAATTGATGGCTCTACGCTAAGGTCAGCATTTACAATACCAAAACGCTGCATTGTTGCAAAAACGCTTGAGATAACACGGCTATTCGCCTCTCTATACACATATCGAAAAAACGTGGTAAGCCAACTTGGTGAACGATCAATAAGGATCTTAATTACAAAGTTTTATTTTTTACGATGGCTGATTCTAGCAATAAAGTGCAAATGACAGGCTATGGAATTCGTTACTTGTGTCACACGTTTCTTAATCTTAAAGTAATTTTACTTGAACACTCTATATAATAAAAGCAGTTCCAATCATATATACGTGTATATGTGCGTGTGCACGCACTTATCTGTAGTGCTTTCCTAATGAATCGGACACACATACTTATGGTTAATATAGGTCACTGGTGTTTGGTAAGTATGATATCTAGTGGAACGGACTGTCAAAGCTACTTGAGAAAACGAATCAAAAGATGTAAGAGTGCATCTCGTTTGTCCTTCGACTGGGTACCACAACTGCCCTGCCCGATGACGTCCTTTTTGTAAATTATGCCACACGATTGTGGGTTCAATTGCAGCCTTTATTGTTGTTTTTGTTGTTGCTGTTGTTGTTGTCGGTGTTCTTGTTGTTGTTAACAGCACGAGGGGCAGACACCGCTGCATCTGGCAGCCACGGCGGGAGATGAACACGCCGTCAAACTCTTCTACAACTACAACGCCGATCCCAATCTTATCGATAAGTAAGTTTATCGCAAGGCGCATTGACTTAGCTAGTCCTTCGGGATATGTGTAACATTTGCATAAAGTATCGTATTTGTACTCTCTGATTCGTATATATATATATATATACAATGCTATTTCTAAATGTAATCAATATAAGTTTATTTTTCACGCTGAGACTGTATAATGCAACTGTAAGTTCGACGGGAGGGCTTTAGGTCACTCCGAAAGTTCTGTTGTACTGGTCTCCACTCTACTTAGCAGGTGCTGACAAAGATGAACCTGTGTTGTTAACTTGGATCGTCTGCTGTTGTTGTAATCTATTAAGCATTTCAATGTCTATCAAACGTATCTTGATTCGACACAGCTGTGAGTAGCTTTAGGACCCCCACCGGCCAAGACTTCGTATTCTTTGCCATCGTTTCGTTTCGTACCGTTCCTTGGTACCCTCAAGAAGATCACGCTTATGCCTCATATATACAGGAAATTGAAATTTGTTTCGCCTCGAGAAAATCGCGCATCGTGTCATATACATATAGATAGATGCCTGTTTCAACAGACACAGTCCACTAATATGCACGGTAACGCATACGTATTCCTGTTGCTGTTGTTGTTAATGTTTTGATATTGTTGTCTGTCTTTGTTGTTGCTGTTGTTGTTGTTGTTGTTGTTGTTGTTGTTTGTCTTTCTTGTTGTTGCTGTTGTTGTTGTTGTTGTTGTTGTTGTTTGTCTTTGTTGTTGTTGCTGCTGCTGCTGACGTCCTTGTCGATGTTCAGCGAGGACCGAACGCCGCTGCACATAGCGACGCAACAAGGGAACGTTGCCGTCGTTGAACTTCTCATCGACAAATACAAGGCGTCACTTCACCATCGCACCAAAGTAGGACCACACTCCTTTCTGCTATCAGCTATGCTCTGTGCTCTACCTATCCCGTCCCGTGTCTTCAAATCTTCTCTTCGTACAAACGCATATGAGGAAACTGAATGATATTTTTATTGCTTTTCTTTCTGCTATCAGCTCGGCTCTGTGCTCTACCTATCTCGTCAAGTGTTTAAATCTTCTCTTATACGAAAAATAAATATGACTGTTTCTATTTTAAAAAAAATCTTCTCTTCGTACAAACACATACGAGGAAACTGAATGATAATTTTATTGCTCTCTTTGCATCAGTCTGCTTGTTAAAGATATCAGTTAGCCGTTCGCTCCGGCCGTATAATCGGGTCAGTAAAGTTCGAGCCATGGCTACTCGACGGCGACTTAAACACAATAGTTGACTAAACCCTCCCCGACAAATGGAAAACGAAACAAGTTAAGCGGCTGAAGAAAACAAATTAACAAGGATCACCACGTATATATATATATATATATATAATATATGATAACGCCGCAAATAGGATATTATGTGCCGAGCATACACTACAACGTATATACGTATATACAAACGCATACATGAATATATCTCTGCAATACTTCTTTAAATCGCACTCGCAGGACGGTTCGACATTAATGCACATCGCAGCTGAAGCTGGCCGGCCCGAAGCCGCTCTCGTGTTTATGAAGAAAGGAGTACCTCTTCACATGTCCAACAAGGCGAGTACCCTTGGCAGTTAACATAACTAGCACCTAGTCTAGGCCGCCCAGTGCGACCCGCATGCATTTACATATATATATATAAATGTGTAAACGGCATGCGGGTATATATATATATATATATATATATATATATATATATATATATATATATATATATATATATATATATATGTATATATATATATACGAGGTGTGTTCAAAAAGTATCGCGACGTTTGTGTTTTTTCAAAAATTATTCATTTATTTATGAATATCTATTTTGTCCCCTTCAAAGTAATCCCCATGGGATATTATACACTTGTGCCAACGGTTTTTCCAATCTTCGAAGCACTTCAAAAAACAATTTTTTTTATCTTGTTTAGCTCCTCCTTCGATGCCGTCTTTATCTCGTCAAGCGTAGCGTAACGTCGTCCTTTCATGGGCCTCTTCAGTTTAGGGAACAAGAAAAAGTCACAGGGGGGCCAGATCTGGGGAATACGGTGGCTGCGGCATCATTAGTGTGTTGTTTTTGGCCAAAAACTCGCGCACAAGCAACGATGTGTGAGCAGGGGCGTTATCGTGGTGCAAAAGCCAATTTTTGTTCTTCCACAAATCCGGGCGTTTCTGGCGGATTGCTTCGCGTAATTGCGCATAACTTGCAGGTAATATTCCTTATTGACCGTTCTACCCTGTGGCAAGAACTCATGATGCACCACGCCCCTGCAATCGAAGAAAACTGTCAGCAAAACTTTCACATTCGACCGAACTTGGCGCGCTTTTTTCGGTCTTGGTTCGTGCGGCAGCTTCCATTGAGATGATTGAGCTTTGGTTTCCACGTCATAACCATAAACCCACGATTCGTCACCAGTTATGACCCTCTGGAGCAAATTTGGGTCGTCGCGGACAGAGTCCAACATCTCATTAGCAATGTTCATGCGATGCTGTTTTTGGTCGCAATTGAGCAATTTTGGTACGAATTTCGCGGCGACCCGTCTCATGCCCAAATCATTGATAAAAATCGAATGGCACGAGCCAATCGATATGTTTAGGTCCTCAGCAACTTCTCTAACGGTGATTCGACGATTGGCCAATACCATTTTCTCCACTTCATTAATTTTTTCGTCTGTTGTTGAAGTGCTCGGGCGTCCGGCACGCTCTTCGTCGTTTACATCTTCTCGGCCTTCTGAGAACATTTTGTACCACCGATAAACGTTGCTTCGGTCCAAGGTAGCTTCTCCGTATGCCACAGTCAACATTCGGAATGCATCCGCGCACTTAATTTCGTTTTTCACACAAAATTTGATACAGGTTCTTTGATCCATTTTTTTGAATAGGTAAAAATCGAAGACGATCCAAAACACGTGCAAGCAAAGCAGCTGTCAACAATTAAGTGAACATTCAAAATGGCCGAGCTTGTCGGCATAAGTGAGAGACATGAGTACCAACATAACGCCACAAAAAATTCGATATACGTAACCCGCGAAAATTCAAAATCGCGATACTTTTGACACACCTCGTATATATAATATATATATATATATAATATTTTTTCTTTTGAAATGATTTTGTCCATGATTTACTGTCGCGATTTATATTTACCTATTCATGGCGGACAATATACACGCTGTGGGCTTCTATGTTAGCATATCAAATTTCGCGAGGCATTGTACCTAGGAATTCGCTTATTTCCACTTGTTCCTACCCCCAATCGAACACCAGCTAAGCGTGCAACACCTCTCACAGTGCTGTCAGTATTCTTGAAGTCTAATTAGCACTCACTTGCATACCGCCTCCCTCAAATATGGGCACCTCTTTGCTCGCGAAGTAAAAAAGAGCTTTCGATTTCGCCGTCTGAGTCAGGCATATGATCGAGGTATATCCTAAATTGGCATTGTAGTGCCTTGCATAGAGAAATATCCCACTCAGATTGAATAGCCGAATGTACTCCACTGTGTTTTTATCTGTTGTTGCATATTATAAAGGTGCAATACGAGTGGACTACTTCGTTGGCGTGTTTTTGTAGGAGCATGCTGCCTCGTTTATTGTTCGCCGTTGTAACAAACGCACCAAATTCTGTTTAGAAGTCCTTATGATAATATGTATTGTGATTACCTATTTTGTAAAGTGCTTGTACAAAGCAATTGTTGTATTTCGTCAACTGTGATTCTCTGCCTATTTAGTTAATTAGTTTTATTTCAACCACTTTTATTTATCCGATAATTTAAATGTTGTGAAATGTAGCTTCGTGAATAAACCACGTTTGAAATTGAAAAAAAATATATATGCACTACCAATTTATGGTGAATAATCCTAAATTATTATTTTATATTATTTACATTACGTATTACATTAATTAATATACAATGAAAAATCTATTTGCCGATGTAGTCTTTGTGGTGTTCTGCACACTATATATAAATATATACACATGCATGCAGTCTCTTTCGATCTCTTTCGATTATCTCAGAGTGAGCACCACACTGTACTATGCTCGTGTACTAAATAAAATTCCTGTGGTGACGCTTTATGAAGTTGTCATCAAGCTCAAAATCCCTCTGAAATACCATTGTCATACTTTGTTTTAACATGTTGTGATGTGATTGTACGATTCTTTCCAATGTTCGATTATCTTCCCGCGGATTGTGCAAACTGTTCTACGGGATGCATATACGGATTGTACAAATTGGACATACCCATTCTACATGTGTTGAGACTTGACTCACATATACCTAATTGTAGCTTGTATATTACTGATATTTCTGGCAGCTACAACAAGAGTTATGGCTTCTTATAATTGCAGTAATAGTGTTGCTGCTGTTATTTTATTATGTTCTTGTTATTGTGTCAGGTAAGCAAGATTTAATATTGTGGTTATTTCACATGGCTTGCATAACTTCGTGTGACTAATGGTATTTCTTTTGTATGTACGTATCAACAGGCCGGCGCGAAAACGATCCACGTGGCAGCCCAAAGGGTTTTGTAGAAGTAGTCAGAACACTCTTGCAACGCGGAGAGCATGTAGATGTCAAGGACAAACGTGAGTGTCCATTATATATTTATATATATATATATATATATATATATGATATATATATATATATATATATATATATATATATATATATCTATATATATATATATACATATATATATATATCTACAGCTATATATATATATATATATATATAATATATATATATATATATATCTATCTATATATAACGAATTAGCCGCCCGGAGAAGACGGTCCCATAAGAAACAAAAAAAATATATATATATATATATACATGTAACGATTTTGACAAACGGATCTGTTTTTCTGCTTATATTTGACACGCAGGATGGGCACACTGCTCTACATATAGCAGTTACCCATGGTCAAGCTCTAGTAGTCGAGACCCTGCTAGGCTTCGGCGCTGCCGTACAGCTTAAGGCTGGATCGGTAAGTATATATATATATATATATACATAATTTTTACTCGGGTGTTGTCACGATATATTTATATATATATATATATATATATATATATTTACCCCTTCACAGGTCAACCCGTATATGAACATCAATCTGACACTTATATAGACAGGAACCAGGCTCATCGTTGCCACGTTTACCCTTAATGATCGGTGGCAACCTCTGGTTAGCCAGTATAGGCTACAGTCGAACGCCAGAGGTCGGCTTCTCTCTCTCTCTATAAACATTTACACCGGTTTCTCTTACTCGGCCTTGCTCTATCGATGTCTCACTTAGGACTTTCATCTCGTTCATCCAACTCGTAGCAATTAGTAGTTATTTTATTGCGTTGCGAGATTCAATATTTCACTGTACGTTGATGGTCTTTGTCTCGTTTTTTCTTGTTTGTCTGTTTGTTTGTTCGTTTGGGTGGTTGTTGTTGTTTCATATTGGCCTGTTCGGCAGAACGACGAAACACCGCTGCATATCGCGGCTCGAACAAAAGGTGGCGACCAGAGCGCAGAGCTGCTCATCAAAAGTGGAGCAGCTGTCAACGCTAAAGACATGGTCAGTATGAAATAGACTTACTAAAACACGGAGAAAACGACAACGACACATAGGCTTGGCTGCGCCGCCAAGCACAGATCTCGGCTATCGCTGCTTTGTCGACGATAGCCATTTCATCAACAGTTGTCGAAACCAGTGACCAACAAACAACAAGAAAGTGACATATTTATGGACAAAAATAACGAAAATCATAGCGCGTGTCATATCTAACAAAACAAAATCTATTCACACACGGGACAAGGACAGATTTTATTGGCGGCTGATGTGTCGGCAGGTACGCAATAGAATGCAACATAAACTCATATTTGTTAGTATAATGTCGTGTTTCCTTACTGGTCCAGGGGATAAGGGTCATGGGAGGAGCGGGGGGGGGGCGATACATGACCCGCTATTACGCTATCAGCCTATAAGACCTATAAGGCCTACAGATCTGTTTTGCCAGAAGGTATCTCTCCGTTAACCGCAGGCCAACGATTTCTGCTGCTGCTTTTGTCGGTAATTTGCATTTCTTAATGTACACTTGAGGCTCCGGCGGACTACCAAACGTACGGAATGCTCGGCCATAGAAGGATCGACGATATAAAGGCATACCTGCATGGAAAAAAGAAAATATCTAGCATTCGGCACAGCAATTTGCATAAACAGTATCCCCAAGTGTATTTAATATATATCAACAAGATTATTTAACACATGCCAATTAGCATCAGCTGTGCAGTCTATGAGACCGACGTCATCAGAGACACAGCAAAGGTTCGGAAGGTTGATTAGTGAAGAAACGATTTGAGAATTCACCGCCGGCCAGAACACCCGCAGGGTAGCCGTAGGAGAATTCATTGACCACATTAGACCCGATATAATTGTCTAAGTAGGAGGAAACAGAAAAAAAAGTGGCATCGTTGTTAACGCTCAAAAAAAGATTAATAAGTAGTCATCATAATAATACCGATAAAACCTGTAATACAAGATCGAGAACAAGTTGATGCGTAACCCTACTTGCAAACAACATTTTCTATGTTTGTCTATTCGAAGGAAACAGAGTTCCTCATTATGCCTCTTACCCAAGGCAGCAGAGTAAAACGTCGTCTACTACTATACGGTCGTTGTTGGTCTTCGTTTCATTTGTTTCAGAATGGCGAAATTCCGCTACATTTTGCGGCCCGCGAAGGACACTGAGGACAGTAAAGCTGCTCCTCGCCGACAAGGCCATTCCCGACTTGCTCAATAATGTAAGTTGTTGTTGTTGTTGTTTGTTGACGACCGTGCGTCAACCAGACGCAACCACTTGACGTACAAGTGTGTCGACACAGAGTGCTTTAGATGCGTTTCCGCTTTAGGTTTCCTTTCGAAGCCTTGTTTTCGCTAACCGCGCTGATTAACAAAGTGGGCCAACGTAGACCTCTTTATATGACTGCTAATGATGTCAGTGGGGGTCAAACAGTGCCCTCCAACTTATGACCACTGTGAGTGGGCAATGAGTGCCCTTCAACCAACCACCGCACGACTTTGGAGAGTTGGTTAGCTATTTACGCTGCCTCGATTTATGCTGATGATAATATCAATGATAATAACTCAAGCTGTCATCTGGTGGCCAGTTAAGCTTGCTAAGATGTCAATCCGCCGTGCTTATGTTCGGTCAAGGTCAGTAGGAGTCGGTAGGAGCACAAGCAGAGCGGTAGTTTTTTCATATATGTGAAACGGTTAAACCAATTTCAAGAGTGACTACCTTTTCCCAGTTGGCTAACAACTTATTGCTTGACACGCCTCTGGTTAACCGTGTGGCATTATAATAATACTTTACCTTTTCTCATGGCCCTCTTATATTTGTGTTTTGGTTGTTACACGCGAGGCGAAAGTCCACTACATGTGGCCGTGGCCGATTGCCATTTCGAGGTGGCCCAAGCTTTGCTGGACCACTGGGACAGAGTATGTGTGGACCCGACCTGAAGAAGAAGAAAAATCCAGTTGGCAAACCAGCGAACAAGTAAGCTTTAACAGTAACGCTGCGGAAGTAGATATACGTGAATATATATTATATATATATATATATATATATATATATATAATAAAAAATTATATATAGACCTTCCGCGTGATTTCTAACGTTTTTAGCGCTTCATCACTTTGGATAATAGTTTCGTGCATGTTGTTATGATTGACTTTCCGTCACGAATCTATGCTGCTATTGTGGGAGTATGTTTGATGACGGAGGAATGTCGAAATGCGTGTTGTGAACACGGTTGTAAACCTTTAAATGCAACGCTTTCTTGCAATACCCCGTCGAATTAGACCTCAGTAGGAACATCTTTTCCTTTCGAAATGACCTTAAGTGTGCATTTGTACCCTGGATAGCATCCAGGGTGCAAACATTCGTTAAAGTTCGTCCTTCAAATCGAAGAAACAGTCAAAAGTCCTTCGTGTTAGATCTAATCTGTCCTGGATTACATCGATAGACTCTCTCCTTGGAAGCACCACTGGGAGAACCATATACACATGATTTGTCTCCTGTAATCACTCTGAAGCAATCCAGGGTCTTCTGGTATCGCTTAATTGAATACGGTTTAAATCGGACATGTTCGCACAGTCGTCAATTTGCTGAATATTCAACCTGTTGTAACGAACTTCCGCGCCAGTTCTTCGCTGACGCATAAATATCGAACAACTGTTACAACTGATTCATAGGATACCTCCAATTTCTCAGCTAGCTCCCTGATAGCAATTCAACGATTATTGAGTACGATATCAAGAACTTTTTCAAGCGTTTTCTTCTGTTAGTGACGTCGAAGACTCTCCCGAACAAGGGTCATTCCCGATCTCTTCACGTCCGTCGCGAAGTCGGCCATGCCACATACAGTACAGAATAATACTGCTAAATATGTATAAGGTTCCTGAAATTGTTTTAATTGGTTCAATTTCATGCCTAATCTATGTCAACTTTTATGGTACTGCGATATTACAGAACGGAGAAAATTCGTTGCATTATGCTGCAACCATCACCGACAAACAAAACATATCCAACGGAAGACCGCGATATGATGCGGTTATTGCTAGCGCATGGAGGGATGTTGGCGCTGAAACAAAGACTGTAAGTTGTTAATTGCGCTTTTATGAAGGATATTTCTGACTATATATATGTATATATATATATATATATATATATATATATATAGCAGTCGCGTTAGGCCAAGAAAGCCAACCTTGGTTACAGCATAAGTTCGGGACATTATTTGGATATGTATTAATCATCTTTTTCCGTCTCTATGTTTCCATCGCTCCCCACTCTAGGAAATGGAGACACCGATCCATCACTGTGCGCGAACAGGAAATGTGGTGGTTCTTCAGGAGATTCTCAACCGTCTCCCACCAGCCGCGATTCAGCTATGCTGTAATCAGCAGTCTCGGTAGGTGATACTATTGGCGCGACTGTCGTGGGCCTGTAAAGACGCGACTGTCGTGGGCCTGTAAAGACGCGCGTTAACTTTATCTCTAGTTGAATAAATTCTATGCAATTCCGATTCATGCATCATCCCAAATATCCCATATAAAAAAAAATCACCATCACTCTCTGTTTGTAGACTCTGCTTGAAATATAACGTGACTTGGCTTACCATTAATGGACTTGAGCCCCTCATTTGGTACACTATTTAATTCATCTGGTGGGTTCTATACTACACGGCTATTACATACCCGAGGCAACAACATCTTTACTTGCATTGGTGGTAGCACAGGCTAGCACACCAAATGTTATGATTAAACTCAATTCGGCGCCAGATTGTGAAATTCAAGCAGTTTTTGAAGCACAGTCGTGGGGACCAGTTCTTAAAGGTGATTGTGCTCACATAAAAAAAAAATATATATATATATAGCGCTCCACATATTTAACTGGCATCTTTCAAGAGTTCCTGTGGTTAGCTTTGTCTTTTTCCG
>QVRM01003923.1:0-295480 GCA_003439945.1 Dermanyssus gallinae
TTATTCTAGAAACGGGTTTTCGTCCCTTCTTCTGAATCAAATCGTAAACTCGGTCTTTCATGGAGTTAATGAGCTGTTGTAAGTACGAAAGTGGAATATTAGTCCATGCTTGCTGGAGAGCTTCTTTGAGGTCCTACAAATGATTATATTGTCGACCATTTGCGTAAATCTGCTTTATCAAATGTCCCCAAAGATTTTCAATAGGATTCAGGTCTGAACTTAATGCCGGCCAGTCAAAAAGTGGTACTCCTTGTTCTTGAAAAAAGGCTATAGTGCTAGCCGAGGTAGTGAAACGTGGCGTTGTCTTGTTGAAAAAACTGCGTCAGGTCCCCCAATTCTTCTGAAGTAGGCTTCTAACTGGGAACCGACAATGCGCTGGTACATGTCAGAATTGTTTCGGCCCACAATCTCGACTAGATCAGACTTCCCATTATATCCAAACGCGCCCTAATATTTCACAGAGCCACCACCGGCCACACGTTTCGAGAACCATTTAGGTTCCTTCCGTAAGTCGTGCCAATAGTACTGACAGCCGTCAGGGCCATCGAGATTAAATTTCTTTTCATCCGAGAAGACGATGTTTTTCCACTCATTATCCCAAGTTTGGTACCTATGCGAAAATTCACGCCGTGCGACAATGTGCTTCGATTGCAGTCGCGGCATAAGCTTCCTTTTCGCGTATCGCACGTTTTTGTCAGAACTTAACACTCGGTACACTGTGGATCGGTGCACTGGCACTCCCAAAGTAGTCCTGATCCTGGAAGAAGACATTTGGTCATGAGTAGCCAACTGTATGATCCTTCGCCGATCTCGAATAGTCAAAACTGGCTTACGCCCACTGTTAGATCTGCACCTTTGGTTCACTCCAGGATGTAAGAACCTGCCGATGGTGCTCTTATGCCGTCCTAATCTGGTTGCTATAGCAGTTACTGTATGACCGAGCTCAGCATATGCCTCAATTCTTGTCTTTTCGTTATCCGAAAGATCCTTTGTACAACCCATGGTTTAAACATAAGATTCGTCGTTAGTTCGGAACAACGACTAAGCTGTAGAATATTTTGCAGCTATATAACGATTGATTTAGCTAGACAATATTCCTGACATTTGAACCCTGGGATCGAATATCAGCTGTAGTATCGACTATCCTTTACAAACAAGAGCTGTGTTGTTAGCATGTTATTGTTGCTAATATTTTGCAACACTGTTTTTTCACACTTTTTTATTTTTTGTATGAACCGATTTTGAGATTGCAATGAAATCAACACTATACTCATGTTTCGTCATGTACATCATGCGCTTAAAATTTCAAGCCATTCAAATAAACCAAGCCGATATTATGGCAAAAAAACATGAGTTGCTAATTTTCTGCAACACACTTTATATACGAGTGTATACAGATGCTTCTTCTCTGCTGTCTGACCACTAAATATTTTCCAAGAGAAGTAACTTACAGCACGCCGCCAACCGCTTATCGTAGTAAGAAGCACTTTACTTCACCAATAAGGGCGAACCATATGCATGTATGGACTTATACAGTACGCCTGCTTAGGCTCAAGCCATTGACATTATTATAAAATAAATAGTAACTATATTTTTATATAGTTCTTCGACGGGTGACAGATCTGACTATCACTCAACCTAAAAATAGGCCAAAACATCGCTATGTTCTGTCTTCTGTTGTCCGTAAAAGTATAATTATAAATTGTGTATAATGATTGGTATGAAATACTTTAAACGGTGTGTTTTACATAACGGCCAGCAAGGGGTGTTTATTCATGAGCAACTCGTGTCGCACCATGCGCACAGTGCTCTATAATAGCTTCTTATTAGATAATAGTATTACTACGCTTATTATTACCTTATGAAGTAATATTATAGATACAAGTTTATTTCACCAGAAATTGGTAAATATTACCTAAAATGCATGTCGCCTGATAACGTCTTTCGCTACTGCATGCGTCGAACCAGCTTCTATTTCCTTGCATTGCAGTATGTGGTATCGGTCAATGTTACATGTGCCACAATATTTACATACATAGTAATATTATTACTACCCTTATTATTACCTGGTATTAACGAAATAAAAAGGAACCTTCTACATATGCTATCTGCTACTAGCGTAGACGTGTGTTAATTCGCTGGCGACTAATTTCTTACAATAAAATGCGACCAGTTAATGCCAAATCTGTCAGGCAATTTAGCAGTTCTGTTCAGCATAGTGACGACCCACTACTACAACATTGTAGGTCCCGTGAAGACTACGACGTTTGAATATTCATCGTCACTTTGGAGCGAAGCACGAGGGGTGAAAAGACGCCAGGACCGTGCAAGAGGCCATCGCCAGACGGAGCGTCTGGGATTTCCTCTGGCTGTAATATGTAAAATCGAAGAAAAAAAGCAGAGATAAAAAACCCGGACTTCCTCGTTTCTTTTCAGAACGCCGTTTGACTGATATTTGCAAACGTTCCGGACCATTTGTTCTTTGCCAGCCAGCCAGCGCACGTCTGTCTGCTTGCCTGTCTCTATTTGCCCCTATTTGTGCGTATTTGTCGGTGGAGATCAACGACATTTCGACTCGAATGCTGCATCCGGAGATGCATTCGGCGTTATTATTGCTGTCGCTGTTGTTGCTGCTGCTGCTGCTGTTCTTGTTGTTACAGCAGCAGCAGCATTGACACTCCGTCTGTTGCTCGGAATAAGCAAATACACTTCGAAATACACTCGAAGGCCAACTGTCGCTTTGTCGCTGACTCTGATTCGGTCCCACTGACGTCGGACTGGCGCGGGCTTCGTTCGCCGCTCTTCTTCACTTGCGCTCTCTATATATGTCGTAGAAACGCACATGTCGCCCCCGTTTCGCAATGTTTTCGATACCGGTTGGGCGTTCGCACGCACGCACGCACACATATATATATATATATATATATACTAAACATATTTGCAATCCTTGGATCCGCTTGTGCGCGACTATTCATATGCGTTGTTTACGACGTCCAGCGTTGCAACTTTCGCGTGGGAGCACTCTAACGCAGGCCCGTAAACGGTACGCTTGGCATCAAAATAGCGGTTGATCGATGCATTTTGAGCAAACTTTTGCAGAAAGCCGAGATGACGGCCTTAAAGTATGATTGCCACACATGTTAGACAATTGCTTTTCAATGCCGGGCTACGTATTTCACTAAGCTGTCCTAAACGTGAAGCCTTGATGATCTCCCCAATATGCGCTTTAGACTTAGAAAATATCATCAAAAGTGACGCTGAAGTTTTGACAGGTCAAACGAGGTGGAATAACCTTTTGGTTTAGGAACTAAGCCATGCTTTACCAGATTTTCTTGTTCGGTTATTTTGCAGTAGGATTTTTAATTATTTCCATATACTTTGGATTTGCCAAAGCAACCTCGATTGATTGAAAAATCCGCCAGCTAGTCGTGTACAATGCATAAAGAGCCCAGGGCCGCCGGCGAGATTGAGTGTCTTAGTTTAACTCGTAAAAGATAGATCTCCTAGGTGTGACCAACTATAGTTTATTATGCGCCGGCTTATGTTAACAGCAGTAGTTTTCAAAATTAGTATCTCCCAATCGATCTTCATCCCAAGTGTATTTATATTATTTTAGCTTTATTAGTAATATTCTTAAGACACCGGACGTTTTGTAGGTAGATAATGGCGCTGGAATAGCAGACATATTGTAAAACACACAACTGGGGTGGGCTAGAGTTGTAACCTATTTTTAGGGAAAGCATATACAGAGTTGGACAGGTAATCGTGAAGAAACATGGGTTTGTGAGTGAACTGAGCTTAATCATTAACGGGGAGGAATCGGTGGCGGCTTGATTCCGAAGGGGTGCGCTATGAAGCATTATGCAAAGAGCATTGAATTTCTGAACAATGACGGGATTTGCCTTCTAGCTTCCGTACAGGAGAGAGAGCGGGAGTCAGAGGAACGGCCATGTATATTATTATATTAAGTCATCTTTTCACCAAACAGGCTTTGGGACTGTCAAATAGTTGCATACAAATCGATTACTAAATGGGAGGTAAAACTAGGCTATAGACAGAGTATTTACAATATTAGGGCGATTACAGCTGACACTTGGCGGACACCAGGGAGAAAGAATAGTGCATCTGCAGCACACGGCCTTCGCTACGCTCCATTGATATATATAGAACATATAAAAGAAAACAGTTTTACTCAATTTGCAAATATAGCAGGATGTTGCGTCGTCTAAAGTTTATATATATATATATATATATATATATATATATATATATATATATATATATATATACAGGGTGTCTACAAAAGTTTTTATCATCGTAGTAAGGAATTGTAGAGCTCGTTAAAGCAAATATTTTTTTTTCGATGGAACATGGACTCTGAGAAGTTTTGTTTCGGAATGAGAGTTAAATTACTACAATTTGTGACACTAGTTGGTTTGCCCGACATAGGAGCATAAAATGTGCTGTTGGGAGACAACCAGACCTCCTAGACAGAAACTAAGCACACAGTGTTCCTGAGAAAATTCTGCTTCTGCCGGTCAGAAGATGCGACACGGTCGTTTTAAAGAGAATTCGCCAAAAATGAAGTGCTTTATTAGCCTTCATGCAAAATACCTCAAAATCGTTACCCTACGACCACTCACGGCGCTCAAAATTAACGCATTCAGGTAAATGCGCATTTCGTGACGATCACTTTGATACCAAACTTATGGCAATGCAAGCTGTGATTGCGGAGTAAACTTTTCGGCGGGATGTCGAGATTAAATGCATGTAACATGACTGTGCGGCAACGTTCACTACCGCCGACGTGTCGCGCGACAGCCGCAGCGCATCGCCGCACAGTCATTTTACATCCACTTAATCGACGGTGTGCTTAGTTTCTGTCTAGGAGGACTGGTTGTCTCGCAACAGCACATTTTATGCTCTTATGTCGGGCAAAAACACTAGTGTCACCAATTTGTAGTAATTTAACTCTCATTCCGAAACAAGACTTCTCAGAGACATGTTCCATTGGAAAAAATATTTGCTTTAACGAGCTCTACAATTTCTTACTACGATGATAAAAAAATTGTGTATTCACTTTATATATATATATATATATATATATATAAAGAGAGAGAGAGATATGGAAAGAGGGGAGGGAGAGGGAGAGAGAGTACAATAAGTTTGCACACTCGACAGTGCTCGCCTTAATAAAAATGGTAGTAAAAAGGTGTCACGTGAGGTTAGGAGTAGGCTTGATGGTAGCCCCCGCTTTTATGGACTCGGTGCGAGCGGTATATCCTCAAAGTCCCTTGCAACGTTAAGACGGTAAGATCCATAAGATTCCTCTTCGTGATGCCGAGCCTCAAGGGCATACTCGCAGATTCGGGGTCCCATACACCACTCATAGAGATAGTGATGGATCCGAATCTTCAAGGTTTTTGCGGGTCGGGGAGCGCCGCTCTTAGGAACTCGACGTCATATTTGGTGATCTTATTCTGCCGCGCTTCTGCCAGGGTCCCTATTCGGGCCGCAAACCTCGGCATCTAAAACCCAGATCTCGGTAGGTGTTGTTATTACGAGGTCGGGCTTTAGACCCGGTCCGCCCGGTCGACGGAATAACGGAATACTCGCTCACGAACCACCTCATGACCCCTTTCGCGGAGAAGACGCGCCACGCAATCATAGACGTCGTCATGTCTCTTTGTAGTTTGTTTTTGTGTTGTATCGCACATCTGAGCGACATGAGCCAACGTCTCAGGCGCATGACACCCGTGCCTACAACGTTTGTTGTAGCCCGGGCGTCCCCTGGCCAATCTGGCACGCGTTGGTAGTGCGTTGATTCTGAGCTTTAGTAGGTTTAAATACTCCTTACCACATAGGTAGGGCATACCCTTAATCCAGTAATGTATAACGGGGCGTCGTGTGTTTTTTTTTAAATGTGCCCCATCGAACGTGTTGTGTAGTTGTTGAGACCAGTAATCGGTCTCTTGTGTAGCGGTCTCAATGGAGGTTCCCAAGCGCTCGCAAAGAAGTCCTGTTTTTGCAAGGTCTTTTTTAAAGTGCTCGGTGGTTAGCATCCATTGGACCCCAGGGTGCGTGGAGTGTTGTAGTGCTATCAGACGGGAGAGTCTGCGGATAAATGTTTGGAGGCAGGGGATGTCCAGACCGCCGTGTGCTGTGTGCATATAGAGATATGGGTTCGGCACCGAGTTTTCGAGCTTAAGCCAACCTTTCTGATCCTTTTTCTAGGTCGCTAATGAGTGCGTAGAATGGTCGGGGACCAGTTTATATAGGAGGCGGAGAATGAGAAAATCTTTCAAAAATATGATTATTTGTTGGGGTTTAAGGGGAGCTATCGTGAGTCTGTTGAGTAAATTAAGGAGTATATCCTTGGTGGAGTCAACTCTGCCATTGCTGTCAAAGTCGACTCCCAGATATCTCCATCGATCGCTCATACCTTTAGCTGGCAATTGCCGTTCTTCAACGTTAAATTCTAATACGGTATTAATAAAACCCTCCTTCATATTAATAGGTGGGAGATAGTAAAGCTTTTATTGGTATTCATTTCAAGGCCTCGGGATTTCAAAAGAGGGTCCGCAATATTAAGGAGCCGTTGGAGAGTAGATTTCGTGGAGGCTAGGAGGATGAGATCATCCGCAAAAACTAAGTTCATAAAGCGGAAGTCATCAGTAAGTTGGTACCCAATATTAGTTTTGTCTAATTTTAAAAGAATGTCGTCGAGAACTAGATTAAATAAAAGAGGGACAGAGGATCTCCCTGCCTAGCACACCTAGTTGGCCCAAAAGTGCGACATTCTTGTTTAGATTCTATAAGAGTTTTAGATTAGAGGTACAAGCGTTTGATATAATTAATGAATACCTCCAGGTAACCGCGAGTCCGGAGTGACCAGAGGACGGATGCATGACTCGCCATGTCGAACGCCTTACGGAGGTCGATTGAGGCGAGTCTGAGCTCACGTTCCGCAGACTTGGCATCGTTAAAGATGCCATCCAGAACCGCAAGGTTCTCGAAGGTACTATTATAGGAGAGAAACGCTCGCTGGATTGGGAAAAGCTTAATAGAGTTCTGGAGGCGTCTAGAGAGAATTTCATTAAGCGTTCGTTGTAAGTATGAGCTAATAGATAGGGGCCGCGGTAGGGCTTGGGGATGTGGCATCGTTAATTTTAGGGATGAACGCTAAGCGAGCAGTTTCATGGGCTAAAGACAAATCCCGTCCAAGCCTAGTGCTTTAGAAGAACCACGGAAAGCTCCCTGCGTTTCCTTTAGGGAGATAGGGAGGGAAACCTCAAAGATATCAGAGTTGGGAGTGTATACGGGGCAAGGGAGTGGTTCAGTGGGTGGTTGCGCCATCGTGTTGGCCCAGTGTTCCACAACTTCGGTGGCCTGCATGTGTGCTTGCCGTCCAGCACCTTATGAGCGCATCTTGGATCGGTTTTGGCTAAAACGTTTTTGAGTGGTTGCGTAGTCTTAACGTCGTTGTTGCCTTTTAGATACTCGCGCTTCAGTGGAAGGAGTTTCTCTCAAGGCACGACGTCGGGCAGTGTGTGTAAAATGTTTGTTCAGAAAGTCGTTTAAGACGATAGAGTGATCCTCACCTGAGCAAATTATGATTGACAGATGAGTAAGGTCTGTTGAAATTATGTTGCGTTTGGGAAATGTGTTTGTGAGGGCTTGTATTTTGGATATAATATTATATATTTGGGATGGATTATAGGGGCCATCTAATTCAGAGTATTGAGGCCGACTAGGCCCAGGAAGCTCAGATCCGTCAGGGTTGGAATCCAGGTAAGACCTCTTTTTACGGAGGTCCTCTACCAGATCTTTATGCGCCTTAGAATTACGTTGGCTTCTAATTGCCCCAAGTGTGCGTGAGTTACATTTAGTAGCTACAAGGTTGTCAATTTCTCTAGGTGTTTTGTTATTATCATAACGGCATTGTGGGTTCTATCTGGCTTTATACTATAGTATAGTACGACCTGATTTATAATTAAAAGTCTTTAAGCAAGTACCAGATGGACATCTATAACTTGGTTGGGAGACGCGTAAAGCACTAAGAGGGATTAAAACTTATTAGAAGCAGGAGTGTTATTTGGTGTGAAACTTAAAATAAAATCATTAGTCTGTGATCGGTAAGGAGTTGGGGAGGTGGCACGAACTTCTCGTTGATTATGAGTCAATCTAATGTGGCTCGCGAGGCCCGCGCCAGATTTGCATACTCGCCCGCAAGTCTGGCAGCTGAGTCTTCCGGCGGTGTTGTTGCCGTCACGTGTTATATATATATCTATATATATATATATATATATATATATATATATACAGGGTCATTTTTTTTCGAACGTTCGATTCGGTAGAGTGCGATCGTGCTTCCGTCAGCTCCCGTAAAACAGTGTGATTCATGTGGTTTGACTGTGTTTCTGGCAGTGATAATCGCACCATCGACTGTGTATGTAGTGAACACTCGAGTGGTGAACCGACGCGCTCGAAGACAGTTTGGATGCGAACCCTCAGGAGCCGGTTTCCTTTTGAACCCTCCAGCTGATCGAGTTCGATTTGCCATTGTCATCGTAGACCGAACACTCGTAGTTACTGGCTAAGCCACTTGGAGCTCGGAGAAGACTCGAAGCATCAGGTTATCGTGGCGTAGTGGCAGCGCTATCGTCTACAACCTAACAGCACCGGGTTCAATACCTAAGCCTGCACGCTCCTTTTTTTTTTAAAATAATATAATATTATTCACTTATTTTTAGCTTAATATTATTTATTTATTTTTAACTTAATATTATTTATTTATTTTTAACTTAATATATTTTTTTTAACTTAATATGATTTATTTATTTTTAACTTAATATTATTTATTTATTTCTAACTTTAATTTAATAATTTTATTGAATTTGGAGCATTTGCTTGCTTTGTATCCCGAAGCTTGTTACGACACAGGCATGCCGAAGGTTGTGATATCCGGCCAGGATAAACCACCAGACTCGCTCGATATATCACGATTGAGGGCCGTTACCACCTCAGTAGAAAGCAACATGGAGGCAGATCGTGCTAGTGCGAAGACGACCGCATCGCCCATATGCGAAAGCGATAACGAAACGGTAGCTACTGACAATAAGGAAGGCCGACAACTTGGGGTGAAACGCGCGAGACCGAGTAGCGAAACCCAAGCCTCAGTACAGGCTATTAACACCGAGGCAGCACCTCAAGAACTGCCAGAAGAAGAGGGTTTTAAGGAAGTTATGAATAAAAGCAGACGGCGCAATATTCGGAAAAAGGAAGAAGCGTTAGCAAAACTCAAGCAAAAGGTTGAATCAGGCGCACACAAGGTTTTCCGTGTAACCTTCAGCGCAGCTGAAGACGGCAGCTCATTGCCAGGAGGGAATGTATTAGGGATGTGCAAGGACCTACACCTAAAATTGGCAGACGCTAACATCTCGGCACAGAATGGACAAATCTCGGCCACCGTCGATAAGCTTGAGGACGCACGTAAACTGATGTGCATCACCGAACTAGCTGGGCTGCGAGTCAAAGCAGCATCAAAAAATATCGACAACATCTGGGGTGCCATCAACCATGTTAGCCCAGACTTTCAGGAAGGAGAGATACTGCAGGAACTTAGCTCCGCCGGTGTCATAGAAGTAAAACGCATTTGCAGACGAGCAGGTCTCGGCCCACAACAGGCGGCCATCCCTACACGAAAGGTGCTGCTCAAGTTCAAGGGAGCCCCGCCGGCCACCGTGTATCTTGGATTTCAGACTCACGTAGTGACAGTCGAGCCACCACGTCCTTCAAGATGCTTCAAATGTCAGCGCTTAGGTCATCACGCATCCTCTTGCAGCGGTCAAGTAGCATGTGTGAACTGCGGCAGTAACCGACATCTAGTCAAGGACTGTAAAAGTGCTCCAAAATGCGCAAGCTGTGGAGGTGCACACAGATCAGCGTCTCCTTCATGTCCGATCTACGCCATTGCTTGGGAAAGGAGCAAGATTATTACCGGAGCACGAGTCCTTCGTCAGGTCCAGTCCGACTACCCGGCGGCCACTATTGTAGAAAAACCGGCGACTCGGACGAATCAGGCACCATGCGAGACAGATGAGAACGCTCCTCGTTCCTACGCCTCAGTGGTCCGTGAGATCGTTGCTCCTAGTTCGGATGGAACGTCCGATAAGACTATTACGCTTGCCCCACTTAAGGCCTTGAAACCGACACATCGCCGACGCAGAATGCGCCCGCGCCAGGCGGAATATCGTCGAGCTCCCGGCACTACCTGTGTGTAGACTTGTCGTCATCGAGGGCGCGTCCCACTCGCAAGGCAGACCCTCTTGCAGGGCTCACCAGCGCTGCAAAAATGCTAAGTGGCCTTGACCCTCAAGCTGCCAGCGCACTTCGTAACCTTGCAAACCTTCTCGGACCAGTCATCAGGCTGTTATCAGCTTTCGAAGTGAAGAAATCTGTCGGGCCGAAACATAATGCCTCAAGACGCCTCCGAAAATAAAGCCGGTCCGAGCCACTCGGACAACCTCCCGCAGACGGACCATTTATCCAGCCTCGGGTCGGATACAGGGAACCTAAGCCCGGCTCCTCACTACAACAGGGTTACTTGCACGCATTGCCAAAGAAACTTTGCAAGAAGAGGAATCAAACGGCACATGACGGCAGCACACTCGAACATTGAACACCCATTTTTACCCCCAGTCAGCAATCCGGTCGACAACACTGATGGTACCCACCTGCGCGAAAAACTCGCCGAGTACACAAATACATACAAACGGCTCGACACCATCCCTAAAAGTGCCCGTCCTGCAGTTGCGGTAGCGCTGGCCGACACACTTTCACTCGTACATCAAAACAATGACGCGCATAGCTGGGCCAACCCACTGGTTTTCGCGCATACAGTTCTCAGAGCTCCATCACGAAAACAGAACAATCTTAGTTGGACCACATACCTCAGAGACAGAATCGAGGAACATAGATCAGGTAGTGGGCCTTCACCCGAATTGGTCCCAAGGAAGCACTGGAACAAGCGACCTAACGAGGACGAAGCTGCCGCTAGACGAGCAACCAGGTTACTAGGCGAAGGCGACATTGGAGGCGCTGCGAGAGCTCTGCTTTCTGTGGGAAGTCCTGTTTGCGCAGTCGAAGCGTTCGTGGAAATGACTTCCAAACACCCTAGTGAACCGGCCGACCTTGACTTGCCACCAAGACTATCCCTTGCTGAGCCGCTAGTCACCAGTTCAGAAGAGATTCGCGAGGCCGTACGAACCTTTCCGGCAGGGTCTACCGCCGGTATGGACGGCCTGCGGCCGCGCCACCTCAGAGACCTTATTGCCACAACCAACACAAATATCGCCAGTCGTCTACTGCGTGACTTAGCAAAAGTGATTGACATTATCAGAAATGGCACAGTGCCTGAGGCCATCCGCCCTATTATTTTTGGTGGACGCCTCATCGCAATTAAAAAGCCGAGTGGGTAATTTCGTCCAATCGTCATTTCCTCAGTCTTTCGGAGGATTGCGGCAAAAATCACTGTCAAGCTAGGAACAAATATCGTGTGCGAAAAGCTTGGGGCCCACCAGCTTGGCTCCAATACGCCTAATGGCATCGAAGCAGTGGTCCACACAACAAGAGCTTTTATGTCTAGCGCACCCATCAATTTCGTCGCCGCCAAACTCGATTTTAAGAATGCTTTTAACCAGGTCCGTCGCGACCACATACTAAAAACTGTACAAACGGATTGGCCAGAGGCAGCCCCCTTAGTTGACCAAACCTACAGATCCAGTTCAGAGCTCTCATTCGGTGAAAGAACAATTTTCTCGCGCAGCGGCGTGCAGCAGGGCGACCCCCTTGGTCCGCCGCTATTCTGCCTAGCAATCAAAGAACTGGTCAATTCTATCCAGTCCCCCTTAAATCTCTGGTACCTAAACGATGGCACCATTGGGGGAGAAGCATCTGTGGTACAGGCAGATATCAAGAGAGTTCTTGACTTCGGTCAGAAGAGTGGTCTTGAGCTCAACCCCCAGAAGTGCGAAATTATTTACAAAGGCCACCCGAACATACCCGCCTTTGAGGCACTTCTTCCGGGGTGCAAACAAGTCGAGGCAGCAGATATGACGCTCTTAGGGTCCCCTGTGGGGTCGTCCGCCACTTACCCAGAACTCGCAGGTAAGATAAAGAGTCTTTGCTCTCGCCTAAACCGGCTAAACCTGCTTAATCCCCATAGCGCATATCACCTATTAAAATCATCGTTGGGCTCATCGAGAATTATCCACTTCCTCCGCAGCACGGACGTCGGAGCAAACCAGGACCTGCTGAGGGAGTTAGACAATAGCCTTAGGACCAGCCTTAGCGACCTCCTCAATCTAAACTTGGCCGACAACAACTGGGCTCAGGCCACCCTTCCTCTTAGACTCGGAGGTTTGGGAATCCGCTCTGCAGCAGATCTGGCAGCCAGCTGTCACGTTGCTTCATTATACGCCTCAGAAGCTACAGTCCAGCAGATCAGTCCGGCCATAGCCCTGCAGGCTTTCCAGGATGCCAAAAAAGCTGCTGATACAAGATTCGAGAACCTAGCAGGCCTACTCCCAGAGGCAAACAAACACCTGCAGAGGTCCTACGACGATCTCATAGTATCCAAGAAATATCAGCGTTTACTGTCCGATGCACTGTCCACGATAGACAAAGCCCGACTACAGGCGGTTGCCCAAAAAGGGGCTAACAAATGGCTCCAAGCCTTCCTCCCTTCCTCAAACCTTAACACTTTACTTGATCACGAAAGTTTTCGTCTGTGCATCGGCTTGAGGTTGGGAACAAGACTAACGGAGGAACACCGGTGTCCGTACGGAGCACAAGTGGACATTTGGGGAACCCACGGGCTATCCTGCAACAGAAGCGAAGGACGTCAAAGCCGTCACAGCGAGATTAACGAGATTACCGCCCGGGCCTTAAAGTCAGCTCTACTGTCATGCATTCGAGAGCCAACCGGCCTCCTGAGAAGCGACGGAAAGAGGCATGACGGTCTCACCCTTATCCCTTTTGAAAGGGGAAAGGCGCTTATTTGGGATGCTACAGTCACCGACACGCCTGCCCCCTCGAACATGGAGGCTAGCGCATCAGCCGCTGGCTCCGGAGCACGCAAGGCTGAACGTCTAAAGACCAACAAATACGCCCAGCTCACCAACAAGTTCATTTTTGTGCCACTAGTATTGGAGACACTAGGGGGACCTGGCCCTGAGGCATGGTCGCTTTTACAGAAGATTGGCAAAGAATTGAACTCACGACTGGGGACAAATGAGCTTTCGACTTTCTACTCCAGCGGCTATCTCTGGCAGTTCAGCGCGGCAATGCGGCAGCCGCTTTATGCGGCAGCATCATTATGGACACAATGAGGGGCTGCCTCGAGGATAAGCTCGATTGGTAGCACCCCTCACAAGCCCAAGGGTAGTTAGATATTCATATTCCACTGTAACCACAAAATGAAATAAAACTATTGTAAGATTATTAGTATATATATATATATATATATATATATATATATATATATATATATATATATATATTGTAAGATTATTAGTATATATATATATATATATAGTACGTTACTATTAATTTTATATAATTTTGATTTAGCGATTATGTAGGATGGTGACGCTTTTCCTGAAAGATATATATATATATATATATATATATATTGGACATTACTATTACCATCATTATATAATTCTGACATAACTTATATATAACACGGTGTTTAAAGGGTTCCGGCGACTTTATTGTGGAGCAAAACTTGACGACCTGTTTTTTTTTAATACAACAGTAACGTTGTCGTAAGGCTGGCTTTCAAAAGTGTATATTTACCTGTATAAAACAGTTATCCATACCTTCTATTGCTCGCCCGTCTGGAGCCCGCACGTCCAGGAAACTATGTTCGCACAGAGAAGATTCTTAAAAGTCTTTGTAGAAACTCTGATATAATAATCGTAGAAGCCAAATAGTGCTTTCACTAAAGTGTATTGCAAGCCTTGGAATAATCAATATTATGTTCGCCTGGCCAGATAATCCCCATTGGCTAGAAGAAAATGGTGGCGTCAAATCGGGAAAACGCGATGTTTATAGAATAAGTTCACGATATGTGATATATATATATGCGGGGATGTCAAACGAAGTGCGATATGTACCAAAATGTAGTACACCCCGTGATTCGCTCAATAGCAGAACTATCGAAGCAAAAGCAAAACGCGTTGCTGTAAATGTATTTTCTACCCAACCAGAGAGTTAATAAATAATCGAACAAATAGTATAATAACAAAATATATATATATATATATATATATATACAGGTAGTTCAATAAGTTCTTAGAATGAGCTTTTTAGAATTCGAATTTTGGCACGCTTTCACCGCTAATAGGAACTGCAACTTTTCGACTGCTAGCACTCAATATATTATGGTGATTGGCCGTTGCGATTTCGTTTGATAGCTTTTCCCGTGCAACGTATCGGCGTGATTTTAAAAATGGAGGAAAAAGAGTTTCGAGTGGTTATCAAGCATTTTTATTTCAAAGGTTGGGATGCGACCCAAGTAAAAATTGAGTTAGACGAGACGTACAGTGACTCTGCGCCATGTTTTGCCACTGTTTCCAACTGGATTAATGTGTTAAAAAGAGGTCGCAGGAGCACCGAGGATGAACTACGTCCAGGAGGCCAAAAACGGCAACTGATGAGGAAAACGTAGAGAAAGTGCGAAAAATTCTTGGCACAGATAAGCGAATGAACACTAAGGAAATAGCGGAGGCATTAGGAATTAGTTTAGGCAGTGTGCATTTTATCCTACACGAAAACTTGAAGATGAAAGAGCTTAGAGCAAAATGGCTGCCGCATTTGCTCAACCAAGGCCAAAAAGACGCGCCTGTTTTGGCTTTACAGCGAAATTTGGCCAAGATGTCGAACAATCTGTCGGATTTTTGGTGCAAATTCATGACCGTCGATGAAAGCCGGGTTCATCACTACACTCCCGAGACCCAAGAAGCATCTTGCCAATGGTGTGCACCTGATGAAGGACCTCCGAAGAGGGTGCGGACAACGGCATTGACCGGAAAGGTGATGGCTACAGTTTTTTTAAGACCAACGTAGAATAATGCTGGTCGACTACCTTGAGAGCTGTAAAACGATCACAGGAGAATATTATGCAAGACTGTTGGACTGCCGTTAGCAAGAACTCATCGTGAAACGGCCCGTTTTGCAGAAGAAGGTTGTCCCGTTTCACCAGGGCAATGCTCCTGCACACAAGTCCCGGCAAGCATCGGCAAAACTGGCCCAACTGAGGTTCAAACTTATTGAACAACCCTCCTATTCTCCAAACCTGGCCCCCTCTGATTATTTCCTCTTCGGACATTTGAAGAATAGTCTCGGTGGAAAGCGTTTTTCCAGCAATGAAGAGGTTAAGGCTGCTGTCAATGCCTATTTTCAGTCTAACGACGCGGAATTCTACTCAAGAGGTATGAAAGCTCTGAAATCTCGGTGGGAAAAGTGTATTGAGCTTCTCGGGGAGTATATCGAATAAGAAAAATTTAAAAACATGATTTGGAAAATTCTCGGTTTTCATTCTAAGAACTTATTGAACTACCTGTATACATATATATATATATATATACGCTTAAGGGGATAAAGTAGATACATCAGACTGTTGACTATCTTACCGTGATACTAGTTAAATAATCTTAGGTTTAAAGAACGAGCTTGTGACATTTAAATAGCCCACGATGCAATTCTGCATATATATATATATATATATATATATATATATATATATATATATATATATATATATATATATATATATGTATATATATATATATATATATATATATATATAAAGTGACAGGTGTCGAACGCGGATGGTGATAATCGCTATATTCGGACAAGAACGAACTTAAGATTGAGCGTGACGTGGTAGCACGAGCGACCATGGCAAACTTCGATCATCATTTCAGACCGCACGGGGGCTATTCCGACCTGTCACAGACAGACACAACGCGCGATTACCTCCTTGGAACCAATTCGTTGACACCATACAGAAGGCCCGATCTGACTTCTGATGATGGCTGGCGGCACGACAGCAGCAACAACAACGACGACAACGACGACGACCGCCGCTGCTGCAGACCGATCCGCACCAGGCTAGCAGTACGGGGGGGAAAGCTGCCGCGTCTCAGCGGTGCACAGAGTTCGAGGCCGCCTCAGACCGGTCGTGGTCACGCTAGGGCTCCCGGTGGCAAATCGGTAGGCCGAAATGCACCGTCGCAGCGGCACGAAAAGAGAAACGTGCCACGGTGTGTGCCACGTGGAGCAACGTCGCAGGCTCGACAGAAGACCAGCCCAAAGCAGACCCGCCGTGCGTCGGCCAAAAAGCGCGCATGTAAATAAATTCGAAATTATCACAAATGATGTGTCTGTCTGTCTGTCTGCGAGGTCACGATCAAATGCTAATCACGCGCCCACTCACTCACGCAGACTCACTATCATTCCCCAATTTTATCATTCGGACCCGGCTCTTAAAAAATTGCATGAAAAAACGGTACGTAATCGGTCGTCTATTTCTCAAACATCGGTGTTCTTAATATATATATATATATATATATATATATCAGTAGTTCGCTCAATAGCAGAATAGACTAGACAGACCCGTACCCCGTTGTCACCACAGGTGCAATTACTCTTATGTAAAAGCACCGTACCATTCTGCTATATATATATATATATATATATATATATATATATATATCAGAATGGGCTAGACAGGATAGAATAAATGCGTAACTCGTTGTTGTAAACGATTTTGTTACTATTGAATATATTTCCAAATAATGACTACTTATATGAGGACATTATTGCAGTTTTTCTTAGTGTTAGTGTCAAATCATCTTAAAATAACAAAAAATGTGACTCGTGTAGTGCGTTATGTGTCCCCAAGTGGTAAGCTATGATAGGAACTAAAAACACATCAAAAAGAAGCTTGCCATTGTATAAAATATAACAGATAATACATGGGACAATATATTACACATTTTTTTTTTTTAGAAGGTGGACGTTCTTGTACACGCCGGCTAAAACAATAATAATCCCTGCTCTTGGACTTAATTTCATAATGTCCGTGCGCGACTGGTTAGGCGACACTCTGTCACCGATGAAGGCCGTCAACATCTTTTTTTCCGAATGATCATACGTTTCTGCTCTGTAGACACAGTTCGAACCTTGCTTGATAGCATCCAACAATGTGACTGATGGCACACATTATTGTGCTGGACCTGCATTTAATAGTTGACAGCAAGGAGGAGGCCGCCATCAAAAGAGCTTATGGCCTGTGGCAGCAAAAACTTTCCACGCCTTAACTAAAGGGTCCTTTTCTCACTCGCTCTCAATTAGGTCTTGATGGATCGCAAAACAGACCGAGTCGGAAAAACGAGGACATCGCAAGCTGCCACGGATCCCGTGCGTTTCACTTATTGCCCAAGGGACGTTTAGCGTGCTTACCAATATGTACTGTATGGACATCGCAAGTGGCATAGAGAAAACACGGCGCACAGTCTTCGAGACTGACGATGATATTCTAACTGAAGTTCTGCACACCGCACTTGTTTTAACTAATGTACTATATATTAATTCAACCATGTTATAATTGTTATAATTAATATTACTAGTCGTAGTAATAGTCGTAGCAGTCGTCGTATAATAGGAGTATGAATGTCAATTATAAAAATTACTCATAACATTAACATTAAACCATAACTTTATATAACCAGACCGTGTATAGGAGTTATGCATACAACTGCACAATAGTTGTACTACTAATGTTACAGAACGCACTATGTTTTATATTCTCGGGGGTCTTAGGGATCTAGAAAGGCAATTAACGTTGAAACCTAAACCTGAGATAAGCTCTCTTCTTTCTTGCCGTAGTCAAATCAGTAGGTACCTCATACTAGTCAAAACAAAAAGTCGACAATTAGATTCTTTCAGTGGAAATGTGAAGGTAAAAAATCGAGTTTACGATTACTTCCCTTAACGGACCAATTCGACGTGTTAGTTATTACCGAGACCTGGGCCGCCAAGCCCACAGTCATCCCCGATTGGCGTGTAGCGAAATGTCTAGGTACCCAGTCAGAAGGACCAGGTCGATTGAGTGGAGGAGTTGCTGTCATATATAATAGTAAACTTCCTGGAATTCATCCCTGCTACAGTTAAGTCAATTGCGTAATCCTTACGGGATACACAATAAACGTGATTGCAGCCTACTCTAGTCCATCGGAGGATACGGAAATTCTGCTGGAGAAACTGATAGCGTGCCTAGATACGGTAGACTTTCAGAAAATAACTGTACTCTGCGGCGATCTCACCTGTCCACTTAATAAGGCAAAGCACCCAAGAACAGCGTCACTGGCGTCTCGGAGCTATCTACAGCTGATGACTCGACATTTATCGCGCCGCAAGGACAATCGACAATAGATATATTTGATACAAATGCTGATCCGCGTAATGTGGAATATAGAGGAATACAACGGGATACCCTGGCGTTTGGAGTAAAGTGGCATTTACCAGTTGCGATAAATATCTCATTTGGCCCGCAAACTTTCTACAGCAAGCGGCCTTCTCTGAGTCGTACCCTCGAGATCACATGACTGAAAACCGATGCTCGAAGTGTTCTTCCTGTTCCAGTACTGATCGACGTAGAGTCATATGCTTGCAGGCTCCGTAGCGTCATTACCGGTAGCACCCGGCAAAACGAGGTCGTAGTAAGTTTGTCCCATGGTACAACCAGCAGTGCCGCTCCTTCAAGCACTACATGGTGCAAGCATACATCCTAGCTCGTACACGCCCTGAGATGATGCCTCTTTACACTCAACTAAGCCGCGCGTACAAGACAGTGGTAAAGGAAGCTATAAAGGAGCATGAAGAGCGAAGTGAGTACGAGTTACTGGTTGAGGCACACGAATCACCACACAAATGGTTGCGTGCCGATAGACGCGCCACTGCATTAGCAATCCAGCCTGAGAAGTTAAACGAGCACTTCCGTAAAATGTTTGCCGGTGCGGTAACTATTCCGAGCGATGCTCCTGTAGTATTTTCTGCATGGAGCGAGCGAATCCAGGAAGCTCGCCAGGCCCTGTCTCGCCCATTTATCGACTCGGAGGTAACTGAAGCAATGGTGAAGGCGCCGCTGGGTAAGGCCCCCGGACCTGACCTAGTGGTAAACGAACATCTCCGGCAGGCCACGTTGTTAGTGCCGTGTTTCACTGCTCTTTTTAATAAAGTGCTTAGAACATCCCAATTACCCGTGGAATGGAGGACCAGTCTTCTCAGTATCATTGCTAAGGGATAGGGATACCCGCTGGCTCCATCATCCTATCGAGGAATATCGAAAAAGAGCGTAATATATAGGCTTCTGTCGGCCATCCTAATCCGTCGCCTGGAAGTATTTTTAGAAACTACTGGGGCACTTCCTGAGCAGCAACACGGATTCAGAAAAGGCAGATCAACAATGACTGCGTGCGCCGTGCTTCTAAACTCAGTGAATCGTACACTTCGTGTCAGGGGGAATTATCTATTCGCCGTGTTCGTAGACTTCAAGGCGGCCTTTGATACGGCCTCGCGAACGATCATCCTTGACAAGCTGACACATAGTGGAGTCCCATTGAGCATGCTAGAGCTTCTAAGAAGCATCTTGCAAGAGGGACTGGTAATAATAGACGATGGGGTTGCTGAGCACGCGCCGATCACTCAGACCACCGGTGTTGCTCAGGGTGATACCTGAGTCCTCTGTTGTTCTCAATGTTGGTAAGCGATTTCCCGGCGGAAATACATAGTCGGCATTCACAAGTGGAAACGCTTATGTATGCCGATGATTTAGTATTGCTCTCCCGAAATCGCTTTCACTTGCAGCAGTTGCTTGTAACTCTACAGGGCTATGTAAACCGGAACAAATTGGAGATCAATGCGAGCAAGACAAAAGCGATGAAATTCCGACGAGGAGCAAGACTGGCCAAAAGCGATGAGCTCCGACTGGATTCAGACATAGTCGAAATCGTTCCATACTTTCCCTAGTTGGGGGTCGTGTTTTCTTCACGTGGCACAAGCTTCTCCGGGCATGTTAAAGAAAGAGTCCGAAAAGGCCTACAATATTTTTATAGTGTCAAGGACCCATGCAGACTGTCGAGATCGAACCTAAGGGCGTTTGATCAACTCAAAGCCAGTTTTCTATAGAAATCATTGAACGTCCATCGCACTAGCCTGAATAGGTTAGTGTACTTACTGGCATCATCGCCGTTATTCGTTAAGGACTTACAGAGGATGTACAACCTGCCGAAGACGACGGTTTTTAGAGAACACGTCTTAGACAGGGAAAATAAAATGGCCGACATCGACCCGCTGTTTTATGAAACGAGAGCAATGACGTCGAATTTGTTGAGAGCCTGCAGTTATGAGAACCGGCATCAACAACTTTGTGGCTGCCCGTGTGATCTATATCACCTTCAGCGTTATGAAAGAGCAATTCCGCTGTCTCAACTCTGGAAATGCGATGTCCATAATGTATATTCGTAAACCAATCATTGGTTAATAAAACTACTACTACTACTAATAGGTAGGTATACGTTGTGCGGCTTAAAAGACGGTGACACCCATATCACGTACAACATTTGATATGTGTAGATATTCATTATTATTATCTTGTAAAAAATATTTGCTTGCCTCGAGGCATACTATGTTTTCGAGTTAATCAAAAATGGCATCGCGCTGGACTAAATCTGCACTAATGCTCCAAAAAGCTATGTCGAAAAATTTAATACTAAAAATATGTCATTGTTTTTTTTTTTTAGATATATGTGCACATTCATACGCGAGCCATTCAATATTGTTAGGTTGTGAAAATATTTGTTTGCCTCGAGACATCCTATATTTTCGAGTTAATCAAAAATGGCATCGCGCTGGACTAAATTTGCACTAATGCTCCAAAAAGCTATGTCGAAAAATAGAAAACAAAATATTTCATTGTTTTTTTTCTATTTTGATTTTGATACATGTGATCTTACTTGCCGAATGACCTAACATGTACATAGTGTTTATTTTTAACATAGCTTTCCAACTATATTCAGGTATCCGTCCATATCGACCAAAACGATTTAGCAGTCACCATTAAACATACACACATAATTCTCGATTTACAACGAAGACATATTGATATTTTAAACAAAAGGCAAAGTGATTTTTCAGTATGTGTTCTAAACAACATTTGCACGTTTTACTACGATGACTTCTATACATTACACAGACCCAAGGAAACAACTGTGGGCGGCAGCCGGTGTTTGCATACAGGGCTGCTTGCTGATTGGTGGCGGTGCTGCTTTCGAGAAGTCGGTTGCCTCCAACGATCACTCTCGCCGGCTCATATGGACGGGGCACTCCGGATTGCAAAGCGTTATGTGACTGATACATGGGCACCCTTTAGAGTCTGCTACCAAACCTAGCAGCAGTTCTATACGCAGCCTCTCACGACTACTCACACGACGACGTGTGGGCCGGGCCGTTCAGTAGGGCCGGGCGCTCATATATCGTAGTTAAGTAGCAGGACGCAGAAAACAAAGGTATGAGGTAAGGGGAGAGAGAGAGGAATAGCAGGACAAAACATTGCGCCGAATTACCGAGCAACCCAGTCAAGTAGAGAGATATGCGGGTGGGTGAGTGTGTGATCAGGCTGGTGGGCTGACTGACAGACAGACAAACAGAGAGGCAGCAGGTAGATGATGAGCTTCAACGGAAATAGTTCAACCAGAGGCGGAGATCGTCCGAGAGTATCGAAACGTCGGTGTCCGGCGAGACAGCCTCACCGGACGAGTCCATGTTAGGCGTTGCTATTGCGGCCGGCCGTACCATCGAGACGAGCACGACGGGGTTTTGATAGGGGCAGGCCATCGCGGACGGGGGCGGGCGCTGCACGGGCGCCGGCGGCGATATCATGCAGATCGGCACGCTGGCCGCTGGATGCGACGACGTCACCAAAATCATGGTGGTGCTTGCCATGTCCGACAAGTATGTTGCCTGGTTCTGTCGGTTCACAGCAGCGGCGGTTGCCGTTGCGGCTGCTGCTGCCGTTGCCGTTGCCGCTGCCGCCGCCGTTGCCGCTGCGTTTCCAGAAGACGACGACCTCTCTTCTGAGGGCGCTCGGGGGTTTGCAGCGTTTGCCGAGGGCGTGGGAGTGGGCGTAACTAGAGGCGTGCCGTTAGGCGTGCCATTTGGCGTACCGCCTGGTGTGCCGCCTGGCGTACCGGCAGACGCGCCCCCTGGCGTGGAGCTAGGTGTGGAGATAGGTGTGATAACGCCGGGTGAGACACGCGGCAGCCGGAACCGGGACCGATGTCCATGCGATGACGGCTGCACTCCAGAGGGGCGGTAATAGTATCCGGACCGCGCGTAGGAAGGCCGAGTCGGAACCGAGCACCGGAGGTTGTACTCGCGCGGCGCGGACACGAAAATACGCTGACGGGGCATCGATGCTTGCTGCGGGAAAGAGGTCGTGCCGTCAAATGCTTCATTCACTTGGCCGTAGGTCCTTCGTTCTTTCGTTTGTTAGGGTTGGTCGTTGTTGGTCGATACCTGCGATGATTTTGTGGCGGCCGGTCGAAGGGGACTCTGGGCTGCCGAGGTAAGCAAACAACAGGCTAGGCTTTGCCACGTCGCAGAGCCTGTCATGTCTGAAGATTAGGATGTGTTCTTCGATTGGTGCACGCCATATGGGCAGTTAGTTACTTCAGTCAGCGCGGCACACAGAATGGACGCAACGATGAATGCTGTCCGCTCCGGACCTAGACTAGTAGTACACTTCGGACGCACTATGATGATATGGCGGTCGTACGATAAATCTGGATTTGGCTACGGGTTGGGCAATGTACTATGTCACACCACTATACTAGCTAGAACAGACTGATGCAGTGCTCAACAGGAACGCCAAACTTGCTGCTTGTCAACTGCCAAACTTAGTTCATCTGCGTATTCATAGTCACCAACACCACAGAACGATGCTTCGTTCAGCCTCACGCACAAGGTCATCCGCGTGATACGACGAGCATTTAGTAGACCTGGTCTGCCAGCCCTGCGAGCTTGAAATACTTTAGAGGGCACCGTCCTATTGGTTAGTAGAACTGAATCACAAATTGCTGCTTTTGCTGCTGTTACCAATAGTAAAAGTTCTTGCTGCCACAGGTACTGCTGCCACCACGGTTGTTGGAGAGACGTGACGGCGCGCTAGACTTAGAAAGGCGCCACCAGTATGTGCGTACAGCTGCTCGCCGCCACTCCGCCGGCCATCCAATACGGTCTGATACGGATCGATAAACGACGTCTACACTCAACAACCCCTGTATGCCGAGCCTTGCCTATACGACGGCTATTCGCTTGACGGACAGTCTTTCTATCATCAAAACCTCGATGCGCCGTCAATTTGTAGAGTAGACGATGTTGTGAGCTACAAGCGACGTGCGTGTTCGATCAGCTTGACCAGCATACCAAGTGGAGATGACAGAAACCGCGTGCTGTCCGCAATCGTTAACTGGGGTTCCGAGATGAGGAGTTTTCGCTAGGGCAAGGCACGAAGCAATAAGCAAGAAAATGCATAGTACTTAGCCAGCACAGTAGTGGAAAAAAAACAATATATATATAGCTTATTGAAAAAGCCCCTTGAAAAATATAGACCATTTTACGTACACGAAGCACTGTTTTAGTTCCAAATGTGTGTTTTATATAAAACAAATCCGTTTTGGAGTCTTAGAAGAAAAATCCAAGGACGGCTTAAGCGTAAAGTTGATGAAAGGGAACCATCTTGATCTCGTGTGCGCATCAGTGGAGCTGCACTGGTTGTTTCATTGACAATGGCGCTTAGCCGCACCGCTTTTTTCAAAACCGCCAACTGTTGCGGTTCAATGAAATCAGAATACCTTCAAGTGTTCAGAGTTAATTCCTGACTAACAAACGTATTTAGCTGAGGACCTCGGCGATTACGGGCAGTGTAGCCTACAAGTGAGTGAGAAGCGCACACGAAATATTACTGCCAATCGTGACTTCTGAAGTCCTCGCCAGATGTTCTCCCTGTCTCTAACCACCTGTATGTCGAAGTATATGCAACGCAAATTAAAAGTTTTATACTGCACAGCGTGCGTCCCCAGCTGCGTAAAAAAGAAGCCTCAAAAAAACAGTTGTTATATCTAAGAATGCAGATCTTTGAAATATTGTATGATTCATGCGTATATCTTGGTAAATTGTCGCCCGGAAATAACTTTTCCGTATACAACTGCTAGTCGGCTTTATAAAATGGCGGGGCGGAGAGCTAAGCCGGAGCACGATATATAAGCACAAACGAAGCTTCTCAGAGGTTCCCAGCTTCATCCACATAAATGACTACGCTCAGACACGCGCTCAAACAGGCTATCATCTGAAAGGCTGGATAGTTATTTTCGACAATTGTTTGTCAGCTCATCAACGACTTCCAATTGCACCCTGATGTATGTCTCCGTTTGGGGCTAAATGACAACCGAAGCTCGACAGGAGATGTTTTGCCATATCGGTATCTCGGAATTTGCGAATGTGATAATGAAAACGTCGTTAAAAAGGCTGCGGATCCAGACCTCGGGCGTAAATCGTTCTTCCGAAAAGGTGTCCATGCGTGCATTTGCTGAGGTCAATGTTCGCGTCTGTATGAATTATCTCATTATGTGAATCGTCCAATCGGCATAACATTGATGGTTCTTGGATGAACAGTTTCAGTGATGGATCTCCTGTAAATTCATATGTCATATTGCTGTATCTGTTATTGTTGTTTTCACAGAGCATTGAGCTTCTAAACTGCTATTTGTATGGCATCGTATTTGTCGTTTATAAATGATTCAACCTCTTATGCTTGGCCCAAGACATCTATGATCTTTCAGAGCTGATATGCCATCCAGGGCAGTTTCTGGGCTAGCTTCTGCCTTCTTATGCTAAGCTTGGTACGGCACCGCAATGTGCGATGATGGTGGGGTCCAGTATTGAAAGAGCATGGACAATTACGCACGACAGGTTAGGGAACCGGAAGCTGTGCGCGCAGTGGGTTTTTATAAAACTCGGTGAAAAGAAACTAAAGCAAAAAGAACTGCGTGTGGAAGGGATCGTCAACGGTTACGAGAGTCGGTGCCGTCACTTTGAGCCAAAGACAATGCGGAATAGCATGCAATGGAAGCACGCGTCGTCACCCCCCCCAGTACTCATCGAATTCTTTGATCACAAAGCAACCGTTTGCAGTAATGTATACGTTGTGACACTAGCTAGTCTAGGCAGTTCTCTTAGGCGGCCTCGGCTGCTCACAGAGGCAATGATTCTGCTCTACGAAGAGAGCGTTCACACGTATTCAGGGTCATACAGAGTGTTCTGGCCAAAGTCAAGTGGAAGCAGCTTAAACATCCGCCCCACCGGACATGTCGCCCTACATGTGCAGAAGTAACATGATGATGTTTGTATGACCTATAAAGGCAGTCAAAACCAAGTGCTGCCACAAATACGGACCGCTGGGGTGCTTCTCTATGAAATGAATGAAATGATGAATCCTATCCATTTTTTAGAAAACCTACTTAAATATTATAACCACAGTCGCACGTTTTTAATAATAACATGAAATGTCATTCCTTTTGCTGGCGTGTGGGGCTCCATTGCTCCACTAAAAACCATAGGGAACACGTATTCCTCGAATAGTTGGCGGGCATTAACCGGTTTTTCCTAGCACAGGTGCTCCCACCTATAGGGCTGGACGCACCTCTTGTGCAGGTTTCAACTATCACGCACCGAACGGAAGCACGCGGATTTTCAAACTGTAGAGTATGACGTGACGAAAAATCATTAAGTAGCCATCTATATCATCGAACTGCACGTGACGACCAGCCTGAAGCCAACACCTATAATGCTACGCTCGCCCACAAAACGCCAGAGAGCCGCCAAGTTCCGGGAGCTCTTAAGAGCCTGCATAGTGCTGAAAGGCCCGCCGTTTATGACGGTGGTCTCCCAGAAGCTTCTAGAGATCGCCCTTCCCGGCGTAGCATGAATCCGAGGAGTCTTGGCACGGCCAATAGTGAACAGCGGAGCTCGGACACCTAAGAAGGAAGTGCGTCCGGGAGCGACGCCTTTTTGCCCGCGCCCTACAGCGCGCTTTCAAGGGAAAAGACACCCTGCATCATAACGCTTAGTACTAAAGGCTTACCTTTCAAACGTCGGTTTAGACCTTACGCTAGAAAAGGCACGGAAAGCAATATCGGCACTCTTCCTTACCCTCCCTTCGACCGCGCCCCCTACCTGGAGGCCTCAGGGACCAATGAACAGGACTTCCCAAAAGTCAACCCGCCAGGGCTACGTCGCGGCACGTCTCAATGGAGGAAAAGCACTGGGCTCTAATGGTGTTCCAGTCTTCGCAGTTAAACAAGTAATAAGGGCAGCCAATGGCTTTTCGTACGTCTCGTGCCCATTACCTATGGGCCAAGGTGGGAAAAACGAATCATTATACCTGCGACCGAGTCAGTCGCCCTTTACAGAGCTCCGGCTTGGCCCATTGACACACTAAAATTCACGTGTACAAAACTGGCTTGCCTCGAGCCCAGAGGGTGGGAGCCCTCAGAATAATGACACCGTACAGGACGGTTAGCGCAGCGGCAGCTCTCATGCAGCCGAACGCCGTTGCTCATGGGGTAGCCTAGACCGCACAAGAAGACTGGAAACATTAGCGCACAACGCGCCAGTGCGACAACGACCCCTGGCGGGAGCAGTGTAACGGTGTACAATCTGGGTGCTCCAAGCGCCAGCTTCTGCACTCTAATTTCTGAACATCAGAGGCTAGCTCAACCGACCAGAGGAAGAACTAAAATTCTACGCTATCCAGGTCCTTACAGGTCACGAGGAGTTATAGTTCTACTCGTCTAGGATGGGGATGGCCCCTAGCCCCACGTGTGTCCACTGCAGCGATGGACTCGATGACGCTTCAGAACACACCATGTTTAGGTGTTCAGCATGGGCGGAGCAGCGCGCACACCTACATGACCTTTTAAGGAACCTAACAGCTTTTAACCTGAAAGACATCATCACAACAACAAAGCGTCACAAGCCTTTAAGAGGATATTGCATGAAAAGACAAGGTCCGCCCTCTGAATTTGTTTGTGTATCCTCTTGGCTTCCGGAGAGCCCACCTGTCAGAAGCAGTAGACTCGCATAACTGGTTTTCAGTGGACTGGTGGCACACTACCGGCCCGCGCTTGCAGGGAGCTTCCCTCCGTGTATGCAACCGCATTTTTCAGTTTGTCTTCTAAAAAAATAAAAGAGGCCGTACCAGACTCATATATGATACATGTTACGGCTCTTCTTCTTCTCTTCTTCGTGAACCGTGTGAGAGCACTCGGTTTCCCAGGTATAATATAGTTTTAATTATTCACACCTCCAATAAGATAGAAATTAGCTTTGTGGGATAAGCTAATTTTCTTCACACAAAATGGGCATTACGTTGCATCATCTGAACATATCATAAAGCTTTTGCACAAGTTCACGACTGATGCTCTCGCAAAGCCGGTGGTTCCTGAGCTGAGCTGGACCGTTTGAAGCATGCCTTCTTTGAAAAGCGTTCTGAACTAAGCAATCGTAGAGCAATCGTGTTTTACCCTGACCTTATCATCCTATCATCTGGCTTGTACTCAGGAATACTCTAGAAACAGACAACTTCGTTGTGAGGGTGTCAAGAGCCATCAAATCCAGAGTGGAAGGTTAAGACTCTGTTCCAGGCATCCAATGTGGCGCGACGCGCAGTGTTAATGAAGCCATCCAGAGATGATGTGACCGCGCAAACGACCGTGTGAGCTTAGGATTTTTATCACTCTAGTTAAGCATCTTGTTGCGCCTAACCACGGCAAATATCTGTAAGGAGGAAACTTTCTCATTAAAATAGTATTGGAAAAAATTGTAATAAAAGGTGGTATACTCGTCATTGATTAAAGTGACATCGATTGCTTAAAAAACATTTCTAAATTTATCTTAAGAAACACTATATATGCCAAGATTTAAATAATCATATACATGGAAATTCGCTTTATAATGAATGTTTCTTATTCATCATCAATCGAGCTGCTAAACGCAATACGGAAATTTTATTATTAAATCTGACAGGCGTGCATAAACATGCAAGCCATCATATCATAGAAGCATTCTACTTAGTCATAAACGTCGTGTGTATTACATTTTAAAGTATAGTTTTGTATGCGACTCTACTGCGCTGCATCTATCGATCAATGATAAAAACAAATTAGAAACGTCTCAACGCCGTGTAGGCGGGCAAAAGATGTAACGTAATTAGACAACACACCCTATTTTAGCTTTTCAAAATTAAATGTCAACATGTCAAGCGTATGTAGTACCGATTCTTCACACGCAACTGCGTTCGAACATCGTGGAATTATGCCCCTGCCTGAAGAACAAATATCGCTCACTGGCTAGCCAACACAATGTTTAACAATAGGCTTTCAAAGTCCTCACCCCCACCCTACCAACAACAAAGAATTCCCACTAAGTCAATCGATCAACCTGTGAGCCTCATCGGGCGAGATAAAAAACACTTAGCGATTGGCATCATCTTGGAAAACGCTCACGGACCTGCTAGCTTCTGCCAAGTTACAGATTTCAGTTGTGCGAAACATACCTCGGTAATTGCGCATCTGTCGAGTGTCGTATGTATGCCTCGAGCGACAACGGTTCCCCGGACCCGACAGATCTAAAGCAATGGTGATGGTAGCAGATGTATCTGTATCTCTCTCTCTCTCTCTCTGTCTCGCTCCGCCGTCACCTATGCAGGTTGTGCTGCAATTAAGTTTAAATCCAAATTCGCACATCAAGCCATACGCCGCCGGCCGAAAGTACGTGCGAATGGCTAGGCCTACCCCCTACGTCTGTGACAACTCTTCATAAGCACAATGTCGACCCTGGAGCACAACCGACGGACGAAAAGGTTGGCTAAGCGGACGCCTGCCTAAGAGGCAATTTGGGCAACTCAGGCCATCTGTTTTCTGGCCTGCTTTGTCCGCCCACCGGCAATCCAGCTGATGTGCCTCGCCGAGGTCTAAGCGAGAAAACGAGCAGATGAGCTCGTCGAGCGGCTTCAAGTTGATGGCCAACGGCAACCCCTGCAATCAGTGGGTCGCACTGTGGGGGAGGGTGGAGGGTGGTTGGGTGTCGACCGCTGTATAGCTATAGTACACAGCGACGGACTGGCAGTGGGGCGGTGGCGGACGATGGCAGAAATGCTAGCCGAGCTCAAGTCGACATTGGCACTAAATTTGGTGGGAAACCTCTGGGCCCTGGGCTCGAGCGTCATCGCTTGTCACGTCCCGCATCTAGACGGCGTATGGGGACGGGAGGGTCTATTATCATCCCTGCTAGGAGACAAACATGCTCGACCGACACACAGGCTTTTGTGAGATGTGATTTTTTTTCTCTCCGTACGAACATGGTGAGCGAACGCGCGGGCAACTCGCGCGTGTGTGGTGTCCAATTCTGACAGAATTGGACTCTTGAAGTTGGCGAGAACTGTAGTAGACAGTTTTCGACGTTCAAACGCTCTAAACAAATGTCGACATCTAAACAGATCTCGAAACGGCTATGTCCTGGTAATCAGTGGTGTCTAACAACACAGTTTCCTTTTATTTTTTACATTATTTGGCAAGTAATGCTTGTCAGTCGCTACTGAGCACATACTAAGCGTATTCCAAAAGCCAATGCGGTCTGCGCTGCGCCGAGGCTCCTTGCTAGCCATTCCATTCCTGGCGTTTGCCGGTAGGTGGCGCGCATAAAAGTTGCATACAAAATCCGCGCTAAAGCTTAGCAGACACTTAAAAGATTAGCCCACACATAGACACGCCACTGGGGGTGCAAAGTCTAGCCACGCAAAATTTCCAAGGAAGGAACTGAGAGTAAAGAAAATTCGATCAACAACAGGGATCGCACCGGTTACATCCCTAGACCACGCCGCCACTGCACAGGCCGTGCTAAACGACGCGAATGTAACCCCCATATTCTACCATGCAAATTCGTGCTGAGACGTGGGTTTATACAAACAACCTAGAAAGGAAGATGCAATATCCAAAAAACATTTCTATCATCGCCGAAGTCACAAACAGCACGTTAGGTCCGTATAACTATTCGGTTCATGGTGACCGTTTTATTTGTCTTTAGGTGAGCGGAGCATCATGAGCATGCAAACACGAGTCGAATCTTAAAAAGGCATAAGAAGGAAGCTGAAGGCCGCCCCAAAAGATTGAGCCCGCTAAATAGAATGTGTATATCAGATTAGCAAAGCGACTATTTAAAAATAGATTGTAGACGCGTCTCTGAAAATGAAAATGTAATATCTATAAAACAAAAACAAATATATATATATATATATATATATATATATATATATATTATATATATATATATATATCTTTTTTTTTAATTTTACGCGTCGCCACAGCGACTGCGTAAGATTTATATACCACAGTAAAGATACAACAAGCCGTAGGACATGACTCAGCTTCCCGTCTTAACGACAGAACTTTGTAACAACTCCTTTAAAAAACAATTTGACAAACAACAACAATAACAACAAGTCAAGAAACAAAACAGAAAAGGAAAACATTATTTGAGAGTAAGCAAACTCATCTTTTAAACTGTAACGGGCCGGTAGAAGAAAGAAAGACTTTACCAACTAGATAATACGTGAAAGTATTGGTATATCGATCAAATATATAAGTATCTAATCTGTACTTTAAAAAAAGTGAGAGCAAGTACTAAAAGCATTTTCTAAGAGAATACTTGTGATCTGTGTTTACTAAATTACCGTATTAAGAATGCAAACTCGGTTGAAGTTGTAGAGATAATGGGGAAGATGTTAGCGGAATAAACAAAATAATGAAAAAGCAAACATTTAAGGAAACAATTATAGCAAATCTTATTCAAACTCTTTTAAAAATAATATTCTTACTTTTAAAAATAGCTTCTTAAATTGCGGTATTAACCGTAGAACTAAATGCACTTTTTTTTAATTAGTGCCTTGTAGTCGAAAAAAACATTGGGGTTAGATTTGCACCGTCTGAATTTCTTCGAGTACTAACTCCTTGGAAGCACTGGGAGGATTGGGTTTTGGTCTCGGTGTCATAACCATAAGCCGCTGACTCGTCCCCTGTAATTACTCTCTGAAGCAATCTAAAATGTTCTGCTTCCGCTTAAAGGTTCACTTCAGACATCTTCCGATGGGCTATCGTTTGCAAAAAAATAAATATTTTTAAACGGACTTCGCTGCCAGTCTTTTTACGCATAAAATATCGTTTAAGACTGTTATAACTGATCCATAAGATATCTCTAACTTATCAGCTATTCCCCTGATAGAAATTCGGCATTTGTTGAGTACAATATTTTGAGCTTCTCAGCGTTCCGCCTTTTCGAACGAGGGTCACTTTCGGTCTCTTCGCATCTGTCGCAACATCGGCGGTAGCACGTGCACAGAGTGTTTCGGGGCACTATTTGTTCACCATAAGCACCTCATAAAATTTTCCACCACCTCACAACGCTTAAAATATTTTGGCTTGTTGCTTCTCCATTTTGGGCTCGTTAGAAACCACCGAACCTTAATTTCTTCACTTCTTTACCTAACTCAAACAATAAACGCCGCCACCATTTGGCGTAAAATCAGTTTTTGTTGTATAGTATTGCGCTTGGTGACGTATGCTGTATCTCATCTTAAGTAGAAAGCGTGTGCTAACTGCGCCTCCCTACTACTAGCCATGTCTACCTTTAAGATAATACGTTTATTAGGTTCCGTTTTTCAAGCTGAGTATACCGACTTGGTTTGCCACTACAGCTCGCTTCAAAGGGAGGCATGGTAGATGTTTCTCCTGATTTTTTACCCAGATAATCCGATGTTTATCCTGATTTTTTACCCGGAGCATCTTTTATACCCAGAGCATTCCGGTTCCATTGACGCAACGTCACGCCAGGAGGGCAGTTAGTTCTCAGCAGGTCGCTCGAATTTCGTTTTCCTGTGAGCACCCCATTAGGCGCCGTTACCGGGCGCGGATCTGCGTATGACCTAAGTAGTTGCTTTCATCGAAGGGTCTCACATCGGCAACGATGTACAGATCACCTGGCCGGCGCGCTGCATCCTGCGGAGTCGAACCCAGCTCGCAGTCCCGGAAGCCGGCCATCAATAACACGTTTACACAGGGCTTGCAATTTGCGGGTCTGCCATTGAGCACTCACAAACGACCTAGGTCGCCCAAGGACGAAGGTTGTAATCTCGACGGACACGTCAGTACCTGTCAGGCAACTATATATAGTCCTAGTGTAGATCGGCTGTAATCGACTTTCGTACTTCCTCTAGTCGTCGGCTACGGCCTATTTCTCAGTCACCATTATGAAACTCCATTAGCTGAACGCTGAATAAACAAGCTACGCAAATAATTCGGCCCTAGAATAAAATGAGCCGTTACCAATGTTAAAAATCAGCAGATAATACTGTTTGAATTAGCAGACGACTATGTTAGCAAATACTTACGTTATTGTTTCCATATGTTTTTTGACATACAGTAAGCAAATACTTACTAGTGATAACTTATTGCAATCTCGCTAGAACTTGAAAAGTGGTTCTTTAAATTCTAACATCGTGGTCAACTAGGTAACTAGCTGATGCGGCGTACTAAATATAAGGCGGTGACCGTGCATTCTGGCGTTATAGGAAAGTTTCTCGTTTGATAAGGTAGCCACGTTGAAAAATACAGCAGTTTACTAAAAGGGAGCCTCTAATGGCATTTGATTTACGCACTTAGATCGTGCAACATAAGGCATCTAATGGTAGATAAATACCCCACCACATAAATGTAATTCAGACTTTGTGTAGATCCGCTGCCGACTCGTACAGAGAAATATATGTTAATTAATAAGGCATGCGCCATCTAGTATCACAGACATGTGTACTCAATGTTTATATATAAAGTAAAGCTGCTTGTGATCAATTTGATCTAAGGCATTCGTTATGATAGAATACACGATGTAAAAAATCTTTGGCAGCTCATATATAGTGTTCAGTTTTGCGTCATTTTCGGCACTTAAATGCGCTTTAATAAATTAAAGTTAGGTCTAGAACCCAGAATATTGTAATTTTAATATAAAACACTGCAATAAGATGTTAGAAACTGCCGCAACGATCACACCAACATCACATTATTGCAATCGAACTCCGTAACATGAAAGGGTAGATCTCTACGTTAGCCTAGTGGCTTTTCAGATGAATAGGTGCAGTGATCTTTTTTTTTTTACGATGTTCAGAGGTGTCACCCAAGAGGAAGTAGCAAGCTTATAAAAGACTAGGGGGTATTAGATAAGGCGTATAACTTTGCTACAGACATTTTAAAGGAAAACTTAAAGAAGGCAAGTTCACCTCCCGGCCGGTTTCGCCAGTCTCTGATGCTTGAGACTAAGGAGCCCATCCTCCTGCCAGAGGGCGATCATATACCGATGCTTTTCGCCCTTCTTACGCTGGAGGTTACACTACAGGCGGCGGCGCTCGGCTGTTTTTAGGTTCTAGGGTATCAATACAGAAAGCTGCTACTACGCTAACCGTCCGATACGCCGCGATTATCCTGAGGGATCCGACCCTCTGGGCTCGACGCAAGCTGACCCTGCTAGCTGTACGTCTTGGTCTTCTAGGCGGCGGTGGAGACTGGGCGGTAGTCTCTCGATCTCATCAGAAGTATGGCTTTATTCTTAGCAGGGGCGAGAACGAGCCCCGCCGCCTGCAGTGGGTGACCTCGGCAAGTGCGTCATTCGCACAGCTCTGCAACAGATCCAGTGTACGGGCCTAGAAAGTAAGGGAAACAAGGTCGTTGGAATAGGTCAGGAGGTTGACCCGAGAGGAAGGTCCCCGGAGCCGCAGCAAATCATCGTAAGTTGTGTTCCATAACAGGGGTCCAGGTATTAAACTTTATGGCATCCCAACAGTCATCCTAAGACTGGTTCCGTGGGGCAGTATTGTCCGGTTCTGTAGGTAGTTTGATATGATTCGGCGTAGGTAAAAGGGAGCTATTTTCTCGTGGAGGGTCTCCAGGATAGGCTGTTCAAAGTGGTTCGAACATTAAATATGATGGCGAGTAACTAGCTTGACTGTGACCAGTATGCAATGCCTCGGTGGAAATACGAATTAAGTTGTCGTTAAACAATTTTTCTTCGATACCCTTATTAACTTGCCGAAGACTCTCCTTGAGCACGGATAAAATGGAACGACGTCGGCAATTCTGGTGCAAATTTTGAGGCTGTCTACTGAAGGCTGAACAGTGTGTCTTGGTAAACTGATTCAGCTGAAAGCTGGCAATGAAGTTTTACCAAGCCTCACTTTCAAAAGGAAGGTCATGTAAATTTACACTAGAAACAAGCTAAGCCAGAGCGGCAACGGCCGTTTCAATATGGAAGCATGAAGCCAGCCTAAAAAGTATTAATATGCTGTAGGACGCTGCTCAGATGGCGTAGAAAACCGGCAAAAGCCATCTTAATCAAATGTGCCAAGTCGTGAAATAATGTTCTTCTATGGTCCTCGAACGGATTACACCATTGTAAGGTTACACCAAGTAAAGTGCTAAACGTACAAACTAGTGAAGTAGTGCTGAAGCCAGGGAACAGTTAAAAAGTAGGTCCTAACCGTAGGGTAAGAGCAGCTGCCATCCAGGGTTGTCTAGTAGAGTTCCTTGAAACAAACTAAACCTGTGGCAGGAATACAGGGTTCCGAGCTAACACACATGATTAGATATGCGAATTTGCATTTCTATTTTATTAATTTAAGTTTAATATATACTTAATGTATTGTTCGTCCCTATAATGTGTTACCTGCCCTCATTCATTCCAATAAGAGAAGTGATGCAGCAATAATTGTTCTAGTGCTGCGCATTCCACTGAATGATGCTTGACATACGTCTGCAGGCAGAATCGGCAGGTGCATAACTCACACTCCTTGTGGTGTTTAAACAGACATAGTAGTGATTACCATGAACTACGTACCTGGAATACTGGTGGCCACTGTCACATGCAGGACGAGGCCAAAGATACAAGGCATTAAATGCGTCTAAAGCCTCTACCTTCCGCCTGGCCTATTCGACTTAAGCTTCCCGCTCTGAAGTACAAACGATATATGGTAATTGTACACAAGATAAGCCGAATCTCGCTCACATTATTTCTAATAGCCAACAATAACAAAGCCAGGATGCGTATCTACAGGCATGCGAATGATGCACTAGTGGTGCATTACAGCTTGAGGAATTCTATTAAATATCCACGTCTACTGTTTAGCTGACTAATACCAGTGTGCTTGTTGTCACCTTCTTAAACTTACGCGTCAATAGGCACACTGGCATTTGACAGTTACTGATAAGTTGCAGACATTTACAATGCTCAATCCGTGCACGATCCTACGGGCTAAAAAGGGTGTTGCTCCGGAGCTGTTGAAATGCAAGGCATTTGTGGATGTGAGGAATGCCACGGTGGCACAGTACTCCTTAGTCAGAGACAAGATAAACAATAGTTCCCGGACCACTAATCTCTGGAAAGGCTGGATAACTGGATGGTGATAGAAGTAACAACCGTGTCGTGTGTAATATGTATGTGCCTGAGCTGGATAGGCAAAAGCGGATAAGTGGCCACATGGCAGCGTAGGTGAGGCGGTCTCTAGCACGACAAAAGTGTTATCCCAAGCATTTTCGTCCGGTAAGTCCGGGCAGATAATGGGGACTTTGTGGGTATTTTACAAGGGCCTGCTATCCAAATGCGAAGCCGATGCGAAGCTTCTGACTTCGTGCGTTTGTGCACTTCCCTTGAGCGTAAGAAAAACGAATATCGCACTGCTAAGCTCGAAGGGACCTCCGCCCCTCTCTAAGTTGGCGCTGTGCGGTAAGTGTGCGGCAGTAGCCGCGCAGAAAAGCCGAGTAGCCAGAGGTTAGTCCTAACCGCAGGGGCAGTGAGTGCATTTGCATATTGGCAGCTCGCCAGGAAGAAAAGTCGCCTGGTAGGGTGCTGTATCACGATTGTAATGGTGTGACCCGAAGTATAGAGAGTGTACGAGTATATGATACACGTATTTGTAGATCGTTGACGGCTCGCTCTTATAATATCTCTGAGAGCCGATAATCAAACATACAAGCTCTATGCGCATAGACGTATATAAATGACGTAGTGCAATGCTTTGTCTGTTCGTTTGTTATTATTATTTTACTATTTTTAATAAATAAACAATATCAACGAGTTGGCTTCTTGCGATGTACCTGTATAATATACATTTTGGGCTACAATAAAACGTTCGTGTATTGCCTCTCTATTTAGCATTGACCTAAGATTCAGTTAGTTCTTCGCTGCCTTCAGCTGCTAAAACGAACAGCCGCAACGTAGGCTTTTTCCTGATCACATTTGCCAACCGGCGGATACGCCGATACAGTATTCTACTTCAAGTCGGCAGCACGCATATGCGTACTTATTTACCGCGCGTATAGGCTAAGTCAGCGTGGTCCACAGTGGTGCTGTTGTTGTCGATTTCCCCCTCTTTTGCGGGAGCTGTAATCGCATCCCGCAATGCAGCAGGTTTTCGTTTGAATGTGTTTTAAACATACGTTCGAATATGGCTCTATATGGCCGCATCCCGCTATGCAGCAGATTCACGTTTGCGCACGTTTCGAAACCGGCTCACAAGTCTCAATTGCGCACCTTTGAATTTTTGACAGTATCGGCTGTCTCCATCAAGAGCAACTAATTGAAAACGTAATTTGATGATTGTTTATTGGGACCCACGATTTCAAAGTGTACGCTGGAGTACCTACCCCCTTGACGTTTCTTCTCGAGTCAGGCAGCGTAATGACAAAAGCTATGTCGTTTCACTTCGACTACGTAGTTGGCATATTTAATCCCCACCCAGAAAGGTCAACAAATTCTCTTTAGCGTGCCGTTGTATTCCAATGAGCCAGATGAATGGAATGGGCGGCTACGTAGTAACCTTATCGGCTTACAAAATACACCGGCATCATTTAAGGCTTTCTAGCGAGTGTAGTTCGTTAGTAGAGTGTAAAGTGTCAACCTTTACTGTCTTTTAATGCACGAAAAAAGGGCTCACAGAGGAGAACGTCTGTACTGGAGGTCAATACTATTTTCGGTATAATACTTTCACCAATAAGCTTTAGTGCGCAGGTTTTTTTCCTGTAACAAGGGGTCTTTAGCTTTTCTGCTATCGTATTTGTCCCACTTGCGTAAGCTTACACATAATTTACGCAATGCCGAGCGACCAAGCGAGCGCCTGACCTACGCTGTTACGATGCTGGAGCTTTCATTTCAATTCCGAACTTATTAACGAGCTTTCTTATTTCTTTATCGACGCGCGACGAGCTTCCTGGCGGGTTGTTCCGATGTCGCTGACAGGAATAATCTCCTTTCTGTGCAACTAAGTTTATTGTTTTGCAGTTTTATTGTTAATTATTCTTGTGTTGAAAATTTGTTTAACTAACCCAGTTTGCCAGTATTGACGCGAATTCCGTGTGTAGCGCAAAGTCCACGATGAGAAGGTGTAACGGACGCTTTTACTGACCATCTGTGTTGGTCAAAGTGGTGGGACCCTTTATGATGAAGGGGTGTACGCTATGTTTCTGAATTTAGCTAGCTCCGATCTACGTTCTTACTTTTTTTTTCTTTCTCTGATATTTCATCATTTTCTGTCTTGTCTTTCTTTAAACTTTCTCATTCGTCCATTGAACTTCTCTAAATACTTTTCTGTCTTCATGGGCAATATCACGGACAACGCGAATGCCTTTGTAGCTCTAGTCACGAGGGTTCGCCTAGCGTTTTCACATTTGGCCTGGGGGGCACTTTATTTGGGCAGGCATTACTGTTATTGGGTATGAATTTGCTTCCTGTTCATATATAATGATAACTCGGTCTCTGTGGTGGGAGGTGCCAAACTCTCCGTTTTCGTTATGCTTCTAACTAATCAACGCAAGTTAGCTGAGTTGCTAATCGCTTCTTCATGTGCGCCTATAAATGACAGAGACTGTCATGATAGACTCATCTCGGCGTTTACCTAGAATCTACAAGAAACACAATACCATTAATCCGTATGTCGTATTTACAAAGTCTTTTCTAGATATCTCACACTTTGCGCGGGTCAGGCGCTTCTTTGCTTGTTTGCTAGTTTGGCGCCAAAGAGTGCGGACGTGTGTCGACGGAGCTCCGAGGGTTTACGCTTGCTTGGGTGAATACAGGCCGGTAAACCTAGAGAGTGGCATACCATAGTGATGTGTGAAACTCAGTGACCATTTTGGTGTGTTGTGCGTGGCCGTGAAACGAAGTGGTAAGGAGCTAGTGTTCTGTGAAGTTTAAACAAAACCTTTTTCGGTAGAGTGAAGCAAAACGAAACCACCCGCGCAGCGGTTGGAGGACTCGGAACGGTCCGCCGCGGATTCAAATTTGGATTTCTAACGGCTGCACAACTAAAGGACAGTGTCGTCTGTGCGTTCGCCGACCTCCGAGGCTGAGAGACGAGTGACGAAGGCAAGTTGGGATTTCGACCACTAGGTGGCGCTTCAGTCGGTGAGTGCCCTCGCCCAATGGGCGGTGCTTCCAGGAATTGATCGCGCCCTCTGCTGGCCTCCTGCGACCAGTGTTGAGGCTGCAAAACGAGAACGGTTCCACCTTATATAGGTACCCGTTGGACCAGACGCTCTAGGAAGTCTCCTGCTTGGCCCACGGAGAGAGGGATTTGGTCGGGAGATACGGACGGCGCATTAGGGCGTAGGGTTTGAGCGATTTTGACATTGTGTCAAGCTCAAACACGATGAGTTCCGAGGGTGGGGACAATAGGCGAAAAATGCCGGCGATATTCGCCCCCTTGGGGCTGACGCAAAGGACGCCAACGCAAGGGAATGGAGGCGAAAGAACGGGAACGACAGAGACGAGCGAGGAAAGAATAGAAGAGAGCCAACCGAAGAGAGCTCTGGGGGAAGTGTTCATACACACCTCCAGCTAAGAGGATGACGGCGCGGAGGATGTGAATGCGCAGGTAGTGGTGAAGGGAGACCAAAACTGTGCGGGAAAACAGGCAATGGACAACGAAAGAGAAAACGAGGAGGAAAAAGGGAAGAGCGGGAAGATCACGGAAAAGACGTCGAAACAAACCCCGAAGCAAAGACGAAAGACTGAAACACCTGCAGACGCGAGTGATGATGAGGGTAACGAGAACGATGGGTGCTTAGAGGATAACGGACCATGGCTGGATTATCTTCAGTCAAAGACTAAGGGCGGGGTCAAAACCGTACCTGAGTTGCCTGTAAAGGCTTGACCAATGAGAAGAATTGAGCCTAAAGACGCAGACGGAGTTGCCGAGCAGATGCGCACCTGGCCCAAGGTGTTGAGTCAACTAATCGTGCGATACCCGCATACCCAGATGTTCATCAAGGACGCCGTTGGGGAGGTAGGTAAGTTTTCCCTAAAATACAAGCGTCTTTCCAAACAGAGAGACCGTGAGTGAATGGGAAAGCTCGAAGCCGAAAAAAAGCGGGTAGAGTCACTCGAGATCAAGCTATCAGAACTCAGGCGGACATTCACGCAGGCTTCGGGCAACAATGAGGTAGACGCCTTACTAAAGGCTAAGGCCGAGCTCGAGGAAGAAGTCCGAAAGCTTGCTGGGGTGAACAGGGTGCTCGAGCTGCACGGAAACTCACTGTGTTCGAAATGTAATCAGAAGCTCGATAAGGAGCAGATCGAGGCGAGAGAGGCCGAGACGGCTGCAACGATCGACACGGCCTTGGAAGCGGCAACCCGAAACAACGACGTAGAGGAGACGGCACGCATAGTGTTAAAGAGATGGCCACAGAGATGCTTCAAAAGGGTGAAGCTAACCTATAGGGGGATTGGGAGCCCTAGAGAAGCGCGAGGACTCATTCTGATGAAGGGATCGGAGAGAGACAGAGGCCTCATCGAACATGTGCTTCCTCAGTTTCCCGGTGCGGCAGCGCTGGCCGACCTTAAACCAGGGAAGGTGGCGGCACTTAGATGCAAAAGCGACTTTGAGGTCGTCGGCGACGGCGAGATAGACGAAGAAGGGGAGACGGAGGGAATACACCAGAGTCCCTCGGAGGCGTCACGAACGCTAGTAGCCGGGATGGTCCCCTTGGGGGCGACCTCGGCCGACTTAATTAGGCTTTTTGGTAGACTCCTGCATACCCTTAATGTAGATAGGCAAGAGGAGGCACCAGCTGTGGCTGTGACCGAGGAGCTGGGAGACTACACAACCCCTCAGATCCTTGAGGCGTGCTGTCGGGTACTCGACTGTGATGTCGAACTCATTGTTAGAACACCGCCCGCGGATCGAAACTCACCAAAAGAGACAAACGTCTCAGACCAGACGTGGGCGACCCATACCACTGTCCGGGTAAGGAAGATTGAGGGTAAAACTGCAGCTGAAACGCTCATGAGCGTGCGAAAAAATGCAGACCTCAGAGCGGCGGGCGTAGTATTGGCCGCGCGCGGAGGACTAGCCACGACTGAAAGTGGGGACGTTCTCGTTAGAGTGACCGGCACAAAGGCATCAACAGGCACATTTGCTGAGACGCTAGCACGATCGATCAACACAAAGGTTGATTGCCGAGACTCTGGGGGACCGCCAAAGACGATCGTACTGCGCGACGTGGACCCGTTTGCGGACAGCGACAGCATCGAAAAAACGATAAGGCGAAAGTTGAGCATGCCGGCAGATATGCGCATGCGCACAGAAGACCCGCGGTCCGGCAGAACAGGGCGATACCAGTGTCTTGTCGTTCTCCCGACTGCGGCGGCAAAAAGACTAGTCGACATGAAGCACCTGCAGATCGGTAACACCACGTGCCGGGCAGAGGATTGGTTTAGCGTACCAACATGCTTTAACTGCCAGAAGCAAGGCCACATGGCTAAAGACTGTCAGGAGGAGAAAGCGCAAGGCCGACGCTGTTACCGGTGCGGCGACGTCGGGCACCTCCTTAGTGCGTGCACTAGCGAAACCGGGCATTGCTATATCTGCAAAGTCGACGGGCACTCGGCTTCGTCAAGCAAATGCCCAGTGCTGGCAAAAAAACTTGAGGAGCTGAAAGAGGCTGCTCGTAAGAGTAACCTCGAGAAGTTCGAGGGTGAAAGAAAGCGGAGAGAAGCATCCGAGCAGGAGGCTAGGGCGCGCCAGGAAGCGGCCGAAAAGAAGCGACAGCGCAAAGAAGCTAAACAATTGACTACGGACAGCGAGGGTTACAGCAGGAGAGGGCGTGGTGCCATCAGCGCCGCTGTCGCTGGTGCCGCAGCCAAGGGAGGGGAAGTCAATGGTACTTCAAATGATTAGAATACTTCAGATGAACCTCAACCGGTGCAGAGCTGCGCACGACCTGCTTGAGGAGACGGTCCGGGAGAGGGGCATAGCATTCTGCCTCCTTTCGGAACCGAACAAGAAGCGAATGAGAAAGAAGAGCTCTATAAATACCGATGAACGCATCGATGCGGCAACCTGGTGGACAGGAGAGGACAACGCCAAATGGGCAGTACGGGGTCAGGAGAGTGGCGAAAGTGGCTTTGCGTGGGTGGAATTAGACGGGGTGGGTGTTCTCTACTCGTGCTATTTTTCACCTAATAGGGAGATACAGGAGTTTCAGGTTTTCCTGGGTCAACTAGGCCGTAGCTTAGGCACGCACGAGGGAAAACCATTGATTGTTACCGGGGACTTCAACTCGGCCAGTACTGCATGGGGTAGTCGTAACACTTCGGAAAGAGGACAAATCTTACTGGAATGGATGGCAGAGTAGGGGCTTATGGCTGTCAACGACGGGGACGTTCCGACGTTCTCACGGGCAGGGAGGGAATCCCACGTAGATCTCACGCTTGCCAACGAACGGGCATTCACGGCGATAACCGGGTGGAGGGTCGATACGGTTCATAACCACAGCGACCACCGCTACATCTGCTTTGAGGTACGAGCTCCAACCGCGACGCTTCCAGCATCACCTACCCGGGGCAGACGGTGGCAGATGAGACAGCTGGAAAAGGAAGCGCTAGTAAAGGAGATCGACGCGAGGTGTCGGACGATGGGAGTGGGAACGGTGGACGAAAATCGACTCATTGAAACACTCATTGCCGCATGTACAAAGGCTGGCCCGCCCCACCCGAACGGCGGAAGTGCCCGACGGCACCGATCCGTTTACTGGTGGAGCAAAGAGATCGGGGAAGCGAGAAAGCGATGCACAAGGCTAAACAGGGCATATACTAGGCAACGCAGCTGGCTGAGTGGAAGGTTGAACCGAGGGGAGAGGGGGCTAGACGTTGACGAGCAATCGGCCACACTCCTGGAAAGTTACAGAGCTGCCCGCGAGGACCTTCAAGGCCTCATCTGGAAGAGTAAGGTACAGGCGTGGAAACAGCTGGCAGAGGACGTGGAGAGAGACGTGTGGGGGTTAGCGTACCAAATCGTTATGGACAGGCTTCGGGCGCCTTCTCCGAGACTCCCGCCGGATGTTCTAAAGGATCAGGTCCATAACTTGTTCCCGGTTCACCCTTGGAGAGGCGACGGGGAGGAGCCTCTGGTTGCTGAAGAAGATATTCCCGAGGTGACGTTGGAGGAAGTCGAGCGAGCATGGCAGCGATTGACACCCGGTAAAGCACCCGGCCCGGATGGAGTACCTCCTGGAGCGGCGAAGCTACTGGTTCAGCGATGGCCGAAGCTGTTTCAAGCACTGGTGATGCGTCTTCTAAGAGAAGGGCGATTTCCGCGGCTGTGGAAAAACGCCAACCTGGTCCTAATCCCCAAACCAACCATATACTCTGCAAGATGGCGGCCACCAGACGGACGCAGTTTTTGTGTGCTCTAACATTGGTGTATTTTTTAACGAAAAACTTGACTTCAAAAGAGGTATTACTGCAGCCAAACGCGCAAAGTGGTTCAAACTACCATCAAACTAAAGTACACATCACAACAGATGACACGGTGAGCGTTTTAAAGCATCTACCTCGACGATGCTTTAGTAAGACATAACTCATTCGCTCCACGGCACTTGTAATTATGCTGTTACTGGCTGGAGACATCGAGAGCAATCCAGGCCCTCCATGTGTGTCTTGTGGTGGTGATATTCATCAAGTAAAAGACCGAACTGTTTGTGAGGGCTGCAGTAAAGCACTTCATACTCATTGTGCATACCAGATACCTGATCGGTACACTACAAGCTGCAAGTCATGCTTTTGGAAAGAAGTAGCTGTTACTGTGACAACTAACAGCGCAAATGTAAAACCAAACTGTGGCTGCCTTAGCGATCTGCATTCACTTAAAAAGAAAATTGACGAGCTAACAAAAACTGTCAATAAGTTAGTCACTGGTAATATTGGCAGCACCATTGCCACAACACCAGCTGTCTACCGGGCCAGCAACAAACACCCAGCACCGCAACGACAACAAACACTACAAGTGTGCAGAAACAACACTCAGCAAAGTTTGCATGCAAGCATCAACACCGGGACCCCTCGACGTCTGCGTATTCAAGACGTGCCAAAACAACATGGAAGCCGCAACGGTACGTTCACACCAAGTGGAGGACGCAAGAACGCATGGCTGACAGTTGGAAGAGGAGGACACGTGACGAATCGTGAACAACGTGCAACAATTGGCACAAACAAACTGACAGATCTGAAAGTTGTAGTCGTTCAAGACGTGCCCGAAAGACCTCGCATGAAAGCACTATTTGTAAGCCGCATCAGTTTGTCACATACACGTGAGGATATACAACAATATGTAGCTCGGATTGTGGGTAACGATGTGAACGTTAAAGTGACAAAACTTTCAGGAATAAACCAGGCATATTATAATAGTTTTCACATAAATATAGCAGCTAACAAATTTAAAGAACTATTGGACCCTGGGATGTGGTCGGAAGGGATACACTTTCGTCCTTATCGCGGACAATTAAAACCATTTAGAATATACGACGCAGAGAAAACGACGACCGCTGGGACTAAACGCAGCAGGCAAACTGAAGAAGAGGACGATATCACAATGATATCTTCAAGAGATTGACAAGTGGCGTTAAATCAGCCCGCAAAACACACACAGAATCAATTTAAATGTATGTTGTGGAACGTTGAATCATTAGAATCATTGTATAATAAGTCAGGCGAAAACGATTTTCTTGACATGGATATTATGTTTTTAACCGAAACGTTTGTGACAAACCCAGCAAATTTTATTCAGTTTACACAACACAAAATATATCACGGACTTGCACTTAAGTCTCAAGGAAGAGGCCGACCTAAATGGGGTGTGGCTATCGCCGTCAGAACGACCGAGTGCTCACATGTACTCAAATGCACTGCAAGACTATTAGTTCTGGAACTAGAAGAATATTACCTGGTATGCATATATAGCCCACCAGACAGGCAACCCGCTGATATAATATACGATGTTGGGGACGCAATAAGGTATTGCAAAAAGACAAATAAGCACATTGTTATAGGGGGTGACTTTAATTGCGACCTATTAAAAGATAACGCACGAAGCGCAGCTTTTATATCAGGAATGCATGAGCTTGGATTGCAAATTGAAAACAACAAACATGAGGCTACGTACGCCAGCTGGAATGGAAAAAGTGCCGTTGATGTAGTTTTAACTTCAGCACAGCAGCCACAATCAATAATCAGCGAGATGCACTCAACGCCCTCAGCACATCTAAAACACTATAAAATAACGTTCCATTTGCACCGGTCCAACAAGCCCAGTGTACCCTCAGCACATACCCTCAGCCGCTCCCTGAACCCCCAGAAATTACAGCAAGCACTACAACTCATTCAGCCAACAGACGATATCAATGTAACTGAAAGAGCTATACGGTGGGCAATCCAGATTTCATGCGTAAGGAAATCGTTATACACACCAACTACACACAAACCATGGTTTGATGAACAGTGCAAAGCCATAAAGTACACTATTTGCAGTCACACGGATTTTAGTCCAGAGGGATTACAACGACTCGCTGGTATGAAACGGAATTTTAAAAAGATTAAACAAACAAAGAAACAAGCATATGACATAATTCAGCGGGTGACACGCGTGCAACAAAGCGCTACAAAACCATGGATACTCCTCCCAAGACGACCCACTCCACCAAATCCATTAATCAATGATAATGAGTGGATACTTCATTTTTCGCGCCTATACGGTGGTGATCTTCTACTACCTCCGAGGGAGAATATCTGTGATTACCGAGCATTTACAGAAGAAGAGGTCGCCAATGTAATCAAATCCAAACAAAATGGTAAATCTGCGGGTCCCGACCAAATTGTGTATGAACATATTAAAGCAAATATACGTTTTCTGTGCCCGCCATTGACCAGATTGTACAATGGATGTCTACGCAGCGGCAAAATACCGGAAGAATGGAGAAAAAGTTTCCTGCAGCCAATTTACAAAAAGAAAGGTGAAGCAACCGACCCATCCAACTACCGCGGGATTGCACTTATTAGCGTCGTTTATAAAATTTTAACTTCACTTGTTGTAGAACGCTTATATGACGCTATAGGTCCAGATCTACCATGTGAACAACATGGATTTCTAAGAGGGCGATCTACGTCGGATGCCGTTGCCTTTATTTTAGAACATGTAAAGACCCGCCAAGATCAAAAAGAGATGACATATGCTGCTTTTATCGATTTTAAGACTGCATTTGACTGCGTTAGAAGAGACAAACTTCTTAAAGTACTTCAAACCCGATATTCTATAGAGGGAACTATGTATAATCTAATATGTGACATGCTGCAAGCGAACTTCATTATTATTAAAAACGGAGCTCATTATGTCAGCAGGCCGGTAGCACAGAAAACTGGAGTTATCCAGGGTGACTCCGCAAGCCCATTCCTCTTTATATTGTATATAGCTAGCTTAGCGGACGCCCTCAGAAATGTAAAAGCAACACATGCATTTTATGCTGACGACTTAGTGGTGCTTGCAAAAACACGAAATCACTTGCAGTTTTATCTCCAGGAAGCCTCAGATTGGTGCCAAGAACACCAATTGACAATCAACATAGCCAAAACAAAAATACTACGATTTAGTAAAGGCGGATCGTACGCTGCAGATGACCGGTGCATCAAGATAGGGGGAGTAAATGTTGAACTCGTTAATCACTTTTGTTATCTAGGGATAACAGTGACTCCCCGGCTGTCATTTAGCAGACATATAGAAGAAATGCGTAGCAAGGCTACAGCGGCCATGATTTTAGTGGGAGACGTTACTGACATAGATTTAAAAATTGCGCTAAATTTATTTAGAATAAAAATTGTTCCTACAGTAAGATACTGCCTTCCCGCAATAGCCCCTTATTTCACAATATCGGACCTTAAAAACATAGATAAAATAAAATCTTATTTCATAAAGCGCACTTTAGGCTTGCCAAAGAACGCATCGGCCACGTTCGCACTGGAACTATGCCATGAACGCACACTAGTAGAGGATTTAGTACTGGACAAGATACCGTTCAGTACACAGATCTTAGAAGCCTACAGAGAATTTAGAGAAACTCGCAACATGGCATTTGTAATGGGTCTCTATGTCGAGGGTCCTGCTTTTTGCAGCATTAAGTGGAAACTGTCATCACAGAAAAATAGATCTATAATATGCCGAACAACATGGCATGGCTACCACCACCTTTTGTGCTTAAGAGGAAATTGTTATGAAATTGACGAATGCGTATGTAAATACTGTGGCGAGTGCAATATCGGACGATACCACATACTCACTTGCTCGTTTATCGAAACACCGTCACTAAAAGCACGTGTTAACGATATTATTAGCCTACAAAACGATATGTGAACTTTTGTAATACACTACCAATTTATGGTGAATAAACTTGAAACAATCCCCAAACCAACGGGAGAGAGCAATGCTTTAGCAAGTAGTCCTGCTTACCGGCCTATATGTCTTCTTGACACAATGGGCAAGATCTTAGAGAATGTTATCGTAGAGAGGCTCAACGCTGAGATTGAGCTCAAAGGGGCCCTGTCAGACGCCCAGTACGGTTTCCGTAAGGGAAAGTCCACGCTTGGCGCCCTTACACGGGTTTTGGAACGGGCGACCGAACAGTTAACAAGGACCCCGAAAACAAGAGACTTCGTTGTGCTCGTCCTCCTGGACGTCAAGAATGCCTTCAACTCGATGAGCTGGAAGGTGGCCATGGACGCAATGAGGCGCAAGGGCATTTCGCCATACATTCGCCGGATAATTTCGTCCTACCTATCGGAAAGAAAGCTGTCGGCCGGCGGTCAGGAGTATGAGATCTCTGCGGGGGTTCCTCAGGGGTCGGTCTTAGGGCCGATTCAGGGGAACCTAGCCTATGACGGGGTCCTCGAGCTGCCGGACCTACCGGCGGGTGTTGAGATGGTGGCCTATGCCGATGACTTGGCGCTGGTTATCACGGCACGGGAAACTGGGGCCCTGGAGTATGCCGCTAATGAAGCCTTGGAGCAGGTGGCAGAGTGTATGGAAGACCATTCACTAAGACTGGCCCCGCAAAAGACGGAAGCAATGTACCTTACAGGCAGGAAGAAAACCCGGAACATCCGCCTGCGTCTAAACGGTCATCCTGTCAAGCTTGCTCGGACAGCAAAGTATCTCGGAGTGGTGCTCGACAAAGGTCTCAATGGATCGGCGCATATCCAGCATGTGGCTGGTAAAGCCCACAAGGTCGCGGCCGGCCTGGCGCGGTTAATGCCCAGAGTCGGCGGCTGCACAGAAGGCAGGCGGCGCCTGCTGGCCAGTGTAGCAGAGTCGGTAGCGCTATACGCGGCTCCAGTGTGGGCAGACATGGCGCTGAGGACGCAAAGAAACAGGAGAGCCCTTCGATCGTCACAGCGGCCGGTAGCCATTCGTGTCTGCCGGGCTTACCGCACGGTGTCGACCGCGGCCCTCTTGGTCCTGTCTAAGATGCTGCCATGGGATCTGCTGGCAAGTGAACGGGCCGAAAGATGGAAGGATGGCGATCTAGACTTGACGACGGCTAGATCGAGGACAATCGCCCGGTGGCATGAGGAATGGGCCGCAGTGCAGCCGGGAGACCCTCGGAGGCCGCCCGCGGGGAGCTGGACCAGAGACCTCATCCCTGACCTGAAGGCGTGGTACGACTGCAACCACGGTGAGCTGTCTTATGGTACGACACAGGTGCTGACCGGGCATGGCCAGTTCCAAACGTACATGGTAAGAATTAACAAGGCGAGTGTCGACATCTGCGCGTTATGCAGATCGGGTGAGACGGACGATGTCGAGCACACAGTTCTGCGGTGTCCGGCCCTCCAAGAAGCCAGAGACACGGGTGCGACCACCGTGAGAGGAAAGTCGATCAAGAAGGTTGTAGCACACATGCTGACTTCGGCGAAGGCGTGGAGGGAGTCCTGTGCCTTCTTCGAGACTATCATGTCCTTAAAGGTGGCCAAGGAAACTGCCAGGAGAGCTCGTTTCAACAATAGCCCCCGATCCAGTCGAGAGGGAGCGCCCGTAGGTGACAGGGAAAGAAGGGGAAATAGGCAGCAAAGGCGAACCAGCCTTGGGATTAGGCAGGGACAGCCAGGGACGCTCCAGGCGATGACTCTCGACGCATCCCCAGGTGGCGGAGCTGTGGAAGGCGTTAACGGTCTGGCTGACGCGTCTGAGCTGCACCAAGGCAGACATGAGACGATGGATGATGCCAGATTGGAGTAGAATGTAGGAGTTGGTGCAACACCACTCCCATGGATTCGAAGCAATGCCTACGCAGTTACCGATCCCTGGGGGTGGGGGGGAAGCGGGTTTACTGGGTTTGCGAGTCCCAGACTAGTCACCATGGCTGGGGTGGCGCATGTCCGTCTGGATTCCCGTAATCCCCCAAAGTAATCCTGAGAGGTTTCAGCAGTAAAAAAAAAAAAAAGGCGCTTCTTTGGCGGAGTTCCCTCATACAGTATAGTAGAAGTACACCTTATTTATTGCCTAGGCTATTGCACAGTGCATTCCGGATTACGGACAGTCAAATTAATTGCAGATTGTTTTCTTTAAAAAATAGTATCTGACAGTTTCGGCCTCACGGGACGCGGTTGAAGAGACGGGGGATACAGCGCAAGGCTGTTGTGAGACCGCAGGGCAACTACTCTAGTAGTATATAGGTGACATCACGAGCTATAATTACAGAACAGGCTTACATGACTTACGCTACAACAACGACGAAATCGCAGTATGTACAGTTGGTCACTTAGACTTTTCTCAGTTACTTACACTCTTCGCTCCAATACAGTACGGAATAAGGTAAGTTAACCAGTGGCATCATACCAGAAAAGGTGGCTACGTTCGATCAGATAAATGGACTGTTGTTTGCTTGAAATAAGGCTCAATAGATGGGCGCACACACAGACAACTCGCATCCACTTGTTTGAATAAAGCCAGCGCCTCCGCACGACCCGCGCAGTGCCGTTGTATCGCGTACCCTTTTCCGTTATTAATGTTGTCGCTCACTACACATTAATACAACAAAATAAGACGCACTAGGAATCTAGAGAAATTAATAGAGATATACAAACTACTAATGTAAAGTTTTCGGGCTGACCCTCAGCCAAGATTTAACGTCCACGGAACTGTTTTTCACATTAATTCATAAACGAACCCCCATAAATACAAATGTGCAAGGCTGGGGCTCGAACCCGCGCACTTATCTAGTGTGGTCAGGCATGTCGACAAGATGTAGCCATTCGCAAAGACAATGATGAGATGGTGCTGATGATAATAATTGTGCTACCTAGTAAGTAAAGTTTTTAAGCTGACCCTCGGCCAAGATTTAACGTCCACGGAACTGTTTTTTACACTGCTTCATAGACGGACCCCCATAAATACAAATGTGCAACGGTGGTGCTCAAACCCGCGCACCTATGTGTCTTCTCCGGTTGCGAGGTGCAGACTCTAGCCACCACGCCACCGGGCTCGACATACAAACTACTACTACTACTACTGCTAAAAATCCACACCAAGTTGAATAAGTCCAAATGTTTTTTCTTGACAATGTATATAAACGCGCCCGCAACACGTTGTAGATAAAAAAAATAGTTGCCCTCCACCAAGACAACGCACGACCCCGCATACTTTTACCAAACCCTTAAACCATACCAGAGCGAGTTTGATCTTGCGCAACAAGCATTACGCAACAAAGAAAAAAAGCATTACTTTTTTGAAGATTTATAAAAAGAGAAGGAAAACTATGTTGCCTTCAAAGAGGATGAGTTTATTTACTTTTTTTAAGAGTTAAGACGAGTTAAACATGAACTGGCTGCCGTGTGAGGGTTATAGAAAATGAAGGAGAGTATTTAAGCGAATAAACACTTTTACATTTGCGCAGCGTTATATTTTCGATGTCGGCAAGAAAGCTCAAACACCTTTGTAGAAGCTATGCTATAATGTATGTATGCGTGTCTGTGTGTGTGTGTCTATGTGAATATAAACGCGCTTACGACTATCGTAAAATACGGATATCATATGATCTTATTTCTAATCGTTTCAGGTCGTCTATGTGTTTGCTGTAAAGCTGGGCTGGTTGGAAGCTGCCTGGAATATGCCTTTGTGCGTGGTACTGTGTCTGTCGACGTCTCTGCCCGCGTCTTTAGACATCTAACTACAAAGCCAGAACACCGATTGGCAATGCCCTAGTATATCCATAGTACCTAATAATACCGCCACCGGGCTATTCAAAATGCCCTTGTTCTTAACAATGTCTGCCGTGATCGTGCTTTTTTGTGTGGCCTTTTTTCAAAAATTGTTCCGACAACGACACTCGTTATGCAGTAGCACCGCGCATTGAAACAGGACGCCCTTCAACGTTCGCTTTCCGCTCAATCGAAAATCAGTAAGTCTTCAGCGACCCTGTACAGCGGGCAACAGCGGCGCGAGACACGGAGCGAGACGAGTCCTGCCCTGACAAGCCTTGGCCAAGCCCGTCATATCATGACACGTTCAGGAGCTGAACGTCCTCGACTGTGTGCGAGAAGGAGGGGCCAAAAGCAGCAAAAGGCCACTCGCTAACCAAGTTACTCAGCGATCAGCCATAATCCAATTTGAATCTTCAAACCCCGGCGTATCGATCCTCACAAGTCAATTGCCCAGTCTATGCATGCCGCAGCAGTGGCGACGGTGAGTCATTGCGCTGCGTCGATACACAGAAGCTCCACTGGCACAGGACATTCTATTCCATCCAGCTCGTTGGTTGATCTGTCCTCTGGTGGCGTTGTTGATATATTTCCTATTCGTATTTAACCAGTATGAATTATATGATTTGTCTGGTTAATTCCGATAACGAACGAGACTTTAGCCTATTAAATAACACACAGAATCTCGTCTTCTGTGGCGTTCCTTAATGGGATCAAGTGCGTTTAACATTTTGAAACAGAGCAATATGATATTGACGGCTTATGTGAATTTCTTGATTGCTATTGGCGTTCACTAATCTTTCGCTTCCACACTTTGCCGTACGACAAACAGTGTAGTCATTAGTTGTGGGCACGTGTGTACATAGTTAGAACAACGGGCATCCTGTTCGTTACCTATATATATATATATATATATATATATATATATATAGTCGAAGTGTCCCCTATCTTTCAAAGCTTGCCGCGCTGGTCTGAATAAACGAATTTTTTTTGCTGCGCATGCCAAAAAATATGCCCGCGCTCTTCTCTTCACTCAGTATGACCGCCTCGTGGCAGCAACTACGCTGGTGTCGTTATGCCATGAACCGACACAGTGCGAGAGCGCTGCATTTTGTGGGCAGGCGGGCTAATGACATTGTGAGCGAGCTCCTGTATCATCCAGTCTACAAAAAGTTTGCAATACGCACTAATACTAAACGATACCCGAATACACACTCGGTGGCTGTGTGGCACAATGGCGAACGAACGCCCACTGCAGCTAGCCGATTATAAAATATTAGAAAGCTACACGTCTGGTTGAGGAGGAATCCGAAGCAAAGCACTGGAGCAAATATTGCTCGTGACGTCGTAAAATCGAGACTTTTAACATTTCGATTAGTAACAGGATGCGGATCGTGAGGAATCGTCTCAAAATCTCTACAAGTTACAGCAAGTTAACATTTTAAAGAAAAACCAACAGAGGTTTGTTGCAAAGAAGCTAGGGTCTTTTCCGGTCCGTCTCGTTCGTGGCGAGCTTCTAAGTACCGTCTTTTGCGATAAGAAAATGTTCACTGTTAAACAACTTGTGAACAGGCAAAATACTCGGGTATGGCTGCGGGAACGGTCTAATGCGACAGCAAAATTAGGCTTCGAGCGTGCAAGCACCAGCCTCAACGGTAGTGTAGACCGTGACAACCCATGACGGGCGCATGCCACTTGTTTCTATCTTACATGGAGTCAAAATAAACGAGGCGAAGTACCGCTAGCTTATACAGAGTCATCTGATGCCGTGGACCCGAGGGCAAGGGTCGACAGTTTACGGTTCAGCAGGATTCGGCGCCTTCTCATAGGGCTAAACAAACTCAGGCCTGGTTCGGAGTTCACGCAGCGGGCTTTATCACATCAGAAGGATGGCCACCGTACTCGCCGGATTTAAACCCGCTTGGCTATTACCTGTGGGAGATTATTGGCACGAATGTTTACACTGTCAGATTTGGTTGCGTCAATGCTCTGCAGCAAGTTTGTAAGTGAGATAAAATACCACAAAAGGTCGCTCGTGATTCACGCAGAATTCGAGCTGTGATTCAGGCCAAGGAAGTCATATTGAAGATTGAAGTATTTACACAAAACTAGATTAACTGAGGGTGTTGTGTGAGTGGTACCAATAAATATAATATTTCAGGAGTTATCTTGATATCGCGGTCCTTCCTTAAGGGCACACCTAGCCTCGTCTACTTTGCATATATATGTATATATATATATATATTCATCAAAATTAGAGTCCATCCTTTGAGGATCATTGAAATCGATAAATAAAAACATTTTCCAATTGAATGGGTACAAATAAATTGTCGCGTTTAAAATAGACACTGAAATAACGAGTATTGATCTGTAATGTGGCTAGGCGGACTTCACTTTTTCAAAGCATGCAATTGCGAGATCAATGTTTAATTTATAAAGAAGCTCGGCCTATCCCGATTTTTCGGGCTGAAATTCCCTATTAGCTAAATCTGATATCCGCCGACGTGTAGTTTTCGAACCTTCATATTGAATTTTTCATTAATAGTAAAACACATACTTCTAGAGCAATGCACATTTTGCGGGAATTATTTGAATCCTTAATCGATTATAGGGGCAATTTGGGGTTGCAAAAAGGAAAAGGTAAAGGTAAACATATTACCAGAGAATGCATATCACTCGTGTAACTTCTGAAGAAAGAAAAGATGCAACTCTTTGTTACGTTACGGTGAACCGTCAGTCATTAAACACATTTTCTAGCGATTGTCGACAGATTGCCGCGCCCGCCGTTCAAACACATCAGACATCTCTTAAGCATCTCGGTTGCAGCACCTAAGCGCAGATATTAGCCAACTGGCGACCAGATTCCCAATCAAATTAATGGGCGTTTTGTGTAGCAGGTGACTCGTTAGATGATGCTTTGTAAGTTGTTTTGCCTTTCGAGGGGAATGCAAACAAAGACTTTTCTTTTTAGAAAAATACAATCGGACGCGCGTGCGTATTTGATCATTGTCCTAGCACAACGTGTAAGCTCGACATCTGCGCCGTGATGAATAAGCTCACCAAGATACACACTTGCAAGATATTTAAAGGTTCTCATTCACGATTATTCCTCATTTTGTCTTTCACAATTCTCAATTTTTCCAAATTTGTAAACATATTTGCCTAAATCAATTCTTAAAAAGAGGTGCATGGCGTGCGACCAGCGTGCGTCCATTCCGAGGTTAAACGAAGGTCAACCAAATCGCAAATAAATGAGTCACGACATCCAAATTGCTAGCTTTGAGTGAGATCCGGAAATGCGTCTCGCCCTTTCTACCTATCATTTAACATAGTTATATATTAACATAGTTACTACTGGAGCTATTATAACAATTACAGAAACTATTCGGACCATTGCTACTCTAACTGGAGTTGTCAATAGCCAAGGTTTTTGCCGTAGCCATAATTATGAAGTGAAGCCACTTAATGTGATATATATATATATATATATATGTCCGTTATGGTCGTCACCTCGCTGGTTCTTATACGAGTGTTTTTTTTTCGAGAGACTTGGCAAAACTTTGTCCCGATGCGGTGGCGGCGGCGCCGAGGTAAGACCATCGGTGGCAAATTCGAATTGTGGCGCCACTTAAGACGCACAGCAAGGCCGATCGAAACAAGAAACAAACGACAGTAAAATAGAAAACGCCCCCCCCCCCCTCCCTCCCCCGACAGGACAAGTCGAGCAGCCAAGAACACTTCCTTGAAGCCGAGAACGATTTTCGACGGGAAACGGAAGCTAGCTTCATTGCGGTCCGGTGACCATCGCAGATCCAAACCTCTAACGACAACCACGACCACGACGACGCCGCCGACGACAGTAGAACTCTGCGAGCGGACTCGCTGCGAGTGGAGACGGTTGCACCGACCCCATTTTTGCTTGCTTTCGTCGCTACTCAATACGGATGCTGTTTGCACCGACCAGATGCCATCGACGCCCGATACCCCATGAGCCTTCGAGATGGACGCCGTGGGGGAAGGCTCGGAGATGCGGCAGGAATGATGTTGATTATGATGATAATGATGATGTTGGTGTTGATAATGATGATGATGTTGGTGTTGATGGTAATGAAGATGATGCTGCTGTTGATGGTGATGATGGTGTTGATGATGGTGATGATGATGATGGTGTTGATGGTGGTGCTGATGATGATTATAATGTCAGTGATGGCGGCGTGAACAGCGAGAAGCTGTGCAAGCGTTCGTCGTCGTAGCATCTTGTTCCTCTTCCTCCTCTGTTCCAATAATTAACGACAACCGACGACTGGACGGCGATGCCGGAGGCGGCCGGGCGCGGGAGGTGGAACTGGACGGAGAACGCGGCCACGGACCGGAACACCGTAATGGGCGTAGTTTCCGGCGCGCTCCTGTCGAGGCGTTCAGCAAAGGAGGCGCACGCCCAGTGTACAGTGTCTGACGCACCGCTCGTTGTTCAGCCTGCTGTTGTGAGCCAAAAGTCAATGATGCCATGCCGCCGCCCCCCTGATTGATACTGAAGACGACGCAACGACTCTTCCTGCTAGTCTTGCTGCAACTGCTGTGACAGTAACGGCATTGCATCGCCAATAACGACGACGCGCCGCCAGCAATGTCGTAAAGGCCCGCTGCCCACCGCTCCGAGTGCGCCACGGCGACTGCAGAGCGCAATGGCATTTGACACTGGAGCTACCGTTAGTTCGAGGCAAACGAGTAGTGTAGGTTTGAGTCGAGGGAGGGATCGAAGAACGAGCGTGAGAGTAGTGGCGTTGAAATTGAATACATAGCTGTAAATGGATAAAGGCAAGGATGCATGACAGGGTGGCAAGGCCACGCAAGGTCGTTCGAGGAGATAGATCGGCAGGACTGCTGGGTCTGTGCGGTACAGTAAAAGCTAAACCTTTTCGTGTCAATTGGTATCGTGTGTCCCGCAAGTCAGGCGGAGCCTGCTTACGCTTAAAGCGCACACTGACTTCGACTGACTGACTGCTTTTGGGTCGGCTAACTAAACGGGTACGGTGTAATCAATGCTACACATAGAGAGAGAGAGCTTTGACGGATAGATAGATTGATCGCCTGGGGCCAAGTCGGAAGCCCCAGACACTGGAATGAACATCACACTACTGCAAGTGTAGAATTTTTAGGGACCATGTTCGGCAGAGCAGCTTCCTGTCTAGTTGCCGTACACGCAGACCGGGAGTACCTGACCGTTTACCGATCGGTTACTATATCCGCAGTAGTCTGGGGAAACCAGTACGGTTAGAAGAACACGCCAAACGGAGTTTAGACGAGGTTTAATGCGCATAAACGCATGTTCCTTGTGTGCATTAAACACGACCTATCATGTAAACGAGGCTTTCCATCCATGAAGATTAAAAATGCGGGGGTTTTTGTCTGCTGGGGCTAGGGGTGTCTGCCTGCAAAAGCTAGAGATAATGTACAAGTGAGTACGTTGTTAGTAGCATTGTAAACCTTAAGGCCTGAGCTCGCTAAGGCCGGTACGAATATTTGTCAATTGGTACATTACGCACGACACGCCACCAGTATCAATGGAGTATCAGTGTCCATGTTGCCACAAGGTCTATTGGGGAAACCCTAGATATCTTAACATGTCTGGTCCTCGGTGCATTGAAGATATACCTCAGGTTAAGTTCCAAGCCCGTAGCGGACGAAGGATATCATAGGCTCATTCATAGTTGGCACTACTACTGTCCGCGGTTGCTTTGTGTCGTCTAAGAGTCGTGAAACAATCGAGTCTTTGACATGCTCAATCAAAATAAATGTCTATGGCTTTTTACTATTTACATATTTTTGTTAAGTATATGAGAGAAAAGAATGCGTCAGATCGCGAGAACCCGAAGTGCCCGATGTCAAAAATACTCCGACTTTTCTCAGCAAGCAACTAAGCTTCCGGCATCAAAGCGGAGCGCATACTGGCTGATGCAGTAGTGACCGCTCGATCATAAACGTATCACCCTTTCCTTTGCTAAGGTTGCCTAGAGCGCACTACAAGTTTCCGATGGAAGTGCCAGGCCAAAGATAGACAGTACTGTTTACTGTAACTCTGCAACTGCGGATAGGTATGCCACAACAAAAACATAACAGACCGAAAGGCTAAACTACTGCCAGCATACGCAACTTCAACTTAGACGAAGGTTTAAACTGCAACGGGATAACCGCGCTGAAAATAAAAGCAAAAGCCCATAAATGACCTAGGTATATATGGATCCTATTTAGAGCATTATTTACGAACCAATCGCCCTTGACGTCAGGCATTCTACTGCGCCGAATACCTTAACCGCATGAAAGCATCACTTTCATCATTCTAGGTAGCACAGTTGTCGAGCCTGGTGGCGTGATGGCTTAAGTCTGCGTCTCGCAACCGGAGGAGGGACATAGGTGCGCGGGTTCGAGCCCCACCGTTGCACATTTGTATTTATAGGGGTCCGTCTACGAAGCAATGTGAACAACAGTTCCGTGGACTCTAAATCTTGGCTGAGGGTCAGCCCGAAAACTTTACTTACTAGGTAGCACAGTTACTATCATCAGCACTGTTGCATTGTCTTTGCGAATGGCTACATCTTGTCGACATGCACGACTTATATTGCTAAAGGCAGGTCAAACCTTCCCGTACCCTGTTGTCTAACAGTACAATCAGTCTGCTTTGTGCCTCATGTCATTATGGCTCTGGTCGGCATCCCTGTTGTTGTCCTGTCCTTTCCCATGTTCTCGTGACCCCATCGTTAAGCTTCGCCCCAAACACATACCCAATGATTAACCTACAGGGGTGTGGCACAGACACCAGTCGAGCGTACTCTGAAATGACGTCTCGCTGCAGTCTACCTGAGCTGCTCTGTTTAGGTGTGCTTCTGGCTACATCTAAATACTCTTGTTACTATGCCTATTAAGCTAAGCGCCCCCGGATTGACTAGATCCGGGGCGCTAACCGGTCGGTCCGGAATCGGTGGCAGTCACCTAGCCGTACAGATAGTACTCGAATAAGCCACTATAATATGACAATATGAATTCGTTGTTACATTGTCTATGTCGTATGCCTTACGTCTCGCGATTGGCGGGCCAGGGGAATGTTAGTGTAGGAAGTCTACACATCTTACCACCACGAGGAAGGTGCCCGCAGCACGCATAATTCGCGCGCAATACGGAGAGACACATTGGAAAGAAAGTCATAGTTACTTCCACAACGAGCGCATGCGTTTGTCTCGGCATGGTTTTGGGGGCGGCATGCCTCATAACCAACCGAGGAAAAAAGGTGGGCGATGGGCTTCAGTGATGAGACTCAGCGGAGCATGCTCATATACTTATATGTGTTTGTGCGCAACGATGTGCCGGCGGTGGTAGCAAGCAACAATGATGAGGCCGTGGCCGATGGAGACACGTGTCTGCTGGCGCGTTTCCCGAAGCTGAAGTCGTTGCTCGATTGGTCGGCAAGCGTCGCGCCGCAAGTCAAGAAGTTTTTCGTTGGAACTTGGCGTGCGAGAACCGCCAATCGTCGGGTTGCGACGCCAAGCAGTAGTGTTGGTCGGAAACGGCAGCAGTAACAGCAGGAGCAGGAACAGCAACAAACGACAGCAACAACAACAATAACAGCAACAACAACAACAACAACAGCAACAACAACAACAACAGCAACAACAACAACAAACAACAACAACGATGGCAGAGGCAACTACCGTGGCCGCAGCAACAACCGTTGCTGCTGCCGTTAGCGCCGCAGTCGCGATCGGCGCCGCTGTTTTGCTTCCACCGTCCAAAATTGGCGACGACAGAGGAAACGGGAAAATTTAGATTTATGGTGACGTTGTCAGTCGGGTTTCGTTCTGAAAAGAAGGAAGAACAAGTCGACGGCTGAACAAGTCCACGACGACGACGGCGCAGAAGCAACGGCCGCGCAATTTGAAATCCCTGACCCTTGTCGGAGCGTCGAAGCAACCCCCCCGAACACCCCACCACCAGCCAGTCCCATCGCCCCAATGTTGCTCTTTGTCGCCTGCAGTTTTAGCCGGCCTCACCGGCGTCTCCATGTTCGATGTAGTTGTAAGCTCAGTGGCAGTAGTTGTAGTATCCCTGTCACTAGTCGAACCAATGGTAGTCGAAGTAGTTGTAGTAGTAGTAGTGGATGTAGTAGTCGCTGCGTGAATCAATGGATGAACGGATCACTTTGGCAACATGGCGCAAAGACAAGCGCGAAAGCGGATAGAGCGTGGTTGGGGGGGGGGGGGGGGGGGTCCGCAGCGAGGGAAACGAGCAAAGGCTTGGTACCTCGGGCCACAGAAAGGATCAGCTTAATTCCCCGAGGGGTGTCACTCCGGTGATGAACACGGTTGCTGCTGTGCGACCTGGATCTCGGGGGCACGCTGGGCCACCGACAAGCACCGAGCCTCTACCGCCGCCGCCGCCGGCTCTGTCTGTGCTCCCTTCTGGCTAGGTGGGGCACGAGCTCCGGCTGGCCCCTGAGAAGAGCGAGGCTGTGCTTCTTACAGGACGGAAGAGGCACGGAGACGTCCGGCTGGCACTGGATGGAGTGGCCATTGAAGTCAAGCAATCAGCCCGATACCTGGGAGTGACCATTGACAAAGCCCTCAATGGCAACATACATATAGATAAGGTACCGCCAAGGCAGAAAAGATCGTCAACAGCCTGGCTAAAATTCTGCCAAGAACACGTGGCGCGACTGAGGGCAGGAGAAGACTTCTTGCCTCTGTGGCAGAGTCCACCGTGCTTTACGCCGCACCTACGTGGGGTCCCAGCGCGATGAAGCTAAAGAGGAATAGAAACAAGCTTCTGAAGACGCAGCGCAAGCTCGCGATAAGAGTCGCTAGAGCGTATCGCACGGCCGAAACAACAGCGGTGATCGCGATCGCCAGGCTCATTCCGTGGCCTAGGCTAATCGAGGAGCGAGTGCGGCGAAGACGAGAACGCCAGAAGAAAGCGGTAGCTCGACAGCAAACGCTCGAGAACTGGCAACGGGAATGGAGCCAACTGCCAACGGAGGCCCCAGGAGCCTGGACCCGCCAGGTTATCCCCGACCTCATTAAATGGTTCAAAAGAAAGCATGGCCACGTCACCTATTATCTGACGCAGGTGCTAACGGGGCATGGATGCTTCCAAAAGTACCTGCACAGAGTGGGTAAAGTCGCGGAGCCTACGTGCGTTACTTGCGGCACGGGCGAGGTTGACGATGTTGCTCACACTGTCTTCCTCTGCCCAGCACTCGAGGCGGCACGAGCAGGTAGGAGCGCAGTGGCGGACCGTGCATGACGGTAACCGACCTGGTTAACGCCATGCTCGAAAACGAGGAGAAATGGAAGCAAGGGCTGGACCTGGTAGAAGGCGTAATGAGGTTGAAGAACGAACTGGAGCGAGCACGGGTGGCCGCGAGCCGACGACAAGAGACGTCCACAGCCAGCGGGTAGCGCCGAACGAGGAAAGCATAAAGGAGAATAGCAAGTGAAATCTCCATGTTTCAGTGATGTAAAACGAAAGTGTACCGCTGGAATATGGTTATATGAATAAAACCCTAATATTAAAAAAAAAAAAAGTCGCTGCGTGAACGCGAACCAGTGTTCAGGGACGTTGATCGCTTCGTATCCCTGAGATATAGAGAGAGGCTCACAGATAGGGAAAGGGAGAGAGGCTCACAGATAGGAAAAGAGAGAGAGGGGGGGGCACACAGATACGGAAAGAGTGGGAAGAAAGAGAGAGCGAGAGAGATAGAGGAAAAGATGCAAGCGGGGACACAAAGAGCAAGGAGTGAACACAAGCAATCGTATCGGCGGGAAAAGAAAGGGGGAGAAGAACCGTTGAACAATGTCAGTCTGCCAACTAGCCATGCTGCGGGGGACGCGGCGGGGGGGGGGGGGGGGGGGTGTAGGATCGCAAGACGGAAACAAACAAGGTCGTCGCCGATCGAACGCAACACGGCCTAAAGGAAGCGCATAAGTTAGTGAGAGTGAGTCATGGCAAGCGGAGGAGAACTCCGGCAGCCAGAAGCAGAAGCAGGAAGAGCGAATTTATGTGCAGGATTTTGTGTGCTGTGTGTTGTGAGTTATCGAGTCGCCGCCGTCGTCGTCGTTGTCGTTGGGGACGTTTGACGTCAACGGCAAAACGACCACGCAGGGCCGTTGAAGATTGAGCACTTTGACGTTGCTGCTGCTGCTGTTGCTACTGGCTGCTTCTAGACTACAGCCACTGCCACTCGGTACTCTACAACTGTTACTTCGGATGAGAGATCGACACTCGGGATAACTTGAATGATGAAGAACAATGACAGTCCTTACGCCAGCCAGCCGCAGCCGACGTAGCAGTTGTAGCGCGTAGACCATCGTTCCTCAAGCACAGCACGTCAGCACGCCGATCCGACGAAGGCGGATATGCATAGCATGCTATGATGCCATACAAAAGACCAACGAGTCGCACTTGGTGAGCGCGCGCGCGCGAGGGAGAGGGAGAGAGAGCGAGAGATAGGGGGGGAGGCCGAGGAAGAACCTGAGTGTGAAGCGTGGCCAAAAGGCAAACATGATGGTTGTAGCAGGCAGGACGTCCAGAACGGCGGAACCGAAGTAGTACCAAAGTTGATGATTGAGTCTGAATTGCGAGCACTGGCTATTGACACGGATTGATGACAATGCTTTGTGAGACCCACAACCATCTATTAACAGTAGGTACCTTGACACACATCTGGCTGAATGTGAGGAAGGACGTTGATGGTGCTGCTAAAAAGGAGATGGTGAACTTTCACAACACATACAAACTTCTTTGAACTTTTTATTTTTTACAACATTAATCAGTATCTACATTCTATTATTTATTTTGTTCCATTAGCTTTATATATATATATATATATATATATATATATATATATATATATATATATATATATATATATATATATATATATATATATGGTTTTTTAAAACTCAGGTTAGAGCGTTAAAAAATCCCGCGCTTAGCTCTGCCTGCTTGTAAACAGATCGAAGTTGGGCTGACGGACCTCAAAAAGAACGTTACTTAACGGAAGAACGCAAACAGATTCTAATTTTTTTATGAATATTAAAGCTCTCTACGGACATGCTGGCTATCTTGTGTGCTATTTACAGTACAGGTAATCAGCAGAACAGATTAGGTAGCCAATATATCAAACCGCAGAAGACCACAGAGCTCGCTGGGTAAAGAAAATATAGCCCATCGACCGTGTGGAACCATGTCCGGAAACATCAGTTCCGAGACGTGCCCAACAACTAAGTGCTTCGCGCACCTCAACCTGGCGTATTTTGAAGTGGGATCTAGCAAAGAACTTGTCGGACACAACTAAATGGCTCAAGAGAGGGCTCGAAGCGCCCCTGGTTCTTATTATATTGCAAGATAGATTTTGCGAACGATCATTGCCAAAATCTAATTATTAAGCAACTAAAAGACAAGACAAAGCCACAAACGGCGAATGTATGGTAGAATTTGCTCTATTATGGCTATTCGTAAAGTAACAGGCGACTTTAATCCTTTAGTAGGACTAACAATCATTCAAGTTCTACCGTTCCGATCCGCTGCTGTTGGCGTAGACTGCTGTCGGCGTAGACTGCTGTCGAGGGCTTGGTTGCTATGCGAATCGGGTTAGTCAAAAGTTAAAGGGCCAGGTTTCATCGAGCTACTCTGTATATATTTGAAGGGAATATGTGTGTAATAATATGAGGCTAGAACTCTCAGAGTGAGGAATGCCAAATCTCTATACGTATGACGCCGTATGAGAAATTACAGAAGCAGAGAACAGCTTGGAACGTTCGCTGAGTACAGCTCGGCTCTGAGATGAACGAGTGATTGAGGTCACTGTCAGGACAACGAAACACCATTACCATTACCAATGGACTATTCACATTTGCTTCCTCGTTCGAACTTTGTAACTAAAGCAGATGGCTGAAGCGTGCGTCGACACATGAAGCTAAGCGGGAGGTGCAATGGACCAGCGGAATCAGACCTTCCCTCATAGATAGCCGGCAATATCGTCGGAGGCGGAACCCTCGAAGCACGGCCGCTCCAGCTCGGTTTGCAACACAGCGCCGGGAGAAACAGCCACTAAACTGGTTGCGCTGAACACGCTACATGTTCGTTCATTACTGATATTGTGTCTGCTGTCCTGTCAAATCATTGCTGCTTTTTTTTCGGACTGACACTCAGTCAACATTTAACGTGCACGGAATTTGTTTTCCATTGCTTCGTAGAACGACTAGATATATAGGTATAGAAGACCCCATAATGCAAATGTGCAACGGCGGGGATCAAATCCTTTGTGCACCTATGTATCTCTTCCAGCCGCAAGGCGCACACGAATGCACCACGCCACCACCGGGCCCGAAAAACGACTGGTGACTGCTCATCGCAGAATGTCTCTGGGCAGGATGGCTCGACGTAAAATGTATCTGAATTTACTCAGGAGAGCTGAAAACAAGACGCCGATGGCGTTATGGTCATAGACCGCAAAAGGTAGGCTCCCTTCCGTTACGTGGTGTGAAAGTTCTGGTGTTTTGTAAAGCACAAAGGATTACAGAGATTGCGCTTTTCAGAATGCCTGCCTTCAATGCTACGAGGACCCAATTGTATATCTATATATGCAACTGAGTCGTCTGGGTTAACAAATTACACAAAAGCGTTAGACGAATACCTTTCTCTGTGGGACGATCTTAAATGCGGTAGCTGCTTGGAGACGAAGCTGTCGCTCAGCATCACAGGTATACTAAAATAGAAGTGATCAGATAGGCTAAAAAACGGTCTGTCCCGCTTAACGTGGGGCACTGCGTACGCGCGTAATGATCCGATACGAGACAACCAGCAGGTCTATTGATGGTGGCGGCTTTCAAACGGTCGAGTCAAGATCGCTTTAGGCGTATCGCCTTCTACGACTGCAGGCTGTGTTCTACCCTCTAATAGATAGTCTACTCTTAATGCAGCATGAAACTTTGCAAAAAGTGTATTTTTTTAAATTTTCTTAAATATTAATTAGTTCATAAAGCTATTATAGGATGGCTCACGTACAAGATATCCCCACGGCCATTTAATAAGCAAAGCTGTAGGATGTTGAACAGCAACTAATCGCAGATAGACACATTCGTTGATTAAAGTAGGGTACATCTTCGATGCAGTGATGTACGGCAGTTAGGTCAGCAGGTGTTCTGCCAGTTCTGTGCAAGGCAGAGAAGCCTGGCTACTGTTCTAGCGCATGAGACTCACGACGCGTACGACTTTATTTATCAGCAAACTTCACTTTTGTGAGGGCTTCCGTGCCAACTAGAGGCGTCTTACCTTAGTCCTGACACGTCCTTGTCGCCCCGCAGAGTATTCGGAGCGAAGTCCAGCATCATCTTTAAACAGCTAGGCCTTCCGGTTCACCTATAAATCACTAAATACCGGTTTGGAGGCGAAGAACGCTTTGGTATACTGTTATAGTTGCGGTTCGAGCTGCATTAAAAAAAATCATACGTCAATCAGCCGACAAACGTTTTAAACATTTACGTACACACCTACTGCCACTATGCTTGCAATTAGTGAGCCACATTTTAATTCAAAATACAACTGCTAGCAAAGAGTGCGTGACAGTGTTTTACGACAACGGACTCCACGGCTTACCAAGACACTCACGGCTGACGGATCCCCAAGAAAACCTCCTCAACGGGGTGAGTTTGTTTATGCAGCCACCTCAACGCTGCTTTACAAAACACCAACTGTTAAGAACAACTGCACTATTGCTCGCACTCTTGCTCCTGTGCGGCGATGTCGAAGTTAATCCAGGGCCACCATGCGTAACTTGTGCAGGACAAATGCTTCAAGTAAAAGAGCGCACAGTTTGCGAAGGATGCAGCAAACCCGCACACAGCCACTGCACTTTCCAAATACCAGACAAAAATAATCTGTACTGTAAATCGTGCTTTTGGAGAGAGGTGTCAATAGATGTCTCAAGAAATACAGCCTTGGTCAACCCGGCATCCTGTGATTGTACCGCAAAATTTGACGCCCTCAAAAAACAAATTGAAGATCTTACAAAGAAGTTAGTTAGCAAGAATGGCCCGACTCCCAAATCAGCTGATCACCGAACCATCCAACGGCCCATTGGTAAACAACAGCAACATCAACAATGCCAGAACACAAACCTGCCTTCAAATCGCAACGTCCCTACACCACGTCGCCTTCACTTCAACACTAGCCAACAACGCAACGTCGTAAGTGCACCCGATAAGAAAAACACGGCACGTGACAATTCGTGGCGCACAGTTGGAAGAGAAGGACGTATCGTGGACGTATCGACAGGAACGAATAGAATGACTCAGCTAAAAGCTGTAGAGGCACGCAATATACCTGAACGTCCAAAAGTCAGAGCTCTTTTTGTCAGCAGATTGGAGTTATCTCACTCTGCAGACGCCCTCAAGGAGTACGTCAGCCGCATTGTTGGATCCGACACAAACGTGAACGTGACGAAGCTCGTCGGCATGAATCAAACATATTACAATAGCTACCACGTTCAGGTAGACGCTGATAAGTTTAATGCGCTACTGGACCCGTCAGTGTGGCCAGAGGGTATACATTTTAGACCGTACCGCGGACAGCTAAAGCCGTAAAGAGTATATAATGCAGCAAACGATACGGGAGCTAGCATTGGTGCCAGAAGATGACAACAATAATAACAATGACGAAATGGAAACATACAAGTGACTCGATATTACGTCCGGAAATCGGAACTCGATGACAGTGTCATCAAAATGTCTTTTATGGCATGTAGAGTCCCTAAATAGTCTGTACCGAACGTCAGGAGAGAATATGTTTAGTGAATATGACATAATATTTTTAACCGAGACATTTAAAACAGATTTTACACGCACCCCTTTTATAAGTCATAAAATGTTTCATGGACTGGCGACTAAATCAGAGGGCCGGGGACGACCAAAGTGGGGCGTGTGCATAGGCGTGCGAACGAAGGAGCATGCCAAGCTTCTTCGTAGCACCGCCAGGCAGATTGTACTAGAACTAATCGATTACTATCTTATATGTGTTCATAGCCCACCTGAACGGACCGTCCATCAAATAATACAGGACATAGGTAATTGCATGGAAATCTGCACAAATGTAAATAAAAATATTATTATAGGTGGTGATTTTAACTGTGATTTGAAAAAAGAAGGAGCCAGGCAAGAAAGTTTCAAAGCTGCGGTCAACGAACTTGGATTAAGCATTCATAATAAATGCAATGACCCAACATATTTTAGCTGGAACGGATACAGCGCGGTTGATATTGTTTTATCATCGATACCACAAACGGTCGAGGCTATCTCTGATCTTACCGTAATACAATCGGCACACCGCAAGCACTGTCAAGTGGAGTTCAAATTGCACAGAAGACAAGAAACGGCGACCCCTATAATCAATCGACCATCTCGCTCATTGGATGTCCATATACTGGAACAAGCACTACAAATGGCCTACGGCACAAATGATATAAACTATATTGAAAAAACGATTAAGTGGTCTATCCAAACGGCTGCAAAACCAAAGAACGTGAGACTGCAGAGACACAAGCCGTGGTTTGACAAGGAGTGTCGACAAATGAAGAAGGTGATCTGTCTGTATAAATCCACAACGTCAACTGAACTTCTACAACTGGCGGAATTAAAACGAATATTTAGATGTATGAAGAAAGAAAAGAAACGGCATTACGAGGAACAACAACGCATTCGGCTAATTTCGGAAAGCGTGCGGAAACCATGGCTACTTCTTCCAAGGAGACCAGTACCTGCAAACCCATTGATAAATGACGAAGAGTGGGTAGCCCACTTTACAAATCTATTTACGAGAGACGTCATATTGCCAGACCAAGATCTTTTAGAAGAAATTGTTGATTTTACTGAAGACGAAGTCAAAACCGCACTTATATCGAAGCAAAACGGGAAATCAGCAGGACCCGATCGTATTCTTAATGAACACCTGAAGTCGAATATTGACGCTTTATGCCCTATTGTGACAAAACTATACAATGAATGTGTTCGACAAGGCAAAATTCCCGATGAGTGGCGGAAAAGCTATCTACAGCCTTTATTTAAGCGAAAGGGAGATGCAACTGACCCAAAGAACTACAGGGGCATAGCACTTACAAGCGTCCTTTACAAATTATTAATGTCGCTCATAGTTAATCGACTGTACCCGTGCGTAGAAGACAAAATTCCAGCAGAACAATACGGTTTTTTAAAGAGGCGATCGACGTCAGATGCAGTTGAGTTTGTTTTAAACCATGTATCACAACGCCTTTCTAACAAGAAAATGACATACGCTGCGTTTATAGATTTTCAAACTGCTTTCGATTGCCTGCCAAGGGATCGTTTATTAGACACTCTTCGAAAACGTTTTAACATAACAGGCCCCCTTTTTAATCTCGTTCATAACATATTAGCGCACAATATAATTTGGGTGAAAAACGGCGACCACTATGTACAAACACCCGTAACACAAACCATCGGGGTAGCCCAGGGAGACTCAGCTAGCCCATTTCTTTTTATTTTGTACGTGACTGGACTCGCGGACTTACTGCGAAATCTTAAAGCCCAATTTGCATTTTATGCTGACGATCTAGTCATTTTAGGAAAATCTCGTAACCATCTACAGTTTTACCTCAACGAAACTGCGAAGTGGTGCAAAGAAAACAAGCTCAAGATTAACGCGGAAAAGTCACAGGTCTTACGCTTTAGCAGAGGAGGGTCATACGCGGCCAGGGATCATGATCTGTCAGTATATGGACAACCACTCAAATTAGTTAGCCACTTCTCGTATCTAGGCGTCACACTAACCCCCGGGCTCTCTTTTAGCAGACATATCGAAGAGATACAAGCAAAAGCTACGTCTGCAATGTTTTTGTTAGGCAATATGCACGATGTGGACGTAAAAACAGCTATAAACTGCTTTAAAATCAAAGTACTCCCTGTAGCAACATACTGCCTTTCCACAATTGCACCATACCTGACCCTCAGCCATCTAAAAAGTCTAGACAAGCTAAAGGCCAGATATGTTAAGCGTGTTTTGCGGCTCCCAAAGTGCGCGTCGGCAACACTTGCCTTAGAGATGTGCGGAGAGAGAACACTTATTGAAGACCTAGCACTTAGTAACACACCATTTGCACCGCACATTCTAGACTCATATCGAGCCTACAGAGAAAACAGAAATTTAAAATTTGTAGCTGAAAATTATACTGATGGCCCGGCCTTTTCTTCACGTAGATGGAAAGGAACCATGCAAAGGAACCGCTCGCTAATCTGCCGAATAACCTGGCACGGGTACCACCATAACATATGCATGAAGCCAAGCTGTTTTAATATTGAAGAATGTGTTTGTAGCTTTTGCGGAGAGTTTGATATTGGACGCTATCATATACTTGTGTGCCCAGAAATTTGCGGAACGTCCTTATCATCCAAAGTTGAATTTATATTGTAAGACCAAAAAGTCACTTTGTGACACCTTGTGAAAATTGAATCAACTGTCTACCAATTTTGTGGTGAAATAAATGCTGAATTGAACTATGCTTGCAATGAACAACAACTAACAGTGGGTTTTCGAAAATAGCTAATTGCTTCACCTAGATGTTGGAGCTATTAATACTAACACATGCTAAATTATCTTGCGACTACCTATTAGTAACTACTGCATATTACTATCATTGCAATCCATTACTACTAGAGCTAGTATTCCTTTTACGAATATTTCGCGTGTCGAATGTGCCACGACGACTTGAGGCAGCAGCAGGAGACGTTGAAGAAAAGAACATAAGGCCACTGAGGTAAGATGGTGGGTACCGTATCAATGATCACAATAACTATGATGGCAAAGACGCGTGCTAATTGCAACATAAACGTCTAAACGACACTCTTCTGTTTAGGTATGTGCCCAGCTTTGAACACACCGTGTGATAGTCATTTATGTCATAGTCGTGTATATGCTCTCTAGACTGTGTCGACTTTAAATTAGTCATGTTGTAATTTCTTGGCCGAAATGGGCACAGCCTTACTTGGTACTGACGATGTTGCACGTTTTTACACAATTTCATTGAGATAGTCAGAGGTAAGGCTCAAGAGAAAAATCCACTGCATTGACCGGTTGAATGGAGCAGGTACAGCGTATTCCGCGGCGTGCGATAGTGGCGTAGCAGGACGGAGGTTGCTTATAATCACTAGCAAACATGTTCGAATTTTTTAGAAGGCATGTTTAAAGGACAAGCTCTCTCTCTCTCTCTCTCTATATATATATATATATATATATATATTTATATACCACCAGAGACAAGAGATCTGCGGCTTTCTTGAGACAGCGCCTCGACCTAGACTTCCGACGCGGGAACGCGACGTCCGGCCGCGGCACGCTGCCGAAGTGGTCCCAACCCACTCTATACGAGATAGAGTATTATTCCTAGTACACACGCTTTCAGGAGATAATTGTCGCTTCATTCGTATTCTTAATAAATTATATATATATATATATATATATATATATATATATATATATATATATATATATATATGTTTTCAATTTGCAATTTTCAACGCGGTTTATTTAACGAAACTTCAGATTACAATGCTTAATTTCTCGGTAAATAGAAATAGATAAATAAAATATTTGACAAATCAAGCAACGAGCTGGAAAATCACCTGTCGCATCAGTTCTTTTATAAACGCACAAGTCTTATTTCCAAAACATTTTCCGAAGTAACTAGCATTTCTCACCGAGGTTCTCTCACGAGTCGGACCACCTTCCACCGATCCCATAACGACCTTACGTCTCATATCTAATGGCAGCCACCCTTCTCCATATCTAAGACTTGTTTTTTTCCACCATTAAAACTGCCTGGGACACGAATGTGTACGCTTTGGCAATGTCAATGAGTCTACATTCTTGCTCTAGACGTATTTTTCTTTGATCTAACAAGCCTCGGCGTCCTGCGTATACAGGCGTCACGTAGCCAGTTTAGGAGATTATACTGCAGCTATTCGAGCATTGTGGCACACGACGATCTGTTTCTGGACAGGTAGTCTTGCCAACGTGGCAGATGTCCTTCAGAAGCGGTCAGATATGGCTAGCTCGGAAAGAAGCAGGACACTAGCATGGCGCGCTGAATTTAGAAATCGCGCAATTATTATTTATTATTACATCACCTTTCGGTATTGTTGATTACATTACAACATTGCTATAGGCGTTCGCCATAAATGCCACAACCGCCGCCGGGAGTAAGAAGCGCGAAATCGGGAGGGGTGGTGTCCTTCCTGTCTCGCCGAAGAGATCTGCGCATGTTCTCATCGTTTATATATACAGCGCGTCTACTGAGTTTTAGAGAGGGCTCGATAAAAACACATTTATTATATTATGGTTTATTAACACCCAGGTTGGGTATTTTTTTTTATTTAAACATTTGGGTAAAAACACAAATATATGATTGAAATAAAAATGTGTATTATCTACTCTTTAACCCACTCTAATCTTTCAGCTGTGCAAAATGGTTTTACTAAATTCTCCTTTGCCGGTTATCGATGCGTTGTCGCACTCATGTATATGTGAAAGCGAGTGTACCTACCGAGCCAACTAAAGTACTGGGAAACGCGCTACGTTTCCCAGTATTTGGCTTGGTTGTACAAAAATCATATCATACAGGCATACAATTGTATAGCATGTTTTCCTCTCCCCTATATTTGAGTTTAATTACAAAGATGTTTACGTATTTTTTTTGCAAAAGGTCCTCTTGTGTCAGCAATATGCTAATGAGTGAATTAAACATTTCGAAATTAACTGTCGGATATCTATGAAAGTTGCTGTCTGAAACAATAAAGATATTCTTAGAGCGCTAGGGGCGGTTCTCGGATTCGAGCCCAGGAAGGCAGATATGAAGTATTAACAATGCTCAATGACTCAATCTGATAGTACATCTAGTTTAAAAGATACATTTTTACCAAAAAATGGCTAATATGACACGGACGTGTGTCATACTAGCTTTTAAAAAGTCTGCCTGTAGATGTGGACAGAGAAAGAGGGTGGAACTAAAACATTACACAAGCAGCAACGCAGTAAATCGATGTTTCCTGTTTTGCTGAATATGACCTTGCTGACAATTCATTCTCACAAACCTTTTCAGCAGAGCAGCTTTCTTGTGGGCGCATTTATGTTATGTTGGCCCTTCTCACCGCAAGGATTGCAGGTAAAGGTAACACATAACCAGAAGTAAAAACAATTCGTTTGAAAGGTCAGGATCTCTTCAATGATCTCGTTCAAGAAAGGGGCTGCTGCTAAAAGTCTTTACACCAAAGATAGATGTTAGAGGCAGTTAAGACACGAATGGAAGATGTGGAGGATCTCTATTGGAGACCGAAATACACAAACTGGCAGGATAGGGCCTACGAAACATCAAACACAATAAAAAGAGGTATAGGATCAACAGCAAAGCGAACATTGAGAAACGATTGCAGCGGCTCACCAAAATTACTCAAATTTTATGCCAATAAAACACACTTACCAACAAAATATAACGACAAATCGGTCGAAATTAAAGCAGTTACAGTTCTCGGCGCTCTAGAAAAGAATCGGCGGGACTATAACCGGGCAAAGCGGCTACCATCTTAAAACAAGACATGCAAGACACAAAATGGGATAAAGAGGCTATGTTGTCGCTGGAGCTGCTAGATACGGTATCGCACCAGCAATTTGAAGTAGCAAAATAAACGCATATTCAGTAGCAGTTTGTCTGCAACGGCTATAGTAGACGCTTTTCAAACATAGACCATACCCCCAAAAAAATACTCATATGTCTTGAGAAGCAGAAAAAAGACGAATAATGTTGGTGCTATTGCAGTACAGGTTCAAGGTATCGCCAACATGCTGCTCGGTAATCTACTGATAACCTGCTGTAATTAATCCGAGTGAACGACCCTTTCCTTTCTTTCTTTGCTCCCAACGAGTCGCAAACTGGGCATGCTCGCGATAACGCGCTTGCCAGCGGAGACTATCCTAAGCCTTGGAAAACGGCCCGTTTGACCTTTATGCCAAATGCCGGTAAGCCGCAAAGAGACCCCTCGGCAAACATATATATATAAATATATTAGCTGCTTTGAATAGGATTAGCTGCATATTCAAAGCAGCTAAGTATTAAGACTATTAACAGACGATTAGTAATAGAGGTAGAACACAAGAAGGCGCTGTCAGAAAAGTAGAACGGTTTCCGAGCCCGAAACTTTGGTAGCAAGGCTTCTCTGCATCTCAGCTTCATTGTACGCTTTATGCGGTAAATAAAAGCGTTTTTATTCTCTTCTACTTTTTGCACACTTGGCTACCAGCAAAGCGCTAAACATAGTTGGACTACAGGAGAAAAGCGCCAATAGTAAACCGGTGTTTTTGTTTGGCCATCCTCTAAGAGATCAAACGAAACCGTTTAGCACGCTTTTGTGGGGCGCCATAAACAAGCCACTTGTGGAAACAGGCGTCCTCCTACAAACAACGTATCCTCAAGTCGTACCAAAATGATCGAGCATATATTGTACTTACAAAGGTGTGAACTATGTAACTAGCAGCCCATGGAAGTCCCTCAGCAATCCGTAGTCGGACCAACCCTAGGGAATATAACCTACGATGGAACATTTCCACATCCGAAGAGTCTATTCCGTCTTACGCAGATAAGCTCCCACTGATCGCAGCCGCTCGTAACGATGGTCTACTTAAAGGAGCAGCAAACGAAACATTGGCGGATACCCGACAATGCGTTCGCACGCTAGGCTTCGAATTGGCTCCACAAAAAAAACGAAAGCAATTTTTTAAACGGCCTGAAGCTCTCTTCCGATTGTAGATACTTACTCCAGGAAGGGCACCCAGTAGCACAAACACCCACGGTTAAGTATCTGGGTGTGAGCCCTGAGACTAAGGTTCGCTCAGGACGACTGTATGTGCGCCAAGCGGTGAAAAAAAGCCAAAGCTTGCACACCACACGGTGTGTGAGCTTTCGGTTTTTGCCTCGGCTTGGCTCCCCGTTATGCCTTTAGTACAACTCTGGAGAGACTGACGACGTACGGTACTCTTGTGAAGGCTCAACTTTGTTCGATATAGAGCGGGAGGCCTGCCGTTGTGAAAGAATTCGCAAAATGTATCTTGTAAGCAAAAATAATTGCCTCACAAAGTCGACCAGCCTTACTGGCAAGTTGACAGAGCCAGGTAAGGTAATTTCATAAAGGTAGTACTGCGGCCAATAAAGACCAAGAAGGATGACCGGATGTGGGCTGTAAATTCCACACTACCGTGGTTTTAACAACGGCGCTCGGTGTGCATCATGCATTTGTCCACCAGTTGTTTTTTAAAAACATCTACGGCACAATATGGCTAACAATTTAATAGGGGGAAAGACCGCACTAACAACAAGAACGGAGGTCTTTTTCATTTATCAACGACTCGGCATACTCTTGAGTTAAAAGTTGTCCAGGCAAATGCAGGTAACAGAGATTAGTAAGAGTTCATAGTATACACTTTAAATATGTTCTGGCAGGTCTAACGAGTATAAAATCATATAAAAGAAGAGCAAAAGCCCTTGTTCTGGTTGGCCGTAAACTTTATCTGCGGATAGCAAAGACCGGATGAAATCAGGATTTTCAATTGCCACCAGTCGATGAGTTGCAATAAAAAGTGAGAAAACGTGAGGATTTTGTGCTCTAACGCTGCCTAGCCAGGCTACTCTATGAATAACGGCAAAGCCGCCTCGTATATATCTATCCCTACCTTGAACTACTTTATGGCCCCTAATATTGTTCTAACACTTTCATTTAATGTAGCCTTCACTTAAGCTTGTGTGTGTTCACATGTTTTGCAGATGGCAGCAATATAACGGCCTTCGGGTTCTATACATTTCGTTTTTTCCCTTGGTTAAATAAAGTGATACGCCGCACATGAAGTAAGATTTATTAATGGGCAATGTGTGGGGTACACCTTGCAGTATATACCTTCAAAATGGAATTACAATTATTGTTCGTGGTGAGGAGAACTAAATATATCACAAATATTAAACACCCGCTATCAAATCTGACTTGTTTCCTGATTTTAAGATCGACATACAGCGTATGCCCACGAGACGAACCGTTTGATTGTTATACAAGCTCTATAGACTCAAATATTGCCTCAATGCACATTAAATTGGAACAACATTTATTTTATCGCCTATCGTAGCCAAAGCAAATTACACTAAGCTGGGTAATGTCATTCGCAAGCATGCCGCCTTCAAAGAAAACAAGTTACGTTCAAGAGAAGAATAAATGTCCATTGCTGCCTTGTATACTCGTGTGTTACCGATTTTTCAGTGCTTCAAATGTAACCTCACTCGATTGCCATTTTTATCGTTACCATCAGGTTAATACCTATATGTCTTCCATATGAGTCAGTGGTAAGAAACATCCGAATCTCTACATAACGAGTAAACATTTAACAGAACTTAATGATTTAAACCTTGAAGCCTAACATAAATTGTCGCACGTTTGCAGTATTATTACGCATATATACTCGTATAAATATACGTTTTTTTCTATGTATGATCGTATTACACCGTGCATAACAAAATCTGTGCACCGCAGAACAAGTCTTGTTCAGCCGCTTTCACGGGTCACCTTTCATCATATCTTTGTCGTAGAACTTTAGGTCCGCTTCTATTATATTCGGTTTCTGTCTGTCCAGGTTTTTAGAGTAAAGATATGCGGCCGGGAGTGCGTATCTTGTTCTTAATTACTTTGTAAGAACAAATATATTCGTGAGGACAGGCCGTGCGGCGCCGTTCTAGTGCCCTTTTCATATCCTACTCAGTTCGATTCAGTCGTTATTGATTCTCTGCCCCGATAAGTGTTTTTAGCAGAATTAATTACAATATAAATTGAAAAGTTGTTCATATATTACAAATGCATGTGGGGCACATATTACGGAAGATTAGCTATGCCAATGGGCGTAGCGGGTGTGTATTGTGACTATCACGTGTCCGCTTCTTCTAGGCTAGGCCGAAATTGAAAAGTTTATAATGAATATAATCAAAATGCATAAAATAATAGCATATCATGTAATATTTAGAAACATGTTACGGCTTTACCTGATACATAAATAATCCTACAAAAAGAAAACGGCAGTGCTCAGTGGAGACTGGGCGATTGATTAAGCACTTTGCTAGTGTGCTGCAGGGAGCCGATACTACCCCAAAGGAAATAACAATATTCAACGGGCCTTGGGACGAGGAAACAGAACTTGCACGGGAATGGGTAATTCGACCAGTCACAATCGAAGACGTTGTCAGGGCAATTGAAAGGGCGTCTTGTGGCAAAGCTGCCGGGAACGATATGATACGAAACGAGCATTTAAAGCAAACGCTGGCACTCGCACCATGCTGGAAAGCTTTATTTGACGAGTGCCTAAAATCCGGGGAAGTACCAAAAGCGTGGAAGGAGGATACCTGAATTGTCATGCCAAAAGGAAAAGGCATAGAAACTGAGCCGGAATCTTGGAGGGGCATAACACTTAAGTGTTGCCCCTATAAATTTCTCTCGGGAATAATATCAGATAGACTAGAGCATTACCTCGAAACCAGAAACGCAATGCCAGAAGAACAACATGGGTTCAGAAGGTCGAAGTCGACCCATATGGCCCTGCGCCAGTTGCTCGCAGAAATTTAAGAAACTCTATCAGAACCTAGAAGACCGTTATACGCAATATTTATTGATCTTAAAGCTGCCTTTGACTTGGCGCCACGAAGTAGGATTATAAAAAAGTTAGCCTTGGAGGGAGTTCCGTATCGCTTACTAAAACTTTTAAGTACCATTCTTGGGGAGACTACAGTATACGTCGACAACGGTATAGGGATTGTGGGAAGAGTAAAGCAAACTACAGGCGTGGCCCAAGGAGACGGACTTAGCCCGTTGCTTTTTTTTCGGTACTATTGGGAGGGCTACCTAACCGGGTGAGGCAGGGGTGGATCCGAGAGTGGGCAAATACATTAATGTATGCAGATGACATTTAGATCTATGGCAGGAGTTTATTTAGGGTTAAACAGGGACTGGAACGGCTAATCGATTATTTGGACGAGATGTGACTTTATAGCAGCTATATAATAAAATTACCTATTTAGGGGTCACTATAACGTCAAATGGTAGCAGTTTTCGAAAACATATTGAAAGCAGAGTAGGAAAAGCCATTAGAGCGGCAGCAGCAATTAAAAACCTGCAAATGTTGTCAATACATACCGCGTCCGCCCTTTTCAAGATAAAATAGAACCAATAGCAACAATTGGTGTATCACTTATATGGGAAAAATTAGGAGAGGCAGATCTACAGTTACTAGATAGAGTTTGATTTTTCTTCATGAAGCGTGTTTGGGGTTAGCTAACTCTTGTAGGAATAGAATAGTTCATATATTAGAAGGGGGGGCTCTAATGACACAGGAATTACAAGTAAAACGGGGTTTACCTAAGACGGCGGCCTGATGTACTTATTTAAAATTTACCCAACCTGGGTGTTAATAAACCATAATATAAATAATCCTAGTATTAAGAATTAAAAAGCGGTAGCAATATCGTTGAGTTAAATTTATTTGGAGGGACTTTCTTCAACTAAATGTAAACACTTTGTACCAACGTACTGTACTTGGCGGTACTCCGGCTTATGTACTTCAATGCAAAGCTACAGTCGCAATGCGATCATATGTATGCATATGCATATATTTAAAATAAAATAGTAATGATTGTCGAAAACTGGCTATATTACAATAAATGCAATTTTCATTCTAAGTCCAATGTATGGTTCAGTTGATTATTTCAAGGGTAAATTGAATCTAACTGTATATATTATCTCCGCCCTCTAGAAACATTAATATTACTGAGCCCGCGAGCATGGATCAGTGCGGTCAATTGAGTTGGCCTTTTGATATCGGCTGCCACGATCGTTTTTCGCCGCAAGCGCTTTTACAAAGCTTAGCTTCGTGTTGTGTCCGTATAAGGTTGTACGTCGAGATGCAAAACTAAAGTGACATTTATTCCTCTTCTTGTGCATAATAACGGCAGTGCCGCTGTGGGCGGCCTGCAAGTCATAGGGGCCACGAATAACAAACGTCATGCAATCTGGCATTGATTAATTTAACTCATCAATTCAGTGCTCTATAGCATCTATATAAATAGATTTATTAATAATTGAACAAAACTCAATTATTAATATATCTTATTATTTACAAAGTTAAAAAAAATGGTTATAGGTACCACTCTTTGTACGTAGCATTCATGAGTTCCGAAAGTGTTGTTGGACCCGGAGTTCTCATTCTGAATCTTTGTTTCAGCTCATCCCCACATGTTTAATTGGATTTAGATCGCAAGAACACCTCGGCAATTTCCACAAGACACTACGTGGAGTGTCAGATTCTCATCAGCATACCGTTCGGCAGCTAAACCTCTTTTTCCACGAGAATCGTAGAAATTTTCAAAATATCCAATCAAAGAAAGCGGTCGTTGACTGTTGTAGTTCGAGTCATTCCCGAACCCGTCGTCCGATTAAAGCTGTCCGTGAGTTGATTACGTTAAAAGTAACCTACAAATTGGTTCATACTTGGTGCTGAATTGGTTCATACTTGGTTGACGAACTACAGCTAAACTTACGCAACGTAACGATCTGGGCTGCTCTGCTTGGAAATGCATACGAGTCATTTTATTGACATTAATCGTGGATTTCCGGAAAACAGGAAACCCTACACGCCTTTCGTAACTTACACGGGCCGTAAACTATGCATATAGAGTCGGTATGGGAAACATTATATGTGAGTATAATCGTTGTAAACCGTTGCATTTGAAATAGGAACCAATACGACGCCGATTGCAGCAATAGTGGAGTAGGAAAACAAACAAGATACTTTACGTAAGTAGGGAGAATGAGTAAACAAGCGAGAGAGGCACCGATCGTGTCGAAACAGCATGGCCAAACGTGAATAAGGCAAACAAATCATTAATTTACCAGCGCTCAACAGTGCTGACGGGTTAATCTAATAACAACGGCGGAAGATGGAGATGTCACACAAACGGTCTATTTTTTAGCGTAACGTTAGCAACGGGCAGGCTGATCGCCATGACTTGGATGCAATTAGTGTCCACAAATGCAAGTCCTTATTACACTTAAGCGCAATACTCAAGAAGGTGATGAAGTAAATTGTATATTTCCGACAAATCGTGTGAGGCAAAATTGGCGTCTGCAATATCTGCGATGCTGGCTGCTGCTTAAATGAACCGTAAGGGGGTAGATCTAAAAACACCTGGTGAATTTGTGAGCCGAATTCATTTTCAAGCCATGCTTTGAGGTCCTAATGATCAAATCTGGTCTCTTTTGCAGAAGGTTTTATTGTTTTACTTCGTATGTGTTCACTTCGTACTCTGGCTGAAAGTACCCTTGTAGGCCGGTGGCAAAAATCTTATAATCCTAGTACGGGCCTGGAATTAGTCAACTTTGATTTAGTAAATAGGCGCTCTGATTTGCGGAGCATTGCTAGTTTTTGAAAGTTTAAACTTTGGTGGATCCGCATTTGGCAAATCGGACATTCCAAAAGCAGGGAAACCAGAAACAGCTGAACTGAAATCAAAAACGAATGCTATGCCAGGCCATACGGCAATGGGTCGATTGACCCTCCACGGCAATGAGTCGATTCCCGCCAATAGCATCGTTAAAGACTTTGTGGAATATGAGTTTGGCTTATCTTGCCTTTGGGCTAGACAAGCCGTAAAAAGCTTTGTTACTAGAATAAAACATTTGCAAACAAGCAGCTGCAATAGCAAAGTGCTATCCTACGGACGAATAATCATGCTAGGCCAAGACTGCACGCGTTGCACCAATGGACAAGCTTCAGATGATGTATGCCCGTAAAGATATCAAGCTATATATCTTGGAAAAGAAAGTAGTACAATTTAATAAGTACAGCGTCATAGTTGACAACCGCGTACATGGCAAAAAGAGATGGAGGACGTCTATAGAGATAAGACCTAGCATGAAACACTACTACAGATATAAAAATATTCTAAAGATACCGGAATAATTTGACAGTTGCTTAGGTCGTCGGATGTCGAGCAGGTCCTTTAGACTAGGACACACAGGTTTCGCTCTATCCTGGTACACGACACAACACGTGTATATCGAAATGCGGTGGAGTGTGTCATCGATGAATGCAATGAACTATACTTCTATGAGAAGGATCTTTTACCTCACAACGGTTTGAAGGTTAGCCGAGGTGGACGTGCCTTTATTCTCCTTTCTAACAAGCTCCTAAATAAATGGAGATATAAAAGATAAGAGATATAAAAAATAATATACATTCATCTTAGCAGCTTAATAACAAGACAACTACATACCAATTACATAATTTTTACTATCTGTGCAAACAAAGTGTGTGTGCTTACAAATATATATCCAAGCCCACACCCGAATCCTCATAGTCATACGAACACCACCAGCTCTGTGCGCAGCAGAGATGTGAGAAGCCTCTGTCGTTGAACGGAGAGAAACCGGGTCAATAGCCTAGCCACGTGTCTCCAACGGTATTTATCTTTCATTCGGCATAACTAGCCAGTTTGATGGGTCAAGCTGGGTACCGGTGACAATGCCACAATATCTTGTGTCACAAGACCGTTAAACAGAAATATCTCTTTATCTATTGGCATGTCTCAGCAACATACACTTACAATTGATCCATCATACCAACTTAAATACCAAGACAAATTTAAATACTCAATAAAGATGATCCACCGCGTTTGCATCGATAACGACTTTATCTTTAAGCCGCGAGGTTACGATTTGCGGCAGTGCTTAGACGACCATGAATGGCCCGAGATCACCGCCTGCGTGTGAATGTATCCGTCAGTAGTAATCCTTTTATCTGCCGCACCCTAAAGCCGTCAGGCGATGAGTGCCTAAGCTTGCCGCTGCACAGCAGTCTACGCATAAATATATAAATAAAGAAGCTCGACATTTTGACGCGACAATTGACGACGCGAGCAGGTCGTCTTACAGCGTAACAGCTAACCAGCCATAAGACAGCGGTGCTAAAGAGTAAGTCAAGATGCTGATGATATTGGCCACCGTTGGCGTGGCGGCTCTGACAGCCGACGCTGCGTCTGTGAGCAGCCCGTCTTGCGGTCTGCGGCCTGCGGAGCACCTCTTGGTCAGCAGAAGCAACACAGGCGCCAGCTCGAATTACGTTCTCGGTGGCGACCAGGCGGCTGTCGGCGAGTTTCCGTGGCAGGTGTCGATACAGGAAGCGTCCAGGGATCGTTCCCGCTGGATCCATTCGTGCGGTGGCGCCATCATCGACGAGGAGTGGATCTTCACAGCTGCACACTGTGTGAACAAGCACGCCTATGACCACGTTCCTAGACGTGTCGTGTTTGGTCTGCACAACGTTACGGTCTTCGATGGTACGTGCGTGCTCATGATTCCATCTATCTAGTTATTCTATTTATTCTATCTATCTATTTATTCATACATATGTACTCTATTTATGTCTATTATTATATTTATTCTATCTATTTATTCATACATATGTACTCTATTTATTCTATCTATCTATTTATTCATACAATGTATTATTCACGCCTTTTTTCCCACATAATATTACCGTGGCTGATTTCGAAGTCTGTGCTGCCTTCCTTGGAGCAACGCTGAGAGCAAAGCTTTAATTTGCGTGTTGATCAGTGGCGCGGAGATCAGTGGCACTGGTTCTGTAGAAAATTTGCAACTGCAGACGAAAAATTGTACTCTGTACTCAGATGTGTGCGTGACCAAATTTCAGCGGCAGACTCTTTCAGTAGATTTTCATTCATTTCGGCCGCCTCAAACGTTTCTTTGACTTTGACTACGTTTGCGTCGATAATAAAAACAAATCGATACTTTGATCGACTTATACAGGAGGAAGATCTATAAGCTGATTGGTCGGGAGATGGCAGCTGCTCATAAGCAGAAGAAAATAACTTCGATTATCAACTTTTCTTTATTTTGGTCGAGAAAAACAGCCAACTTTTTTGCACATACAATGTATATATATATATATATATATATATATATATATATATATATACACATCTTCATGTACTTCAACATACCTTTGTTTGAAATTTCATTTAGATATGGTGAGTACACAGGAGATTCCGTCCTACGGCAACGTCTTCATCCATCCGCTGTGCTTACTCAGACGGTTGGACTTTGACTACGCGCTGATCAAACTGCCGCGTCCCCTGAACTTTTCTGGCCCTCATGCGCACCTTTCTCCCATCTGCATGCCAAGCACTACCGATCTCGATGCCTTCACCGATATGGAATGCGTCGTCTCTGGCTGGGGACTCACTAAACACAGCAGTAAGTGTCTTGCATTTTACCGCTTATGTCTCATAGGACTGGCTCGACTACAAAAATTTGCCGAAGCGAATCTTGTTTTGCCTATATATATATATATATATATATATATATAAGCGAATCTTGTTTTGCCTCTATATATATATATATATATATATATGACATAATAATTCCAAAGGAGGGTTTACAATACAGGTTTGTGAACGTTTCTTTTGTTATTGTCGATAATGTGTGCTTGTGTTTACATATATATATATATATATATATATCGGTGCACTGCAATGTTGTAGATTGTACAATTGCTAATACTGCTAAGTATCGCAAATATCTATTTATGGTCGTTTTGCGTGAGTATTGCCAATGTGCACTGTTATTTCTTTTGCTAACCATCATTTCGCGTAAACCTAATGCATGGACTTGTCCAATCATATCTGTCAGCAATAACCGATTATTGCTCTCGATAGCACAACACTACAAATTTAGCTTCGTAGGCCACAACTCGGTGGCGTAGCTTAACACTAACTTTGCAGACTGCATGACCAAACACTGCGCTGGTTTGGTGTTTTGAGTAGACAGAGCTTGCGTTCTTCTTCTGTCGTCGTGCCCAAAGCCCTTTTCTCTGTCACCCTCATCGCCAGGAGTGGACATGAATTAAAATACAAATGTGATTCAAATAAATTAATGATTCAAATAAAATAATTTATAAAATTAAAAAAATAGGGCATAAATAAGCAACCGCTTTTGCGGTCGGATGTTCAATTTAAGCCTTGCGTCCATTTGCCAATCTTCGCTTTTCGTGCGCCAAGTGGACCGTTGTATAAGATAAGTTTTAGTCTTAATGATCCTTCGATATAGCCCTAATGACTCCCGGTGACAGTCTTAATTGACCCAGAAGAGACAGAGCAATTATATATATCCCAAAATATCCCAATTGATTTTGGTGAGCTCTTAAACTCGGTGACAGACTTATGTATCATCTCTTTAAAGTCAACGATCATCTATGTCCAATGTAAGAGAAAAGCAGACAACGTTGCATTTCGCACTACTATACAGTGCGCCAAGGCTGTCTTACCCCAAACAAGCATCCATGCAGCGAAAGTTGCGACCCACGACCACATCATAAATGCGACGACCGCATTCGGTTTAAGTCTGTTTTGTATACACCTTTTGGAACCTTTTGTGCATAAATTAACAGGCTTCACTAAACAGAGCCCCACCACAAGCAGTTTCCCATGCAAACTGATTAAGGAGTTTCTGTACAATGACCACAAAATATTGACCCTCCCAATGCTGCAATAAATTATATATATATATATATATTCGGACACCTGAGGGGCGTTCATCTGCAGGCGAAGCTTGGCCTGTGTGTAGATAATAAATGGCACTTCTAAGCTAAATAAACCTAAAAACCTTGGTGGTTTTTAAAATTCAAAGTGCAAGGACATGCCGAATCGCTCTCGTATATACAGATACTCGTCCCTTTCTTTTAGGAGTTATGGTTATTTTATTTGTAGGCCCTTTGTTAGGACATACAGGGCCAAACATAAATGTAAAATTGTCATTCTTGTGCTCCATGTTACGTGTATTTTTATGCTATTTCTTCTCTCTTCTCTCAGGGAACCCAGCGTATGCAGCGCAAGTTCTTCAGAAGCTTCCCGTCCGTGTGATGAAACACGAAGACTGCCCGTGGGGCGACCTGAACAAGAAACTTTTTGGCGTAGCTGTACTGACCAGTCGGCACATTTGTGCCGCAACCACCCGCGGAGAAGGTAGTGGCATCTGCTCTGGAGACTCTGGCGGTCCTCTTCAGTGCCGGCAAGGGCCAACCGGCCGTTGGATTCTCGCGGGCGTTGCCAGCTTCGTTCGCTACTGCGGTTCGGCCCGTTGGCCATCGGTTTACGCTCGTATCGGCACCGTTCTTGACTGGGTGGAGCGTATCAAGGCGTCAGTCCGTAGTAAAGCATAATAACACGCCATTTCTTACATACGAGGCACGAAATTATATATTTGCTTGATAAGACTTGCGTCATTGAGACGTATGACGCTCGACGTCAACGAGTATCTAATGTGCAATCGATTTTGGAATTACGCAAGTCGCCACACATCAAATACTCGTTTGTTCCTCTATATTATCGGGCTAGATATCGGGCTGACTCTATAGTCGTACATGTATATACAACAACCACCTACACTTCCTCATGTAAATAAAGATGCATATAAATTATATGAACTTTTGTTATTTGCGCTGTTTGATAAATGCCATGTTCAGCCAACACGTGGCCCGTAAAACCCTGCAAACGATTCCGGTAGTCGTAAAAAATCCAATCGGCAACGGCAGTTCCTCTAGTTCACGATGCTGCTAGGCTCTCTTAATTAGGCCTTCATTTAGCAAAACGTTTTAGTGTTGCAGCATTTTGCGGTTTGTAATCGTTGCATACCACAGCTAGAAAGCTCATAAGTAATCACCAAATAACGCACTCCAGTTGTAATATACAAAGTATAATATCTATACAACTATTGTTAATGTTGCAACAATTTTGCCTTTCAAGGTGGCACATAGTGAATTCATATAATTATCATTATATACAATTTGAACACTTCAGCGACCGCCTCACCGGGCGAAAAAGTGCGGAAACCACCGATGCGCCTGGCATAGCTTGCTGTGTGGTTTTTACATACAACATAGAAACAACAGCTAAATGCAGACTGCTGAAGTCAGCTTCCTGCAGCATGGCCAAACTGCGTACTGAACAAAATACATGCCTCGCATTGGCGATCCTTCAAACCCTATCCATAAAGAGCAATTCTTGACTGGCCGGTGTCCAAAACTTTTTGAGATTCAAGCATGGTTTCTCGATTGCAATATGTACCTCTTATTTGTGCTCCCGAGTGAGCGGCACTTTCTTTCGAGTTGTAAGGTATTACACACCTGACACTGTCTTAGCAATATATAAAAAGAAAAAGTTAGTTGCCGCTACAGGAAAGGAGTTTTCTCCAAATGAATAACAAAATGTATCTGGTATAGAATGGTTGAAACATTTAAGTGAAGTAGAACCCGGAGCCTCTCATTACCCCTTAGTTGTTGCTCGTAGTTATGGATGCAGATCAAGCCGGCGGCTGTTGTGTAAAGATATAGTATGATCGCAAACGACACGTAATGATGAATAGTCTCGTCGAACACTGTTATGAGGTTGATATCTGCGTAGATCTTGCTGCAGGCCAAAATCTGGTTGAGCCGCATCGTGGGTGGTTCTGTCAAAAACGAGCCTCTTTGGAAGGGTGTTACCTTCTTACAAACAGCCCGTGGCAGACAATGCGGCTCAAGGGAACTACACTTCCAAACGTTTCCAGCAGTGCATCTTTCGTGCTCACTTGCACATGTACGCCCTCTGCTCTCGTTTAGCTGACGGCCTGCCTTACTTCCGCGACCACATCGACGCGGCTAAACATGGCCCACAACGAGAAAATCTTCGTAATCCCTTTAAGCACACTTTAGTCTAGTTACGCTGCCAATGCGCACTATTCTTTCATTGAGTGTTTTATCTGTTAAAGAAACTGGAAAATCCATTTATCTAAACTCTATAAATCCTCTCATTATAAGGATTTAGGCATCGTTTCAATAAAAATTTAAATCGGACGCATACCGTTACAACGACATCTTTTTTTATTCTGCATGTCCATGATTCCCCACTTCTCACCGTTGCTGACATTCAACGACTGGTAGCCTCTAGAACCTTAAAACATTTATGCGACGTTGATGTTATTGCCAAGATCATCAACAAGATGACTGCCTGCAGAATCTTATTGTAGGATATTGTACTCAATAATGCGGTGACTTCGATCAGCCAACATAAACTGCGAGACGAAACATTGTGAATAGCATGCATCATACTAGTTCAGTACACGTTTTTATAATACTAGGTGATGATATTTTTCCACTTGGAGCGGTCGAATTTAACCACAGTCAGAACTTTTCAATCAGATCGCGTAAATCTGGGGTCATTGAAGCGAGATAGCAGTTTTATGGAGTTTCCCCAATTTGCGCATAGTGGCGGCACTCTACGCGAATAACACAACTGGGTATGGCCGATTTGGGGCGAACCAGGTCGTGCCGTCAATACTACTAGAAGAGACACGCTTTGCCTCTGTCGTCGGAAGCCCGAAAATACAGGTGAGATTATGGTAAAACCGTGTCGTCGAATAAATCATGTGGCTTCTCAGACTGAAATTGCATTAGGATCATTTTACTGAAGTTAGTGGTGCATTGCCGGAAAAGAGGAGTCGCTGCACTCTTTTCGTAACTTACACGGAATGTGAGCTATACATATAGAGTTGGCATGGGCACAAACATTGTATGTAAGTAATTGCTGTTGATTTAGTAAATACTAGTAAGTAGGACGTCGAGAGCAAGGGTGGAATAGGAGAGCAGACTAAATAATTTACGTTGATAGGAAGACGTTGAGTGAACAAGCGAGAACAACCTTGTTGAAACAGCATGGTCAAGCGTGAATAAGTCTAACATATTGAGTAATATATTAGACCCCAACACTGCTGAAAGGCGTAATCTAATAATAACGGCGAACGATGACCACACGCACAGGCTAATCGCACCCGTTTACCTAAATGCGACTAATTTCCACGATTATGTTAGCACTTTGGAGTGGACAATTGTCTCCGTGTGAACGTGTGATTACGGGTTCTCTAAACCAGGGTTAGCCCAGTTCAGCAATGTGCCCCGATCAGACGCTGCATTTCCTCGTTGGATGTCAAGCGACAGCCTCTGACGCAAGAATGCGGATGCTCTCGAGTCTCCTGTCGAAAGATTGAGGCTTGTGCCTACGCGTTGAATCAGTTTGAGCGTAAGGGGGCCTGCAGTTCCCATAGTTTCGAACGCCAACGGGCAAAATTCGTGTGGATAATCCACACTGGAATATTTCCTGCATATTGTTAGCCTCAGCTAACCTGGAAGCATGACCTGCTCGGTCCGCACCTGCACCGACCACCGAAGGGGCTAATGAGTCGGTTACAGTTGCGTCCCAAACAAGCATGCGGCCACGCTCAAAGGGCGTCAAAGTCAGGCCGTCAGGTCTTTTCCCGTCATCCCTCGATAGACCCGGGGGCTCTAAAACACATGGGAAGCCGGCAGATCGAAGTACGCGACTAAAGGTGTCATTTAGAGCAGAGTGACGTGCTCGTCGGCCTGCACTTAACGCGCATGACAGGCCATGATGGGCCAACGCGTCTACAAAATCACCACAACGACATCGGTGGGGCACGACTAGGTCAACACCAAGCCGCAGCCCTGCGCTTATGCGCGTGGTCTCGTCGTCCAACAGAGTCCCAATTCGAGGACATGGTAAGGCGTGTAGTCAAGCCCCAGCCCCTTGACTACTAACAGCTCGAAGCCTGGCTTTATCGGCAACAGACGGTGCTCTATTAATCAAGTTTGCTAGTCGCTTTTCTTGTAGGGGGTTGTCCAATTGCCCTGGTTAGCCCTATCGTCAGGAGGTGATTTAAATAACAACGACAATTCGTCGGTCAGTCTTTGAAGTTCCCCGTTATAGGCGTCCCACCCATCACTGTCCAATAATGCTTTAACCCTGTCCGCGGCCTGGGTCAATGACGACACGATTGCAGGTCCTGCCGTCATGACCGCGTCCGGCACACCTAGGCCGCCTAAAGAAACCGGGAGCATTACCTGTTCCCTTGCCGCAGCGGTCAGCTTAAGATTTAGTATGATCTCTAAAATGACTAAGCAATGTCTAAGAATTTCCACGATTGCAATAAAGTATCATGATTAGTCTTAAGCGTACCACTCAAAAACGTTGATAAAGAAAATCGTATGATTTCATCAAAACCTGTGAAATTAAATCGGCGCCTGCAGGAACTGCGCTGCTGGATGGATTGCTGCTTAGATGAGCCGTAAGGGGGTAGATCTAAAAACATCTGGCAAGATCGGGTCACTGTTGCAGCAGGTTTTAATGCCTCAGTGTTTTTACTTCGAGTCCATTAAGTCGAGCCCGATGGCGTGGTTCGTTTGCGTGCGGCTCGCGACCGGAGGAGACACATAGGTTCACGGGTTCGATTCCCACCCTTGTACATTTGTATTTATGGGGTCTGTTTTACGAAGCAATGCAAAGGCAAATTCGTGGACGTTTAATATTGGCTGAGAGTCAGCCCGAAGTTTTCTCTCTCTAAAAGTGCGGAAAATATCTTGGGATCTAGTACGGGCCTGGAATGCAGTTATTTAACTAGAGGTAAAGCAAGAGCTAATGTCAGGGTCAAAGTACGAAGACCTTCGCGGAGACGCTAAGAGAGGACAGAACCTAGCTATGCCAGAAGAAAGCGAGCAATGGTGGTAGTACGAGAAATCATCAAATGCAAAGTCGGCCACCTGCTATCCGTTACGCCTTCTCTGACTCTCAGGCAGGTTCGGTGTACTATGGGCGCGCTGAAAAGAGCGCGTCAGAGAGCAATGAAAGATATCGCTCTGTTTCGGAAGACGAGGAGATTCGTTCTTCTCTATTCTACTAGATGTGTGACTACAGAAGGCGTTCAACACAGAGTTCAAACACGTATTGCCATATCTGCGTAGGATTTTGTTGTCATAGCTCAGCAAGAAGGATTTTGAGACGGGCACGGGATGCCCAGCGTCACCGGCTAGAGCCCCACAGGACCCCAGGTGACTGTCCAGTAGTAGAAAGTTTTTTAAGTCATAATAGTTCTAGACAGGTTTATAATCTGGATGAAGGCGCACAAGAAGACCAAAGCACTCTGGCACTGGCTTATTTACGAAGACGAAGCTCCATTGCCGTCGGTAGCCACCCGGTTGAGGCCAAGCAAGGCGCGAAATACCTTGGCGTAATTCTGGATACGGGCCACGCGGAATCAGCTTACCAGCTCAAAGGTCCAACAGGTATCTCAAAATCTTGGTAGACTAATGTTCAAAGAGAGGGAGCGCCAGAAGCCATGAGATGGCTTCTGGGAAGAGTAGCACAACCTAATGCACTATATGCGTCCCCAGTCTGGGCTGATATCGCTCCGGACAGCCAAATAGCGGCACAAACTCCGCTCGATCCAGTGCATAGTGGCTAAAAGGATGAGTCTGGCGTACAGTACCAACTTGACGGAGACCGTTCTAGTCCCTGCTAGAATTCCACCCGGCGTCTGCTGGCGAGCAAAAAGGGAACACAGAACCTAGTTGAATCACTTGATTATGGGGATATCCGGTATACAACTATGGTCACGTGGCAGAATAATTAGAAGCACGGGAAGAAAATAGCAGGGGGAATGCACCAAGAAGTCCGTCCCATGCCTCCGAACCTGGTACGGCTAAAGCCACGGGAAGATCTCGTATTAGGCCCTCCAGGTGCTCACTGGTCATGAGCAGTTCCAATCATACATTTTAAGGATTCAGAAGGCACAGTGGATGTGTGAGCCATCTGTCGGTGGAAAAGTTTAACAATGTGGAGTACATCATCTACCGCGGGACGGCCCTGGAATGAGCCAGGGCCGCCGCTATGTCAGCGGTGCGCGGCCTCCACTTCATTCTTCATCGAGGCACACGATGGCCTCGAAAGCGGTGTCGAAGAAATGCCACGCAATTCCGAGCCTGGAAGGGGGAGGAAGAAAACAAGTTTAGTGAGTTTGTGAGCACAACACTAATTACTGATAGCTGCCAGGGATGCAGGTGTATCATGCGTGCCCGAGACCTCCCATTAAAAAAGAGATAGACACTTGCCGCTAACGTCTTTTGTTAACACGGAATTATATTGGAGGAAAAGAGTCCTTCTTCTAGAGAGGGATGTGAGTCGTGGTGATAAAAAGAGCTGTTTGCCTTATTCTCACTTTAAATTTAGATATATAACGAGGAATTGTTTTCTTGATCAGTATGACTTCACCCGCGTCCCCTATAGTTGCAAATAGCCTCGAAGTAGGTACGAAGGCTCTGTATGAATTGGCGTCCCGCTCAGGTCGCAGTCATTCAGGTTCCTCGAGTTTTAGTCCCTAGATTAACCAGCTGTTATTTTTAGAAAAAAAGTGATGTCGGAATTGTGAGGTGAGACGAACCGGCCACAAATGAGTTAGCGAGCGCTCCGTGCGTGACGTATTTTGGAAACTCTCAAACACATGGTAATAATTTTCTTTATGTTCATAGAGTTCTACACCAGTTGTATGCGCATATTCTTTGCAGCTTTAATAACTTTATGAAGCAAAAGAGAGAGAAACGTCTAGAAAGTGGTGGTTGTCTCCAACATATTTGAATGCACTGCCACAGCATCCGGGAACCTCTTGAAGAAGTTAACGACAATGGGTCGATTGGCTTTTGGTATGCCCGTAATCGCAATAACATCGTTAACGACTTTATGGAAAATTAACTTGGCTGATCTTTCATTTGGGCAAGACAAGCCACTTGCTAAAATAAAGTATTTGCAAACAAGCATTTGCAACAATTAAATGCTATCTAAAGATACCAAAATACTGCTTTGACAGCAGCCTAGGACGTCGGATGTGGTGGCGGACAGGTGTTCTTTAGATTAGGACACACCGATTCCGCTCCAACCTGATACAAGACACTCAACACGTGTGCGATACGGCGTATATTGAAAAGCGATGACACACGTCATCGATAGTGCAATGAGACATATTTTTCTGCAAAAGATCTTGTATCTCACTTCGGTTTGAAGGTCGACCGAGGTGGACAAAGCTTCTAAATATATGGATATATACGAGAGACTTCTTAAGTATAAGAGCTACCAAGAGGTATGCCGAACATAGCTCACACGCAAAGTGAAATATTAATATCTATTCATTTTAGCAGCTCAATAACAGAACAACAGAGTACCAATTGTGTGATTTTTACTATCAGTACAAACAGAGTGCGTGCTTAGAAAAGGATACTTAACAGGGTCCGTGGGCTAGCTACGTATATCTACCGGTATTTGTATTTCATTCACGGAGATGGGTGCAAGTCATCCTTGCATTTAAGCAAACCCCCCTAAAAGTCGTCCTGTGGTATCGATTCGATAATAATAATAATAATAAGAATAGCCTTTTCATGGTTGTCGACGCTTTCGCCGGCCGCGTTAGCTAGTGAATCAGCTAGATGGGTCAAAAGTTTTGATGACAGTGTCACAATGTCTTGTTTCACGAGACAGTTAAGCAGAACTACCTCAATGTGTGTTGCGTGTCTCAGCAGACTCAAGCATACACTTACAATTGATCCATTCTACCCTTTTAAATACTAAATCAAATGTAAATACTGGAGAAAAAAATGATCCACCGCGTTCACCGGTAGTGACTCTGTCGTTGAGCCGCCTGGTTACTATTTGCGGCAGTTTACTTACACGACCATAAATGAGCCGGGATCATTGCCTACGGCAATGTATCCGTCCGTTGTAATCTTTTTATCCGCCCCGGAAGCCGGAATCAGATGATAAGTGTTTGAGCGTGCCTCACACAGTAGTCTACGTATATATATATAAATACGGTCGACATTTTGACGCGACAATTGACGACGCGAGCCGGCCGTCTTATAGCGTAACAGCTAACCAACCATAAGACAGCGGTGCTGACGAGTAAGTCAAGATGCTGATGATATTGGTCACCTTTGGCGTGGCGGCTTTGGCAGCCGGCGCTGCGTCTGCGAGCAGCTCGTCTTGCGGTCTGCGGCCTGCGGAGCACCTCTTGGTCAGCAGAAGCAACACAGGCGCCAGCTCGAACTACATTCTCGGTGGCGACCAGGCGGCTGTCGGCGAGTTTCCGTGGCAGGTGTCGATACAGCAACTATTCAGCAATCCTTCCTTCTGGGTCCATTCGTGCGGTGGCGCCATCATCGACGAGGAGTGGATCTTCACAGCTGCACACTGTGTGAACAATCACGCCTATGACCACGTTCCTAGACGTGTCGTATTTGGACTACACAACGTGACGGTCGTCGATGGTACGTGCGCTCATGATACCATCTATCTATCTATTTATTATATTCTATTACTTAGATAACTTATATTCATCCAATGTCTTCACGCGTTTTTTTCCTATATATTATTACAGTGGTACTGGTTTCGAAGTCTCTGCTGCCTCCCTTGAAGCAGCGCTGAAAGATAAGCTTAGATTTGTGTATTGATCCGTGGCGCGGAGAGGAGTCATCACGCTGGCTTTGCAGAGAGTTTAACACTGCAAATGAAAAATGAGTAGTTTGCCCTCAGATGTAATGTGTGTGTGCACCAATTGCAGTGAGCCTAACCGATCCGAGCAGCTGGGAAATCACTGAGCGTCTTCCATACTTTTCATATTTGGCGTTTTTGGACTTTCATTAATTCCGGCCGCCTTAAACATTTTCAACTTAGAAGAAATTCACGTTGATAATGAAAGAGGTTCGATAGTTTGGCCGACTTCTACAGGAGAGAGATCGATTGGCTGATTGGTGGTGAAGGTAGCTGCTCAGAGACAGAAGCAATAACTTTTCTTTTTTGCCGAGAAGAACAGCCAATGTTTTTTGCACATACAGCATTTTTGCACACATATATATATATATATATATATATATATATATATATATATATATATATATATATATATATATATATATATATATATACCTTTTTGTACTTAAGCATAGGTGTATTTTAAATGTTCTGTAGGTATATATATATATATATATATATACCTTTTTGTACTTAAGCATTGCTTTATTTTAAATGTTCTGTAGGTATGGTGAGTGCACAGGAGATTCCGACCCATGGCAACGTCTTCATCCATCCACTGTACTCACCGCTGCTGAATGACTTTGACTACGCGCTGATCAAACTGCCGCGTCCCCTGAACTTCACTAGCCCTCATGCGCATCTTTCTCCCATATGCATGCCAAATACTACTGATATGGATGCCTTCACCGATATGGACTGCGTCGTCTCCGGCTGGGGAAGCACTAAACACAGCAGTAAGTGTGTTCTATTTTACCGCGTGTGTCTTATAGGATTCCATACTTGACTAAAAAAACTTCTCCGAAGCGAATTTCGTGTATATATATATCTATATATATATATATATATATATATATATATATATATATATGATAAGTGACATACCCCACAGAATATTTTCACTCGCATTGATACACTTTGTCAACCGTTTTGGAAATTTTACGATACAGGTTTGTAAAGTTTCTTCCGTATAAGCCCATATATATGTTGTTGTTGTTGTTGTTGTTGTTGTTGTTGTTGTTGTTGTTGTTTATTTCACTCAGATTGAGTATAATATACAATTCAAAGATGTATCTTCATAGTACTCTCTTTATGCTGAGAGAGAAGTATTGCAACGATTTTTGGTCCAGCGCTGTGCATTCCACTGCATGGTCCTTGGCGCACCTCTGCAGACAGAACCGGCAGGTGCACAACTCGTACTTCTCATGAAAGGCTGCGTTTGAACATACCAGGTAGTGATAACCATGCACTATGTACCTGGAGTATACGTGGCGACTGTCACATGCAGGACCAGACCAAAGGTGCACGGCATTGAAAACGTCCAAACCACCGACCTCCCGTCTGGCCAGTTCGACTTTAGCTTCCCATTCCGAAATAAAGCATTCGTATGGTACTGTACGCGGCATTTTCAGCCTAAGTCGGATTGTTTCAGTAGCCAGTGGACAGCCTGACATGAAATACACAAAGCGGCTCCTTGCTCGAATAGGCAAATAAAGCACTCGCTTCATATATAATGAGAAACACCTCTCAAGCTGGTTAAAATTCGCCAGTATGAGGTGATTTCACACTCTGTCAAAACCATACATCAGCCCCGGAACAATCTTAAGCACGAAGAGCCTTACTGCTGAGAAAACGGACAGTCTACGGACATTGCCTAATTCTCCGTAAAGAGATAATAATGAACCCGAAGGCCAAGATACTGAAAAGAGTTAACAAACTACAATGGTTGGCCGCAGCAACGTATAACGTCTCTGGCAGCCAATCGACCTCCACGTCTGAATTTCATGGCTTTGGTCCTGGTGTTTATCTCAAATCCCTTCGAGACAAGAAACGCCTCTATCATAGAGGTAACGCGCTTGATGGCACCTAGGTCGCGATGAGCGACCACGATATCATCTGCATACATCACCACCACGGTTTTTAGGTAATCTTGTCGGACGTAACCGACGAGGTCAGCAAGGAGAAGTGTAAACGAGACGCAGCTCAGCGGGTCTCCTTGCGGAGTTCCCACATTTTGCTTCTTCTCCAATACACCCTGCTCACCGTCAGCCAACAAGGTGTACTCCTCAAAGAAACTTGCTATTACACTCAGGAGAGCGCCACCCACTCCTAAAGCCGAATTGTTCCGGTGGAAGTGCCTCTTCAGCGACGTGCTCAATCCGCCGAATAACCAACTTACACAAAATCTTCTTCAATGTGCGTTCTGACGCCACTCCACGGTAGAGATTTGGCTCCTGTTTGTCATCACCATGTCTACCCTTGAACAGAAGAAAAAGCCTGACGACACGCCAGACTTTAGGCAACCGCCCCGTCTCTATAATTTCATTAAAGAAATCACAAAGAGTTTCTACCAAGAGAAGGAGTGACTGGATCCAATGCTCATAGCAGACCTGATCAGGCCCTGAGCTATTTCTCTTCGGGAGTGACCGTAGGACCTGGCACACCTCCTCCACCACGAAAGGCAGATTCATGTTGTGCTGCTTCAATGTAAGCGGATGCTGTACGATTGGAGATACGGCCGCAACGTCACGATTGAATAAAAGATTAGTAAGGTGGCTTTTTACCTGTCCATCACTAAGGGGATTCACCGCCCTTCGAGGTCGCACGATGTAAGCTGAGGCCTCTCGTTCTGCTCTTTTGAGCAGCCGTCGTTCCCCCCGCTTCGTGTGTTCCCGTTTATGATCACAACAGAGTCTTATATAGGCCTTTCTACGCTCAAGGTAGTCCCGCCTGACTTGCAGTGATGGTGGTGTTCTGGCTCTTGCTTTGCGCAGGAGTTCGAGCACTTCACCGTGGGCGAGGTAGCAGGCTCGAAAACGTGATCTCTTCTGCCATAACCTTTTCCACTTCACTGCACTTCTCATCGTCCTCTCCAGCCCATATATATATATATATATCAAATTGCAACACACTACACATTCACGTGAATGCATTCTACTGCTTTTGATGATAGCACAACACTACTAATGTAGCTCCTGAGGCCGTAACTCAGTGGCGTGGCCTAACACTAACTTTGCAGGGTGCAGGGCGAAAAACTGCGCTGGTTTGGTGTTTCGAGTAGGCAAAGTTTTCGTCTTTCTTGTGTCGTCGTGCGCAAAGTTCTTTCCTGTGTCACCCTCACCGCCGGAAGTGGTGATTTGGGACATAAATTGGCACCCGCTCCTGCGTTTAGATCTCCACTTTAAGCCTTGCACCCATTTCCCAATCCTTGCATTTCATGCGCTCAAGCGGACCGTTGTATAAGATGAGTTTGAATCCTAATGGCCAAAATGTGAGAGAAAGGTAGGGGTCTCGACAACGTTACACTTCGCACTGCCAGGTAACAGTTTGCCAAAGCCGTCTTAACCCCAGAGAGGCATTCCTGAAACGGACGTTGCGACTCACGACCACACTATACGTGCGGCAAACGCATTCGGTTTAGATCTGTTTTAAATACAATTTTTGGAGCCTGTAGTACATCAAATAAAACTCTTCACACAAACAGAGTCCCGCAACAAGCAGTCTCCAATGCAGATCGGTTGACGAGTCTATGTACAATGAACAAAAAATTTTGACCCTCCCAATGTTGCAATGAGTGATATATATATATATATATATATATATATACTCATCCCCTCTATATAATACTATAGAGGAATCGAAAAGTTTAGTCTATCATTTGCAGAACTGTTGATCTGTTGTGTTGATGATGAATGGCGCATATAAGAACAACAATTCGAAAAATGTTGATAATTCCTCCAAATCTTGAAATTTAAAGTACTAGAACTTGCCAGTTCACCGTCTCGTATATACAAAAACGTTTTCTTTTTTTTTAGTTCTGGTTATTTTACTTTTAGGTTTTTTCCTCAAACATATATTAACCAATCATTGTTAAATCCTCATCCGTGTGCTCCAACTCAATTGTAAGCTAATTCTTCTGATGTTTCTTCGTCTTCTCTTTTCAGACAGTCGAAAGTACGCACCGCAAGTTCTTCAGAAGCTTCCCGTCCGCGTGACTAAGCAAAAAGACTGCCCTTGGGGCTATCTGCATAAGAACATTTTTGGCGTAGCAGTACTGACCAGTCGGCACATTTGTGCCGCAACCACTCGCGGAGAAGGTAGTGGCATCTGCTTTGGAGACTCTGGCGGTCCTCTTCAGTGCCGGCAAGGGCCAACCGGCCGTTGGATTCTCGCGGGCGTTGCCAGCTTCGTTCGCTACTGCGGTTCAGCCCTCTGGCCATCGGTTTACGCCCGTATCGGCACCGTTCTCGACTGGGTGGAGCATATCAAAGCGTCAGCCCGCTAAACATAATACGCCATAGATCATACAAACGGGAACAAAAATGTCTTGCTGTTGTGATCTGGGATGTATGGGGAAAATATATGATCTGGGATTAGCCTAAGTCAGATCGCGTCGCAAGCAAATATTGGTCTGTATGCCTGGTTTACGACTGATACGGCTCAGCAGTCTTAACCAAATTGAAATACATGGAAATAACGCGCCAGCTTCTCATTACGATAGCTTACCCGTTTTCCGTCTGAGGTTATCGTCACGATAAGGCTTGCGTCGTTGAGCCGTATAGCCGCTGATCGACGAGTTGCCAATGTGCAAACGTTTCGGCAATTACAGACATCGTCTCACGTTAAAGATTCGTTTATTCCTGTAAATCGGGCTAGATATTGTCTTAACTTGTATTGGTGCATGAATATACTGCATCCACCCACTTTCTCACGTAAATAAAGATGCATTCAATTATATTCTGTTTGGTTGCGCTAACTGACTAATGCCATGCTCAGCCAACACATGGCCCGCAATACCCTACAAACGATTTTGGTAGTCGTAAAGAACCCGAGTCACAATGGCAGTTCCTCTACTTAACGATGATGTTAGGCTTAGAGCTAATTGTGTTAGATAATTAGCAAAACGTTTTAGTGTCGCAGCAGATTACGATTCGTAATCGTCGCATACTACAGTTATAAAGCCCATAGCTCATCATCAAAAGAAATACTCGTTAGCTGTTACGTATAGTGTGTATATATATGGTTTTAAACGAGTGTGTCAAAAAATATTGTATTATATATATATATATATATATATATATATAAGTTCGCAATAAGTTTGCGTTTCAAGGTGTCACATAAATCATAGTTTTAAACAATTTCAACACTTCCGCGGTGATAAAATGCAGAGACCACCGTCTTACAACTCGCTGCGTGGTATCTAATGTAACAATGTAGAAACAGCCAAATGCAGAAAGGTAAGTCAGCTTTCTGCAGCATGGCCAAACTGCGCACTGGAGATAAAATGCTGGCCTCCCATTGGTGATCTTTCAAAGCTTTCAAGTTCAAGCCGCAGCAATACGCGGCATTACTGGTGATGGAAGCAAACAGAACCAGCTTTGAAAGTATACGCGTCCTTACTCAATTATGAGTGCTGTCCTTAAAAAAAATATATTAGATAGAATAGAAGACACGTTTTGTTGTCATATTACATATTTTGCCTTCAATTAACAATGCAATATGCCCACGTTAAATAAGCCCACGAGCCGAAGCTCAATTTGATGCACAGTTTTCTTGCATAGAGTAAGTTCTGCACAAAATACTATTATAATTGAATTCGTTAGCAACAACCACCGCCTTATAATAAAAATGCAATATATTTGACAATTCTGCAGGAGCATTGCCCTGGTGAAACGGGACAACCTTCTTCTGCAAAGCGGGCCGTTTCACGATGAGTTCTTGCTAACGGCAGTCCAACAGTCTTGCATAATATTCTCCTGTGATCGTTTTACAGCTCTCAAGGTAGTCGACCAGCATTATCCTACGTTGGTCTTAAAAAACTGTAGCCATCACCTTTCCGGTCAATGCCGTTGTCCGCACCCTCTTCGGAGGTCCTTCATCAGGTGCACACCATTGGCAAGATGCTTCTTGGGTCTCGGGAGTGTAGTGATAAACCCGGCTTTCATCGACGGTCATGAATCTGCACCAAAAATCCGACAGATTGTTCGACATCTTGGCCAAATTTCGCTGTAAAGCCAAAACAGGCGCGTCTTTTTGGCCTTGGTTGAGCAAATGCGGCAGCCATTTTGCTCTAAGCTCTTTCATCTTCAAGTTTTCGTGTAGGATAAAATGCACACTGCCTAAACTAATCTTTAATGCCTCCGCTATTTCCTTAATGTTCATTCGCTTATCTGTGCCAGGAATCTTTCGCACTTTCTCTACGTTTTCCTCATCAGTTGCCGTTTTTTGGCCTCCTGGACGTAGTTCATCCTCGGTGCTCCTGCGACCTCTTTTTAACACATTAATCCAGTTGGAAACAGTGGCAAAACATGGCGCAGAGTCACTGTACGTCTCGTCTAACTCAATTTTTACTTGGGTCGTATTCCAACCTTTGAAATAAAAATGCTTGATAACCACTCGAAACTCTTTTTTCTCCATTTTTAAAAATCACGCCGATACGTTGCACGGGAAAAGCTATCAAACGAAATCGCAACGGCCAATCACCATAATATATTGAGTGCTAGCAGTCGAAAAGTTGCAGTTCCTATTAGCAATGAAAGCGTGCCAAAATTCGAATTCTAAAAAGCTCATTCTAAGAACTTACTGAACTACCTGTATATATATATATATATATATATATATATATATATATATATATATATATATATATATATATATGGCAAAGTCCACCCCTAGGAGTCGCGGACTTGGTTCTGACGATATACGAGTATGATACCCTCTTTGAAAGAGATTTTCTAATTATATCTAATCCAAACTTTAGTAAAAATCTACCCACTATTCAATATCCACTGGTCCTGGCGAAGCGTCTAAGTAATATTTGCGGGGTGGCGATAATATTGGTTCAACGTAGAGTATTTGTATAGTAAAATTATGTAAAACATAACTAAAAGCATATTGTACACAATAGCCTGGTGTCGCTCGATTTTACCTAAATATGTATTGCTATTATTTTCAGAAACTACTTCGCCAGGCAAGTGCAGGTATGGAAGAATATGGCTGAAGCATTTTGAACAAATGTGCCAAATGAGATTGAGTTTTTTAAGTTTCTTTTAAACCAGGGTAGGCTTACAAAGGTTAATATCTAAGATAAAAAAGTAAGCTCACAATCATAAGTAATCATTATGAACTTGTTAACTTGTTATTGCCTGTAACATGTGACAGAACAGGTATGCAAATGCTGCTCAGGAGGTTCGAAGACTTGCGTTAATACACAAAAAGCATTTTTTAAACTACGGAATTCCACACGGTACTCTCCCTTCTATCCAATATATTGTTCTTGTGCCATTTTTTCATATTTCATGTAACGTCTCAATCGGTCCTGCATTTAAACGAGAGAGTCTTTGATCTACACACGGTCCTGAATAATCTTATTTTTATCTTGGAAACAAAATAGTGTACTGGCCGTTGGGGGTAAGGTAATAATTAATATCGAGTTTCTCTGTAAGTGCGCTGGTAGAAGGAATCGGGCGATAGTCGTGAAAAAGTATGAATAGGGGTTTACATTGGACTCGCTTTTACGTCTAGGCTTTCCATTGCAGATTATCATCATAACTATCAATACCATTGGAAGACATTATCAAAGTCATTTAAGACCAACATTGAAAAAATGGGGTCAACTCATTATGGGAGTTTGTTTGCTAAAAGTTAAGCAATTTTGAAATTAACTTTCCACTTTAGGAGCGTAAGCAATTTTGAAGTGACAACTAGTCATTGCAAACTTACACCTTATGATGGGTCTTTAGTGCAGCACTCCATGGGTGATTTTTCCAATTCTATTTTACCTTCCTGTCCGTGACCAACGCTAGCAGATAGACATAACGAGGCTGGCTCCGAAGACTGCATTTAACATTACTGCAAGCACCTTTATTCCTAGAAGTGCCGCAGCAAATAGACGCGTAATCCAATCTCGCTGGAATTTGAGTGATGTTATGGTATTCTGATTCTCGCGCATGTATTATATCACCACACACTATATGTATAAAGTGTGTTATTAAATCCATCAATGAAATGGCCAACATATCGCTTGTAGTGTAATAAAAAGTTGCTTGTTAATACTGAGAAACGAATTTGACTTAAAGCAGGGATACTTCTGCTGATTCGGATATTTTGTTATGAATGGACCTAATACTCGCTTGCTATATATACCTAAATAAGCATGTCATACTTTTATATTCGAGGCGCTTAGAGCGGCAGCATAAGCGGACATGTCGAGATTCCTAGGTTCTCCCCAAATGTCCTTGTGGCAGCATGGTCGCTGACTCTCCGCGGTATTGCTTATTGCACCGAAAGTTTGCTTAATGATATTGAAATCACAACTATAACTTAGTACTGCAACCGTACGAAAGATTTCACAAATGAATGTTGTTGATTTGCTTCGGTGAGAGATAACATCATTTCTTGTTATACGTGTAGAAGTAACTCAAATACGCCGTACGCAGCCCGGACACCCACCGCTCCTTCATCTCGCACTCCAAACATACGTTCCGTCTAACGAGGGAGGCCATCTAGTGCCGGTCTCTTCTATCTTTTTATCTGTCTGCAACCTAGCAGGTTCACTTATCCGCGCACACACCTCTGAAGTTCTGGCAACCTTGCTCAGTCTTAGGGCTCGTTGTAGCAATAGTGGTAATAATGGGGCGACCAGCATCATCAGAATTGATGATGCTGGTCGCCCCCATTTATTGCAGGCCCACTGACAGAGATCCTCAACCTTTTGTTGCAAACAGGCGTTTTCCCTGCACGTCTCAAGGTGTCGGTGGTGATCCCCTCATATATAAAAGTATTCGTGATAAAACCTACTTCCCCCTTCTGCCTATATGCGTAACACGAAACATCGTGCACCTCTTTCGCAGCTCACATATCTCAGCGAATTAATAGCAGCATTGTCGCCATGACCTCAATCTCGGCTCCACAGAAGCTCTCAGTAAAAACAGCTTTAATACTGTTTAATCTGAAGGTGGCCTCGGTGGCATCTTATGGTATCACATTAATTTGGGAACACCTATCCGCTCAGCAGCTTAGCGCTCTCGACACGGTGAAGGCAACGTTTCTTAAGAGAGTTCTGGGCCTCCCTAGAAATGCTCAAAACAGGCTCACTTATAGTCTGTCGAGGACCACGCCGTTCATCGAGGACATGGTAAACCGCTTTCAACTTCCGACCACCGCCTCACTGCGAGAGTTCCGTAGGCACTTCGAGCAGAAAATGAGGGAAGTACCAGAAGCCTTCTACAAAACACCGGCAATGTTGGACAATACATGGATGGAACCGCTCTTCGAGCAACGACACGTTCTCACCCGCTACTCCGTCCATGGGTTCCACCACAAACTGTGCCACCGCAGTGGGTTCCATAACCCTTCTGATGAGTGTTGCTGCAAATTTTGCGGCCTTGTATGCACCAAATATCATCATGAAACATGTCGGTCTGCGCCAGCTATCTGGGCGTTAGGTCGCTGACATCTTCTTGAGATGCTTGATTAATGAATACGTGTAATGTAATTAAAAGTTAAGGAACAAAGTAACCACTGTTTCTAGAAAGTGTAGGCTTGATTTTAATGGAAAACTGGTACAGAAAAACATTCAGGATAGAAGAAATCCCTGGAACGCTATTAGACCTGTTCTAGGTGGCGTACCGGAAAAAAAGTGTGTGAAACTTAGAGTTGGAGATACTATGGTGTCCGATGAGACTACAGTGGCAAACTTGTTTAATCAGTATTACTCGACGTGTGTGACTGCCGACACGGAATGCTCTGAAAGATATGTTATACCTGAGAATTTTCCTCGTGGAGCAACAGAGATCTCATTCCAACCGGTCCATACCCTAAGAATTGCACATCTTTTACGCAAAACAAAGATTTGCTCAGTTGCACCTGAGCAAATACCATCCCAGGTATTGCGAAGAGCAGCCGATGTTCTTGCTGACCCCGTATCACATCTGATCAATTTTTCAATTGCGGCCGGTAAATACCCCAAAGCGCTTAAATTATATCGCGTCATTCCGCTTCTTAAATCTGGTGACAGACTCGCAAAGGAAAACTACCGTCCAGTCAGCATACCGGCCCCAATCTCTAAGGTATTTGAGAAATGCGCATTCGAACAACTCAAAGACCATCTTGATCAACACAATGTACTCAATCGCCGACAGTTTGGATTCCGCCCTAAAATGTCCACCACCGTCCCTGTTATGAGCTTCGTAAATGACGTCCGTCAAAGTCTTGAGAAGAAGAAAATGGTTGCTGCTCTATTTGTTGACCTGAGAAAGGCGTTTGATACCGTCGACATTAATATTCTGATTACCAAACTAGGAGCCTATGGAGCTGACGAACGTGTTCAATCGTGGGTACGTTCTTTTATGTCAGAAAGACAACAAATGGTGCAGATCGGGCAGAAGTTTTCAGATATCGAGAACATATCAGTTGGAGTAGCTCAAGGGAGTATCGGCGGCCCACTGCTGTTCAATATATTTATCAACGATATATTTGAAGTACCAAAACACGGCCGACTGACCCTATTTGCTGATGATACCACAGCACTCTTTGTCGGCGATTCCCGACAAGAGGTAGAGCAGATCATTAAAGAAGACCTTAAGCGACTTTCAGATTGGTTTAGAGCCAATGGCTTGTCCGTGAATTGGTCGAAAACCGGTGTTATCCAGTTCTTATCGCCGAGAGGTGTCCTAAGTATGAACAATGAGACATTTCAATGCGGAAACCACACTCTTAGGATGATGAATGAGACAAAATTCCTAGGCGTTGTCCTGGATTCCCGGTTATCGTTTAAAGCTCATACAGATCACATTCGTAAAAAGATTGTAGGGAGCATTGCTGCTCTGTTCAAGAGTCGTAATATTCTGCCCCGTGATTGTCTGCTCGCCATGTACTACGCCTACGTTCATAGTTATCTGACTTACGCAGTCGAAATATTTGGAATGACTTATATGCGTTTTTTATGCCCCATACATCGCTTGCAAAAAAGAGCCTTGCGCGTAATATGGGGATATCCACCATGGGAGTCCCTTCGTTATAAATACGTAGAGATGTCGATTCTGCCTTACCCTCTGCAAATAGAGATGTCTGTCATAATAGAGATCAAACGAATTTTAATGGGACTTCATCCCAACCTGCTCAATCTTTCCCATTCGACATCAACCATGAACACAAGGGGATCACACACACAACTTCTGATCTTGTCTACAGCTTCATGTAACCAATCTCGTTTCTCAATATCAAATCTCGGTGCCACATATTGGAACAAGCTCCCCGCAGATGTGCGCGCAACCTCTTCTTTGACAATATTCAAACAAAGTGCGAAGCAATACTATTTAGGTACCTTACTAACATAAGCCGAACATGATAATAATTATAATGACAGTAAATAAAATTATAAAAAGACATGCAATATAAACACTCCATACTAGCCTTTGGTGGCTTTGAGGAGCTGTGAACCTCTGTACAAATGTAAACCACTTATGAGAATAATAAAACCTATCTATCTATCTATCTATCTATCTATCTATTAATATAATCAACAATACCGAAAGGTGATGTAATAATAAATAATAATGAAACATCGTGCACTCTTTCTTTATAGAGTACTAACAAGACAATGCGGTCCGCATACACGAGAACGAAGCTACGCCCCTCAGCTTTTAGATCCCACGATATCGCGTTGGCCAGTATTACCGTCGTCCCTGCGCCCCTGGCCACCCAGCGCCCCATGATAATGATGAGGGGCTCTTACCCTATTGGCCTGGCTCAAACGTCTCTTATTGGTGGCTGCGACAGACGTCCTCATAGGCCATGCCTTAGGAGCTTTGTATGGGATTGTATCGATTCTTCCACGAGCTTGATGGTTCGGCGCCTTTGAACGCCGGGGTCCGCCGATTCAACTTCAAGCTTCAACGCGGTTCATTTACGAAACTGCATTTTATCGGAAGCAAAAAGAGACGGTAATGCACAATGAAGTCACGTGCATAAAACGATACAAATATATGCACGTCCATGATACAAAATAAAACAACGGACATGCAGCAACAAAGGAGCATTCAAATTAAGCTGCAAACGAAGCACACATGCAGCGTATTCCCCTATGATTCACATGGCAGATAAACATTGGAACTCATATTTACAACACAGCTACGACAATTTGTAAAGCAATGACTTCGGGAAACTAAAATAAAATAGTCTTACTAAAGTTTTCCTCTTGTATTTTTAGTAGAACAAAACAACATTTCAATACTGAACCGCTCCGGTGTTACGATGTTTATGTACATAAATACGCAATACGATCAATCTTTGAGCCGAAACCAACACGTTCGTTTCCTGTGAAGAAGTACTTGAAAATACGCTTGAGACAACTTTTAAATAGTGTGTAGATGAGAAAATTATTATATTAGTACCGATATATGCAGTATCGTGTTTAAGGTAGGCCAATAATTACACGGACGTTGTTAGGCTATCCCAAAAAATCCTCTGTCGTGTCTCTCAAACAGATTCTCAAATTCCATTGCGATAATCCCAATTTGGAAACTGCACTCCAAAGCGGATTGTCGCATGTGCAATAGTGTTTTCACGTTGTCTGGTTACGCTAAATTAGCTGGGGATGCAAGATCAGCAAGGCGGTGACTACATCACGAGTGACTCGGGGCAGTGAGTGATAGCACACAGCGTAAGATCTGACTCACAATGTCGCCGGACGGAGAATGCGTTATGATCATCCTTCTCCCGGGATATTTATTTGCTCAAGGGACGCCGTAGCGTTCGTAGAGTAATAATTTGAAAAGGATGACTCGAATCTTCGACGTCGCTGATTGGTCGGCGGTGGTGCCCTATTGTCACCAGCACGCAGCCTAGTGGTCTCCTTGGTCGTCACGTTGCACGTTGGATTGGATGCTTGATTGGCTTACTGACGTCGTCAGTTATCGGCGGCGTAGGTCGTTGTAGTTCACAGCGGCTTGGGTGTTTGATTGATCTACTGACGCCATAATTGGTTGGTATACTGATTTCACCAGCCATCGGCGTCTCCGTGACTGGCAGTTCTGCTGCTACGCTGTGGTTAACTTCGTTACAGTATTTTAAACTTATTAAATGCATCTAACTAGGAAGCTTGTCAAAGGGAAAAGACCTGTTGTATGAGGACAGCCAGGTATCCCACAGCATATCTTCAAATAAGAAACTTACATCGGTCTTGGTGGTCTTGTCAAATAGCATCATCCAGGAAGCATCCAAGACACTGTCATGGACGCCAATGCTGGCTGTATCGTGCTTGCTACAGAGTGCAAAGGCTACCGAATGTCTAGCGGCTCGGCGGGTGTGGACAGGATCGGAAATGCAAGCTGTAAGCCGGTAGTGGTCGGAAAACAGCAGAGTTTCAAAAATGCTGCCAGAGAAATAGAGGCAAACTTGTAACGGTTAGGTACTGGTATGTAAACATTACACGTGCTCGATGCCGATTTGGTCGTACGATCAACGGTTTGACTGAGATCGACATGAGCGTAACATTCGCATCACCTATTAATTGGCAGGCGAATCCGTATACGACATTGAGAAGAGTGTATTCATGCGCGTTGCGTGGTTCGAGTAAAACCAAATAATATAGAATTTAAAACCCTTATTTTTTCACATACAAGAGTAGCGCCTGGACGTTTCCGTTAAAACTGTCAGGAGCGCGTGAGGGTCGATGCCGGTAAGTGGGTACGTAAGTAGCAGCTCCACCAAAGAGCCCTGCTAAATTACGACGGACCGTAACAAGTCCTAAGCCATCAAAAAGTGTGCAATTACGAGCATTTCTAATCATTCAACCATGTTTTGCTGACTACGGCAGCGTCATAGCCGGCGCCCTCCTTCGATTGAATATTCGCAATTGTCTCTAGTTGACTTGGTTTTCTAAGTCGCGTAGAATGGATATCTACAAAATTGCTGATATTAAGCTTCACACAATGTCAAACTTGACAATCCTTGATGTAGGAAAGTTCTAGAGAATTTATATATTTAAGATTATTCACTGATAATGACTATTTAAATTAAAACGATTGAAAAAATTACCATGAAGAGAAGCGTCTTGGTAAGACCAGAAGGAACCAGCAATAAGGGATTAAGAGGCTTAACAATAAACCCTTTGATACATTCAGCCGCCTCTGCAGATACTGCGATAAGAATCTTTAGGACGAGTTGGATAGAAGACAGTATAGTTTTCCTGCGCTCCTCTTGAGCTTGTCATGAAGCAGTGCTATGCAATGTCTCCTTTTGAAGGGACTGCTTATAGTTTCTCTTGGCATTCTTCGTGCCCTGCGGGGTATCTTTCTTGGGCATGTTTGTGGACATGCTGGTAAATTCACCTGGGTTCGCCATTTCTTACACCGCCGGCAAGGCGAGCTGACTCTGAATACGGCCTCGGTATCGACGGTCTAACGGTCGTGGTGGCGGCGCCAACGATGGGGATATTGTCGTGCAGACAGCGGTGTTGTGGTCGTGACGCGTTGAAACGTCCTGGTGCATGCGCCGTGCGGTCCCGGTCAGTGTATAGTCAAGTAGCGTGCCAACTGCGGTCGGCTATATATATAATACTAGGCAATATAGGGCTTGTAGTATGTTAAGCAGTAGTATCATATATTACAATACTGTCTCGTAGTTGAAATTACGCGTATACTCCTTGGAGTGCATCCAAGCTTTTATGGTCTGGCAAAATTAGCAACACCCATATCTACAAGGGGTAGCGCATCAAACCTGCTTACTCTGTCACACGCCAACTCCAACCAGTCAAAGCTATCAATCAGAAACATTGGGGCCTCCTACTGGAACAAAGTACCGGTCTCCGTTAACCAGACAAAGTCCCTGCGCTCAAATTCAAATGCGATCTCAAAAAGCATTATCTCGAAACTTTGGCATCTGGTTAAAAGTAATATAAAAATACCACCATGTTGCGATATATTGTAAGTAGGTGATAATGGCATATATAAATTATACATTTTAATCTCATAAAAGGGGCTCCGAACAAGCTATGTGCTTAATGGAGCTTAAAACTAATGTATGCACTTATCCTACAAGAAATGTCAATAAACAAACAGATGAACAGTTGAACAATGCCGTATGCTTTAGCTTTAAACAATGACCAACCCCTCTCGAATGACGCATGTTGCCAAACTTAAACGCATTGCACTAGTCAGGACGTGTAGCTTAATAAGCTAACAAGTAATTATTACATTAGTAACCACAAGAAGTCTTCCGTCAAGCAGACAAAGTTTCTGCTCAAATTGAAATGCGACCTCAGAGAGCTTTTTCTCAAAACTCTGATATCTGGTTAAGAGTAATATACGTAATACAAACCAATGTTGCAACATATCGCAATTATGTAAAAATGACAAATATAGATTATACATTGCAACCTTATGAAGGCTCCGAACAAGTTGTGCACTTAATAGAACAACAATATCGTATACGGGCATTAGCCTTACCAAATTAGTTAGTACGGTTAACATTTGTAAAAAAAACCTTAACTTTTATGCATATAATTTGCGAAACATGGACCTTTAAGAATAAAGCTTGTGTTTCTGACGCAGGATCTTCGCATTAGGGTGCAAAATGCTCTTTACTGCGTCGGGAAGTAAGCTTTAGGCTGGCTGAGAATAAACGATTTTATATGGCAGCGTACCTTAATAAAGCGACATCCGCAGGGCGTTACGGTCTGGATGAGTAACGTTCAGCAGTAAACATCAGGCGCTTTGAGGATCGGAACACACATGTGTCCCGAGATTATGATTATAAATTATAACAATGTTATGTATATATATTACTGATTTACTAATGTAATAATATATATATATATATATATATATATATATATATATATATATATATATATATATATAGGCATTTCCGCCCCTTTTTCCATTGGACAAAAGTTATTATTTTGCCGAGTTGTACTAAATCCCAAATTTGTTTGAACAAATTCTAAGAGACCCTGTATATATATTAGCTAGCCAGCTGAGCATTAGAGTTTAAACGGCCATAGGGCCTCGTGAACGCGTATAAATCATTCGCAGCGTGCAGCTCTATGCTCGCAGCTGACTTAATTGGAGAGGCCGTAGCAGTGCAGTGAAGGGTCGGAAATTATCATAAAGGCACAAGATTTTTATACTAAAACGAGAAATGCGTTGATTCTTCTTGCTGCCGACTAAAGCCGCCCCACAAACCTTTCAGATTGTAACGAGAGACGAGAGAACATTCCAGCATAACGCGTGAATTCGCAGTGGAATGATTGCTAAAATGACGCACTGGCAGGCATGAACATGAAACTTGCAAACTCTGAGAAAATTCTTATTAGCTATATTAAGATTCTTTTTCAAATATCGGCGTGGTAGGGGTCATACTGCACGGTGTCATAATAGCCGCCGATCTATTCAACCTATCCCACCGTTCTTTCGCACATGGTTTCTTATACATTAGGATAATCGGAACAGTCACGTAATTTTGTATTGGCGCAACGGTATATATTTGTATGTTTGTCTATGCATATACAGGTTGATTATATATGTATACACTTCAAAAAAGCATAATTTATCACATTTTACTTTGGGCGTACTTTGTACTCACAATAAAACGCCATTTTAAAAATGACTACATACACGAAAGACAAAGCGGACATTAGCTTTAAGGTAAGACCTGCATTGGGAAGCGATACCTCCCATTCTCAACCCTATAAAGCAGTGAGCTGGAATTCTTATCTAGTGACATTGTTTGGTGAAAAGACCAACAGCTTTGAGCTCTGAGAGCACGCCAGAGAGGGCCGCCCAGGTAGCTGCTTTGCTTGCTGAGTTTGGGTATAGTCGACACTTTGCCGTTCGTCAACTGAAGATGATTTCATCCACCGGTTGCAGGGTCTGCCACGGACGGTGCCCGGGCTTCGGGAGAACTGCGTCTTTTAAATGAATATTCGGCGAGCTGCCAGACTCTTTTTCAGAAACATACAAATAAGCAGTTAATTGTCGAAGTTGTACTCTCTACGTTCGCACCCCCTAAGACTTTACCGGCAGCAAGTATCCTTGGCGTGTTTTTTGCCTCCATAGTTGATCGCAAAGCTATCTTGTCCAATAATTAACTGCCGTCTTTCCTGACACGACTGCATGTAGCTTAGGTACTGCTAAATCGTCGTTAAGTCGTTTGAGGACCATTTTATCCTCACTTTTATCGTCTTTCAGCTGTTTGTTTATTGACATTTCTTGTACGATAATTGCACACATTCATTTCAAGCTCCATTAAGCACATAGCTTGTTCGGAGCCCCGTTTATGAAATAACAATGTATAATTTATCTATGTCATTTTCACCTATTTACAATATATTGCAACATGAGTGTATATTTATATCACTTTTAACCAGATATAAAAGTTTCAAGATAATGCTCTTCGAGATCGCATTTGAATTTGAGCAGAGATTTGAGTCTGCCTGACGCAGGCTGGTACTTTGTTCCAGTAGGAGGCCCCAATGCTTCTGATTGATAGCTTTGACTGGTTGGAGTTGGCGTGTGACAGAGTAAGCAAGTTTGATGCGTTACCCCTTGTAGATATGGGTGTTGCTAATTTTGCCAAACCATATGAATTTGGATGCACTCCAAGGAGTATATGCTTGATTTCAACTACGAGACAGTATTCTATAAGTTTTGGGAACTGCAAAATGCTAATGGTTCTGTAGTGCGGTTGCACTGACCTCTTGCTGTAGCTTGTCCTCGGATTCGGCGCATTTGCTATTTGGTAACCAATATGGATTTCACGTTCTCGGCCTTTTCGACTTAACTAGCCTGTTTTGTAGCTCTGTCTTCGAATGTTCTGCGGCCACTAACTACTAGTAGCTTGTTTGTTGCTGCAGTCCTTTTTCTTGAGTCCTTGCTTTTGCTCTCTTTGAGTACTCCGTAAATCACCCCGAGGCACCCTACTAGCGTTGCTTTGATCAGTTGGATTATTATACTTATTTTCTTTTCTTACGCCATTCTATGTATTTTCTATCTTTTAATTATTTATATATATAATTTTTTTATCCATCTTATTATATATATATATATATATATGATGCCCTGATGTGTATATACATATATAGTGACTTCAAGTGTTGTCTCTACTGATGGGGATTGGGAATTTGGCCGCTGGCTACGACGGCGTGCAGTCTCACGCAGTTCACCACGTCAGGCAATTATGTTTTATTTCACTCAAATTGAGTATAATATACATTTTAAAATGTTTCTTTATGAAGCTCTATCTACTTCACGCTTCCGCAGTATATCGTAACCGCCTAAAGATCACCGGTGTGCTCTTGATCCACACAGATGGCAGTATGAGCGAGTCAAGTGTCTACCACCCGTGAGTGTTGTTCTGCCTGTTTTAAACAAGATTACATAAAGAACGCTTGTTAGCTAAACGGCAAAGCGTCTCTAGCGCAGCATGCTCTTTTGGATTTCGCAAGCTCGGAGCACAGGTCATATACCATTATGTAGGTAGTAGAGGGTGCACGTTTCGAGTTAGATAAGAGATCGTTTTGTGTAGCACTTTTTGTTGATCTCAGACCCGCCTTCGACAGTGTGCGTCCAGATATACTTTTACTTAAATTAAAGCACCTGGGCTTTGAAGACGAACTGCTCTCGGCGTGCTTCCTCGCGCGTCACCATTTTGTGGATGTAGAGGAACCGGTCGGAACTGCACCTGTTTCGTTTGTATACGGCGCGCATTGGTCCACTGGCCTTTCTTTGTGTCATAAATGATATGGACAATATCGTCCCATGAGCGCCTATCATTTACGACAATGGCCAGTCAGGTGAGACAGAGAGACTAGAGCGCTAAGCCTCTGAAAGGGAGTCACCTCTGAAGATCTGCATGCACCAAACAGCTAGGGCAGACAAGCATTTGCTTAAGTTGATTCTCACACTGAGAATAAAGTCATTTCATTTTGATTGCAATTTTTGGTAACTGCAATGGTAACTGCACTAGGTCTGATTGCTGCCGACTCGTTGCATTGGCGCAGTAGTAAATATGTATGTAATCAATAAATATTCCAATTAAAAAAGAAGTATATATATATATACGTGGCAGAGAGCCACCCCATGACGACATTGTAAATACCTAAAAGTATGAGGTGAAAATGTATAAAGATCCATATCCAGAGAGGGATTGCCGGAAATGTATAAGAAGGCAAGTTGTTGCCGATTTTTCTTAAGCTTCCCGATTGTTCGCACTGTTCGGGCCAGATGATGAGATCTGTCATGCCGCGTATTGGCTGGGGTCGAACGCGAATTATTTTTATAGCAGCCCTGCGTATCGTTGTACCTGTAAAGAGCCATTTATAAAGCTATGCAGTGAACTTTTAAGAACTCAAGGACCCTCACAGAATCTCCGTTCTGCGGATTGCATCATAACTAAGTGGGATATTTGAATATGTGTTTGTAGGATAGCAGCGTCCGTTAATCGTCTGTTGGCGGGAATCCTGAAGCAAACTAAATACAGGGCGCCAAATAGAGGATGCCGCCACACCAGTAGCGAAGACGTGGGAAGTTACTGAATGCGCGGGCAAAGCTGTGATATATAAGGAGGCACGAGAAAAAACGTTGGTGCGAGCCAGGCAGAGGACGCGTGTTGCTTGAGCGAGAGAATGGCGAACCAGTAACGATCGCCCGGGCAGTCATGGGGGTGACGGACACTACAGTGTTCATTTGCTGTCTGGAGCGGATTAGGACAAAAACGGGTGAATGCGCGAACACGCATCCTATGTGTCGTTCCCATTGTACTAAAGTGAACATTTTGTTTGGATTACCGCCTTTTAAAATGCCGCTCTATCAGAACTCAGTTAGACTGAGTGCAGTAAAGCCCACGCAGACGTATTTATCTTTCCAAAAAAAATGGAAGACCATGCCGTAATAACAGCAATATTAACAATGAAAAATAACGAACACAACAGAAGTTGTTCGTCTTTACCACAAAATATAGCATCGGAAAGTTTTGCTTGGAAAAAAGCATTTGCGTAAGTTTGTAGTCTGCTTGTTTTTTTCGTTAGACTGGCAAGATTACAATTAGCATGCACAGGGCATAATATTTGACCACTAATAACCACGACACTAGTTGCAATACTAGGCCAATCCCCCTCAGTAGTTTGTAGTAATGCTAACAGCACTTCCGTGCTGGGGGGGGGAAGGAGGACATGACTGGTTTTTAGTGGGTTGGAGCCCCACACTACCGGCCCACACTTGCAGGACAATCCTGCCGTGGTGCCCGCGTGTGCAATCCGCATTTCCCAGTTAGTCCTCTAAAAAAAAAAAAAAAAAAAAAAAAAATACTAGGCCAATAAGAACCACAACATTAGTTTCGTTTCTATCGATTCCGCTTTCATAACTTATTGTTCTTAGCTTTCGTCCTGCAGCCCTTAAACTCACCATAGGTAAGCGGAATGTCACAGAATTGTATCGCAGCTTTCAAAGGACGGCCGTATAAATGTTTCAAAGGACGGCCGTATAAATGTTTCAAAGGACGGCCGTACACATGTTTCAAAGTACGGCCGTATAAACGGACCAGTAAAACTAATAGGAATTTGACTCTTCCCTGTCCTGTATCAAATAAAATCAATCAAATTTCTTAGCCTACGAAACCTAGTTACTATCGGCTACAACTCAAAACGAGTTAGTCGTTTCATCGTGCACTTGTATCGTGTGCTGCGTACAATATACAGTAATCTGAATTTTCTCGGTACGGGACAAAGCATCGCTTCATTGGTCTACAGATGTGCCTCGTTGCGGCAACGACGCATTAACCTAAACTATCGAGTGACAAAGATTCACAGGAATGTAATTGATTCCTTAATAGTTGCAATGAAAGGTACTCCCTTCGCGATCAAGGGAATCGCTGTAGTATCAGAAACAATTAAGAATTACATGTCAATCTGTAGATGTGCTGGCAAAAAAGCCGACAAACACGGATGACTTCTGTACATTGCTATGATGGCGATGAAAACAAACTGCAACAACATGTGGGACTTCATCTGCATTACGTTCGAGTTCTCATCCTATTGTAACTACGAGGTCGAGCTGAAAAGCGCGTGCGAGTGATAGAGATGGACTGCGCCAGCACGAGGAAAGGGTCAATGTACTGAGGCTATACAAAAATGTCACACTGCTGACTGCAACATGGCATGAATTTAGAATATGGGCTGAGTGACAAAAAAGGTAACTAGCTCATAGAATTGTTTGTATGATTTTTAATTAACTAAGTTCTCAATGAGTTAAGGAATATATATATATATATATATATATATATATATATATATATATATATATATATATATATATAAATATATATTCATCAATTCATATTAATAATTTAGTTTAAATAAATTCTGTTTATCGTATATATCACATTTGTCAAACATAAAATTACTTTGGGTAAAATTAAAGCCACGCTTGCTTATCCTTAGGCGGAAACCTAATTACTCCAATTTTACGCCGGGCGCAGGGCCTGCTTCCTGACATCAAGCTATGCACTGATGAAAACATCGAGCTTTTAGGAGCTCCCCTCACAACGGCCTCCGCAAAACTCGCCCTAAACAGGAAGTGCGAGCTAATGGATCTCTGGTGTTCCAGGTTGGAATCCCTCGATGCGCATCCTGCATTATTCTTGATGCGAACTAGCCTCTCGACACCAAGGCTAATCTATATCCTTCGCTGCATATATGCATCGGCCCAAAATAACATTCTACAACAATTTGACGATAAGCTGAGACAGTGCGTGTAATCGGGTGTTAAATTTGAATCTGGACGGGGCAAATTGGGACCAGGCTACCCTTCCTACAACAGCCGGAGGTCTAGGAATACGACGTGCAACCGATCTGGCCCAGACCGCATTTTTGGGTTCAATCACCACACTCCAGGAACTGATTATATCTATATCTCCTTCGAACGTCAAGTCCTTTCTAGAACGGCTCATGGAGTCCAAGAAAGAGAAGTTCGCCGCATATCACCGCGTGGTGCTTGACGACACACGCCAGCATGCTCTGGATGCTGTGGTAGTCGAAGCCATTCAAAAGAAGCTCCTGGACAACACGGCTGATGCACTCGGCAAGGCACGCCTACTAGCAGCTTTCAACGATACGAGCGCAAAATGGCTTCAAGCCATCCCCTCGCCGCAGCTGGGAACGATGCTGGACAACACAACACTCCGCATCGTTGCCGGCCTGCGGTTAGGGGAGGCTGTGTGTGCGCCCCATAGTTGCTCCCTGTGCAACACACCGGTGTCGCCGACGGGAGAGCACGGCCTCAGCTGTCCTAGAAGCTGCGGAAGACATTCGCGCCACGCCGCCTTCAACGAAGTGATTTCAAGAGCGTTGCAATCCGCTAACGTACCCTGCAGAAAGGAGCCAGCCGGACTAGCAGCGGACTCAGCCTTACGTCCAGACGGAATGACCTTGGTTCCGTGGTCCTCCGGAAAGGCCCTTGTATGGGACGCAACCGTGTGGAATACGCTGGCGCCGTCTTATAGAAGCCGAGCTTCGAGATCAGCAGGTGCTGTTGCTAATTTAGCGGAGCAGCGGAAAAGTTTGAAGTACCGCGAGTTAGAGGCATCTTTTATAGTGCAGCCAGTTGCCATAGAAACAATGGGAGTCATAGGCGAATCAACAGTAAAATTTCTGAAAGAAATTGGGAAAAGAGCGGCAAGTGAGAAGGATGAGAAAAGGGCAGGGGAATTTCTGCTACAAAGAATATCAATTGAAGTGCAACGTGGAAATGCGGCTGCGGTGCTAGGTTCGCTGCCCTCAGGCAGTGGTCTACCGGGTCTGCTCTGATGACGTATTAGAATTATGCTGTGTATAATGTATAAATAAACTCCAATAAATGTACTTTTCATTCGGTTTAGATTTAATTCGCTGGTAACCGTTTTGGCGTCGATTTACTACCGTTGGTGATATACTTTATCATAAACTAAGCAATATTCAAAAGTAGTGGATTATCAGGGTAGAGACTAACTGTAAATCTAAATATAAGCATTCGCTTATGACTGCAAGTTGGTAAGATTTTGGGATTAAGACCAACGCTATACAATCATCCATATGCAGGAGTCTCCTAGACCGCTTGAACCACAGGATAGACGCTACATGGTTAGGGAAAAGGGCGATGTGACTGAGTGTGCAAAATATCGTTGATTAGTTAAGTCAGCATTCTTAATGCCGAACTTTTCCTCTGTGATTACGCTATTTCGCTACGTTTCAAATTACCGTCTACGTGGAGTGCTCAACGCAGAAGCTATCTTGGTGCCCGACGAGTGTTTCTTTTTTTTTCGTCTAGATCCTTGGTCAACCGCTGCTATTCTATATACCTAGTTGCCTTGGACAGCCTTGTCAGCACACAGATTGGCCGATAGTAAGCCACGTCGGCTGCGGATGCGATAAAATAGATCTAAATCCATTTTGGTTACAGGTGACACTGAGCGGCAATGATCGGGTCGAAAATAACGCAGGTATAATTAGGTGTGCTTAAATGTGCTAAGTCTCATTAGATAGTGATCGCAGGGGTCGATCACTATCGAGTGGGATCAGATCGCAGATCACACTAAATCTCACACACAGACTGGGCGTTGTGTGTGCCGGGCTTTATGCTGGTCGTATAATCGTATACTATTGACCTGGTGTATCACTAACTTCCTCACAAAAACAGTTACACAACTCTGTCTTGTTGTTTTTTTTATTTCTCTGCGCAAGACCCTGAGCGTTTCTCATTGTGCACTGCGCAGAATAGCTCAGTTTAGGGCTTAAGCTCGTCCGGTGTACAGTCTTCTCAAGCATCGTCTATGGTCCTGTCTCATTTCCTACTACTGCAAATTTAAATTATATATATATATATATATATATATATATATATATATACATCTATATAGTTTTTTTATAGGGATGTCGATAGAAGCCATTGTATTGTTTAGCAAGAGAGGAAGCACATAAGTATCAAGTAAATTGTACGATTTTATTGGTGTACCCTGCCTGGTACGTGGTTCGTAGTGACTGCAGAGCTATTACCATGCTGTGATATTGTTACGAAATTGTAGCGTTTATACGTATATAAACAGTATTTGCTGTAAAAAAAGCACAACCATAAATCCGGCTATGCCAGTCGTCACCGATCCGGCATCGTATATACAACAAGGATTATTTTGGAGGCTATCGATGAGGTCGCACGTGCTAACTACGTTAAGACATGCCGTCGCCACAATACACGCACGTAAAATGGCTTTTTTTTGCGAGTACGCTCGCATGCGTAATGGTGAATTACAACAACAAAAAACAACTGCAACATGAGACACCTCCCGCGTCAGAACAGCCACCTTGCTATCATACACCGTGGAAGCGTGTCTTTGACCGTCATATAATTAACTGGATCTACTCAGCCCCCCAGAAGTCATTTCGATGCACTGCATCACTATTATCCCACCCGTCACTCAATCACGCACAAACCCAAATAAGGAATAATAAACGTTTGCCATGATTAGATGCTGTCGATAAACTTTTTCTCCTCGCCGCGCAGGTTGAGAATTTCGTAGTCTAATTTTGGCCCTTGTCGTTCGGACCACATCGCCACACGCTCCCAGTTCGATCCTCCACAGCGCCTGCAATGACAGTTTATTTTTAGCACATATGCATACACGCACACATGAGCTAGCCTGCTATACGTGCATAACACACCGCCAATGAATAAGCATATATAGAAGTCAAGGTCATCTATCAGGGTCAAAGCTCTGTAATGTCTGTGTCTGTCTGTGTATGGCTATCATCAATCAATTGGTGTATTCGACTCAAGGATTTCAATAAATTGGCGATCAGTGTCTTTGCCGGCACTGCTCGTTATAATATGCGCATAGAAATACCACGCAGCGAGCTGCCAGACGCATCGGCGGTCTTTGCGCTTTCTCGCCCGGTGGGACGGTCGCTGAAGTGTTCAAATTGTATACAATGATGACTGTATTGTAATTATGTACCATCTTGAAATGCAAAGTTATTGCGAAATAAACAATATGTGTGTATAAAGCTCTGTAAACACACATGACACAGGAATACAAGCAGCAAGGCAATGAGGTCACTCGTCTAGTTCGGTAATACCTCGTTAGCGCCTTCTGCGGTCATCCGCAGTGTGACCCGAGCAGAACACGCAGTCTCCCGGGCCAGGGCGGTCAAGTGCCGAAACTACACCAAAAATAATAAGATGCCATTGGCTTCCTATTATTTTGCGTTTGGAACAATTTTAATTAACTTTTAATTCCCGCACAAAAGCACTAACAGAAAAAAGAGCTTATTCCAACTAGCGCACTCCAAATATGCCGCAGTCGGCACAATAGAAAACGGGCTCTAACTTTTTGTCTGTCTGCGCTACCGCAAACACTGTCGCTTTTCGTAGCCGCCTTCCCATCCTACCATATCCGTCCGTACTAAACCACGAGAGGTCTTATCGGCAAGCGTAGCTACTGTAAAAATATATATTTTGCAATTTGTAGAAGGACATGGAATAGACCTCGAACTGACTCGTCACGCTGCTGGAAGGAGATGGCACAAAGTGCACCATTTCGAACCACCTAAACCGATATATATATATATATATATATAGTAATAAAAAAATTCGAAACAGCAAAAACTCTATCTCACCTGCAGGATCTTGAAGGCAACTTGCAGAAACTAACGGTGCGGTTCTTACAATCTAAACAGCGGAAGAATCGTTTCGTTGCTTCATGTGTCTTCGTCGCATGACCTTCCTTCCGGCAAAACTCCGAAGCGGTAATTGCAGTATAGCGGCAGGTCGGGCACGAAACAACTTTGACTTTTACCGACATTGTCGAGAGCATCTTTTGCTCTAGCTCTTCTTTCCGCTCGAGCTTACTGAAATAAGCCGCCTTGGTCGCCTCTTCAGCCTGAAGTGTATGAAAGCAAAGCAGATAGTGTTAAGGAAGCAACATTTCTTTTATGTATACGCCGGAAAGCCAATGAGGCACACGTCTTAAGTAAAGATGCACCATTTTAGAGAATTATTGTTGGTACAGGGCTTGGGCTGAGCACTCTGATAATAATAACATTTTAAACACTAGCCTCCTCTCGAGTCGCCAGCTTTACACAGATGTATGTAAGTAAGCTTATGATATATATATATATATATATATATATATATATATATATATATCGTTTCTTTAAAGCATACCTCGTCTACTTCGTGCTGATGACTGGATTTGCGCTCCATCATCTTTTTGATATCCTCGTCATCGACTTCCCGCCCGAGAACTATCCGCTTAGTCTTCGGGGTAGACGCTTGGTCCTTGGACTGTCCCTCCCCGAGAGCGTCTTTCTGCCCTCCTCCACTGTCAGTCTCGACTCGTTTTCTTATACGATCTTTGTCGACGACCCTCTTCACTGCGTTAGGATTTTCAGCGACAATGGGTGATCCTTGTAGGATACGTGCCGCTCGAGCCTGCGGATTTCAAATAGGAAGCCATCTTATCAATAGTGTCTGCCGTATTAGGAGAGCAGACTTTTTTTTTATTTAATCTTTAAATACTCAAATGCAATGTCCGCGTATATATATATATATATATATATAGAGAGAGAGAGAGAGTAAGATTTTTGGGGGTAGGACAGAAAATCTACAGAAATATACCTTGCTATCTCCTTGCACTTGTGGACGTCCAAGGGTAACCATGCTTCCCGGAGAACCACTGAGTGTCGGAGTAAACGCCATAACCTTCTTGCGATAAGCGTGCTGTCGAAGCAGCTCGCTAGGACTCATAACCTAAAATAGGAATAAACACACAATGAGTTAATTATGAACTGATAAATGATTCGGTCAAAACTATGGAAAGCAAGCTGTGATTGAATATTTAGCATTAATCAGTGTTGGCAGCATTCCCCTGACCATATATATATAATATATATACATATACAGGTAGTTCAACAGGTTCTTAAAATTAGCTTTTCAGAATTCGAATTTTGGCGCGCTTTCACCGCTATTGGAAACGGCAACTTTTCGACTGCTAGCAGTCAAAATCTTATGATTGGCCGTTGCGATTTCGTTTGATCGCTTTTCCCGTGCAACGTATCGGCGTAATTTTGAAAAATTGAGAAAAAAGAGTTTCGAGTGGTTATCAAGCATTTTTATTTCAAGGGTTGGAATGCGACCCAAGTGAAAACTGAGCTAGACGATGTGTACGGTGACATGGCGCCATGTTTTGACATAGTGTTCACGGTGACTCTGCGCTAAAAAGAGGTCGCAGGAGCACCGAGGATGAACTACGTTCAGGACGCCCAAAAAGGGCAACTGATGAGGAAAACGTAGAAAAAGTGCGGAAACTCATAGCCGCAGATAAGCGAGTGAACATTAGGGAGATAGCGGAGTCCTTGGGTATCAGTTTGGGTAGTGTGCATTTCATCCTGCACGAGAACTTGAAGATGAAAAAGCTCAGAGCAAAATGGGTGCCGCATTTGCTCAACCAAGACCAAAAAGACGCGCGTGTTTCCGCTTCACAGCGAAATTTGACCAAGATGTCAAAAAATCCGTCGGATTTTTGGCGCAGATTCGTGACCGTCGATGAAAGCTGGGTCCATCACTTCACTCCCGAGACCCAAGAAGCATCTCGCCAATGATGTGCACCTGGGGAAGGATCACGGTATCGGCCGGAAGATGATGACTACGGTTTTTTTAGGACCAACGTGCAATAATTCTGGTCGACTACCTTGAGAGCGGTAACACGATCACAGGAGAATACTATGTAAGACTGTTGGACTGCCTGAAGCAAGAACTCATCGTGAAACGCCCCGCTTTGCAGAAGAAGATTGCCCTGTTTCACCAGGACAATGCTTCTGCACACAAGTCGCGGCAAGCATCGGCAAAACTGGCCCAACTGAGGTTCGAACTTATTGAACAACATTCCTATTCGCCAGACCTGGCCCCCTCTGATCATTTTCTCTTCGGACATTTGAAGAATAGTCTCGATGGAAAGCGTTTTTCCAGCAATGAAGAGGTTAAGGCTGCTGTCAATGTTTATTTTCAGTCTAAAAAGGCGGAATTCTACTCAAGAGTATGAATGCTCAGAAATCTCGATGGGAAAAGTGTATTGAGCTTCTCGGGGAGTATATCGAAGAAGAAAAAATTAAAAACAAGATTTGGAAAATTCTTGGTTTTTATTTTAAGAACTTGTTGAACTACCTGTATATATATATACGAGGGCAAATCGGAACGTTCTAGTACTTTGAATTTTAAAAATTGCACCGAAGCCACCGAGGTCTTCCGGTTTGTTTTACTTAGAAGCGTCATTCATCATTTACACACAGGTCAATTTTCGTTTATTGCTTGAGTTGGGTTCAAAGAAGCGATGAAAACGAGGTTCGGCGATTTTTAAGGAGCCGAAAATAGAGGAGTGACGAAGTTTGTATTGTTCAAGTTTTGTGTCAAAACAAAATCATATGCTCTAAAGTGGTGGAAATGTTACGAACTGCTTACTGTGAGCAAGCAGTTTTACAAAACACTGCGCATACGTAGTACCGTCGCCATCGCAACAGACGTATAAAAGACCGAAAATGGCCTCTTCGGATAGGCCTTTGACGTCAATAACAGAAGAAAGTTTGCGATATCGTACTCAAAAATCACCGAAGCAAAGAACACGGTTCATATATTGTGAAGTATATTTCTAGCAGCGCAAAATTTGTCGCTGAAAGATGACCCCACACCATGCCAAGGCTGTAGCTCAACATCAACACAACCTTAAGCTCAAAAAGACGCACTGCCGCACTCAGAAACAGTCGTCGAGGGTCTCTTACCTCTGTGTGAATAGAGGCAACCGCCTGACACCTGTCGCCGATGTGCTAGATAAAGGTCGTTCCCGTATAGTGTAGTCTCAGACCCAATTACAGGAAGGAGTTGACAAACTCCAACGGTTGGCCACAACAGGGTATTACGTCTGCTGCAGCCAATGAACCCCCACGGCGAAACTTAGTGGCTTCTTGTCTTGCGCGAATTTATTTGTGGGCCCTTATGGAGAAGGTAACTTTCTACATCGACAATTCGACGAATAGCACCGCGGTCCCGGTGGGCCACTACTATGTCATTCGCATACATAACGACGACGGCGTTTTTAAACTCCTTCCGCACATGGCGGGCAAGGTCTGCGATGAGCAAAGAGACGGCTAGGCAACTGTGGGTCCCTACGTTTTGACTTAGCTGCAAGGTGTACTCGCCTCTTATGTTTACTTCAAGGCGGTCTTCAGCAAAGAAGCTGGAGAGCACTCGTAAAAACGAATCAGCCACCCCAGCATGTCGACTAAAATGAATCGACTAGTAAGTAACGGGGAGCTTTAAATAAAATGCTTAAATAAAAACGGCGTACAAGTGACCCAGGCACAGTCAACACCCGCTCAACTTCCGACTGAAGTATATGGATCGCGTCCTGTACGTTCCGTAGAGTACGTTCCGACGCGATGCCCCGGTAGATATTTGGATCGTCCACGTTTGTACCGTATTTGCTATTGAATAGCACAGTAAGCCTGACCTCATGCCAAACCTGGGGTGTGTGTCCCCCGCTGATGCTGTGCATGCTTTTGTTCAGCCGGCGAACAATGTAAGTATGGAATTCGCGTTCCGCTCTCTCAAGCATACGAAACTCCTCCTCCTCCTCATCACCAGGGCTATTTTCTCCACAAGAAGCTTCTTGTAGGGTGTCTTTGTTAGCCATAGAGCGCCCTACGATCAGCAACTATCTGGGGTTAAAGTGCAGAGCCCGTGATCGGCGCGGGAGCTCCAAGACTTCCCGACGTTTTACGTAGCCGGCCTGTATAAACCAGGGCCGCGCCCGTCTTTGCCTGTACTTCTTCTTGACAACAGCAGTTTTGACAGTGGCCTCCAAAAGACGCCAGAGAAAAGTAGTAAAAAGGTGGCACAAGTGCAATGTAGCGGGCGGGGCTATTTTGAAAGGCATAAAAACACTTTGAAAGATTAAATAAATATTCTTCTTTTAATAAATATTTATCAGAACTCTTCTATCCGCCCTCAGATAGATTGAAACGCTTCAAGGTAGAACGAAAAATATACATTCGCATATATATGCATGTATGTCATGTGATCAATATGTATATATAAATATATATATATATATATATATATATATATATATATATATATGGGTAAGTAATAGCAGCGCAAATGCGAGCAGTATCTGAGTAAAATATTATATTTTATTTAAAAGCATTACCATTAACCTGACAACTGTATGCCCAATTACCATAAAAAGATGACTATATTATCTATTACATGCGCGACAACGGAGATTAGTTTTACTGTCAACTGCTCCAGCCTACATTAACAATCGAAAGTCCACATAAACTGACCCTTTGAGACTAGAGTCCGCAATAGTACTACTGTTGAAGCAAGTATACTTTTTTGTGGAATTAAAGAGACTTTGAGCTTTGTATTATTACTATTCCGCCAACCAATATTTTCTCTTTAGTACTCCATCTCCGTAAACTGGCGCTTACCTTTGAAGTGATGACTCCGTTTGGTTGCCTCTGGACGTTGGATGGTGCTTCCTCGCGACCAAGCGCAATTCTCATGAGCCGAGCGCCCGGTCCATTTGTTTTCAATTGAGTCTCACTAAGGTAAAGCAACATATACCCACATTACGTAAGCAAACCTTAAGTGTAGCTGTTTACGTTTAGAGGGCCAATATATTTTAGATGCTATTTTGGCAACGCAGGTTGGAATTGCCAGTTTAATCATACTGGTATCAAATCATCACAAAGCAGTTCTGAGCGCAGTCGCTTCAGAATTTCACTTAAAATCGGATTTCTTTGTTTTCGCCTTAAACAACGTCGATACCAATACGAACAATATCAAGGAATTAAATTTCATCACTTATTTAAGATAATACTGTTTATAAACGCATCTCATTCACATGCGCATATACAAATTAAGGGATATTAAGTTGAGCAACTGACATGAATTCGTCCTCGACGCTACGGCTACTCTGTGGAGTCTTGGTTGACTTGCCATCAGCCTGACCAGGTCTTCTTTTAGCCATATTCTCGAGGTTCGTGTCAGCCTTTCGTTTCAGCTCCAAGCTCGATAAAATCTGAAAGAAACAAAAAAACATTAGTGCACCATTAATATGCCGCATTTAGTCGAGGAAAAAATAAAAATAGTTTGGAATAATAATATATATTTGAAAAAAATAATGGTTGAAGAAATGAATAAAAGCAGCAAATAAAATTTAAATGAGGAAAAGTAGTGAGCCAAGAAAGGGCAACAAGCGCCAACAAAGACGCCGCCTTTATAACTCCAAGAGATATTTTATATACGCACAAGTTGTTCGCGTTTTTTGCGTTCGGCGTTCGTTGATCCGGTCGGTCGGAGCGCAGCTCGAGACTGGGCCACCGTCATTGACGACTGCATCTTTTTGGGAACTCCGTAAACACCTCCTGTGACCTCGAATACCGCCTTATGTAGCCGGCTCGGCTCTGCGCCCGAATAGCTAAGAAATTCGCCCAAAGCAAAACAGCCAAAAGATGTCACGTCAACCCAGAGCAACACGTTCTTAGCACAACGCCTGTCATTTTTGTCGATTTTGCGTGAGCTAACGTATATGCAGTTCGCTTTTCAGCGAATACCACAGTGGAGGCAATTATTATATGTGCACCAGAAAGTACTTCGAGGCTCAGAAAGTACCTCCTAGTTAGCACCTCGAACGGAACATGTAATAATAATGGTTCTAAGAAGGACATAATTGCAGACGACCAAATGAAATAAATATTGAACTAACTATTTCAGTTGGTCGTCTATATAGGAAACGAGCATATACCCTTTAGAGTACCGGTTAGCGAAACGTAGCGACGGAAACTCTGTTGTCTTTGCTGTACTCCGTACACTCTAGCAACTAGCTCTGAGCAAACAACTATTTTTCTGGGCGCCAGCAAGAATATACTTATATGACCTTGGTACTGTCTGTCAAGAAATAAATATTTTCCCATCATTGCTTACCTTGACTGGATCTCGGGACGACTGCTGCTCATCTTGGTGAACTCAGCTTTAACGTGATAGACACAGAACGTGCATTTCGACTTATTCACTACGTTACTACACTTTTGCCCCGCCTGTAAACGTGAAAGCCACAACACAGCAGTAAAATGCAGAACCTAATTAGTAGTAATTTCCAATACCGATATACAACACTAATGAATAGCTTTTCTTATAATCAACAAAAACAATTCTATGTAAATATGTGCATTCCACTTATACATGCACATAACCATATATACGGTCAACTACTTTAGAGCCCGACAACTGCTTGAAATTGACGAAAATGCTTGCATGACTTATACATCTACTCCATGACCATAATTAATGCGGAACTGAATCCGTCCTGATAATTGAATAGCAATGCCCAATATAATGAATACATCCACTCTGATAATTCGATTCTAAGACGCAAAACGTGAGAAACGAAATGAGCCAAAATAACTTCCAGTAACATCACTACAACATATTTTCTAACACAAAACTGTGAAACCCTAAATAGTTCAGTCTGTTATTCGGCTTTCCAATCTGCATTCACGTTAATACGATACTTCAAAGTCTTCGGATAAAGGTTACTTACCTTTGTCCTGCCCTGACAGGTTCCATAGTCCTGGGCATCGCCGAGCTCAAGAAGTTTGCCGGCGTGGTCAATCGACAGCGCCGTGTCCTGAGAGCCTTCTCGATGTGGAAGCATTCGCGCATTCAGCAGGCCCACAACCCGGCCTTCACGAAGTCGCGTCCATAGCTGCATATGTACGTCGTTGAACAGAAATAGCTGGATTGTCGTCTCGAGGTTCTGCAATTCAGTACACAATACTTAGTCTATGCAAAGCAACGATGCAATTTAGTATGAAAAAGAAAAACATTTTAAATGCCGATATCAACTTAATAAAGAAGTAAAAGCGCACCTATAAAAAAATATGCAAATACAAAAAACAGCAAAACAAACTCGTATGTTCTTTCTTTGATTTGCAAAGATTCAATGATATATGTGGGCTTCTAGCAACTATCAGCAACTACTACAGCAAGTCAGACAAGGCATAGACACCTGATGTTTCGGAATATTTTCCGTTTCACACATGTGAAGCCTTATTATTGCATTATTTTTGTTGCACAGCCACTATCGAATTGTTATGCACAGACGAGCTACCTGAAGATCGCCGAGTTTGACAATGGAGAACAGTTTGCCGCTCTTGTTTGATGACTTCGGATCGCTCTTATGAACAATGACACCTATCGTCACCCAGTCCTCTTCGAGATCCTGCAATATAATAAATATAGCTAAATAAAATAAAAGCCATTGCAATTCAAATAACACATTTCCAGTGGCCGTATTCATTCAGCACTATCCGCAACTAGCATGAAACAATAAAGTATTTATTAAATACATGCTCTTGTCGACACTTCCACGAATACACTCAGAAACTGAATTTGTGAAACTCAAACCACGCCAAGACTAAAAAAACAATGTATAACAAAACACTTCGAATATTTTTAATCGTTGAGCTAAGCCAAATTCAGTTCGAAACGTACAGAGAACACACGAGCATGGAAAAAGAATTGCGAAAGGTATGACGCTGACCTGTGCAGCGTAAAGTAGGTCGCTGATAGCATGGGCTAATTTGACATATTTGTATACAATGAAAAAACGGATTGAAAATTTGCAGAAAAATCAAGTCGCAAATGACTTGTTCCGGACAAACTTTATATGTGAATGTCTGCTGCTCCTACGAAACATATAAACATTAACAATGCCGGGAGGAACCGGGAGCGTGAACCAGAAATCCAAACAATAAAATGTATTTTACCATATACATGGTTGAGTTTAATGTTCTGGAATCGCGTGGAATATGCGCGTAGATGTATATAGGAGGTGTATACGATACTATGTTTATATATAATGGCGCTAACCATAAGTCAGTAAGCTGGACAAAACTTCAAAATAAAACCTGGCTGGTGTAAGAACAACAAATAAAAATACTAATAAACAACAACGACAATAAGCATAGTAGCAGCAGTAACAACAACAGCAATACAGTACACTTAATGTTGATTCCACCATGCATGTATCCGAATGAAACATGACGTATTCATTTCGTTGCACAATAGCTTACCTTTGTCTTGTACAGGTAGCTACCGACGTTGGGTATCTTTACCATTTTTCTCCCGCCCATTTTGGCCCGAAGAGCCTCGGAAGAGACTATAGGGTTCCTATATAGGATTTCCGCCAAAAACAGGATTTTATATATACATCTGCTTACCAGCCTGAGAGCGCAAGTATAAGATACATATAAACACACATACATACCTACATGACAGCCAGACTAAATTGCTGATACACAAGATGCATTCTAGCTTAGCGTCCTTAGCCTGTTCGAGCACTTATAAATGCAATTTTTTACATTTATATTTTTAAATCTCACTCTGTGATGTTTAATAATAAGTACTATTATTATTGTTACTATTTGTACAAAAAAGAAGCACTGTCGATAAGGCAACTCCATTTAGATCTACCCATAGTTCTATTAAACTGGTTCTTTCTCTTTTTATTGTGCAAGTCTGCCTACTATGCAGAGGTGTAGAATAAAATTAACAATGCAAATATAATGCATTAGGTAAACACATAGTTTTGCTACTGAGTGATGTTAATCTCTCTAGGACCGTACCTTACAATAATACTACATTCAGATCACAGGAAACAACAAAAACCGTTTTATAAATAAACTCTAGGAAAGCTGTAATACAACTGTATTTGAACCAAATGCTGGTGAAAAAAAAGAAACAATAAATACTTAAGCTGATAATCCCTACTTTACACTGAGCTTGGAAGCGAAGAGTATATGTTGCCTCGGCGTCATGTTGGTCAAGAGGAAAATTCCTTCCTAAAAGCACTAGAAACCATGTTAAATCGACACTAACCTCACTCGAATTCCGGAGAACGGGTCAGTTTGGACCTCGCTATGCGTTACGGCTGCCGTCTTTGCAGTCGACCCTAAACAGAGCAGAAATCAGCGACCTTATTCGATTTTGTTTGTTCTCCAAATGTTTAAGATGTCATGTCCTATAGGCATAATTGGCATTCAGGAAATGAACTCAGGTAAGTATTGGCAAATTAGAGACGTGCATTCAATTTAATTTTAAGCCTACACAAGGGCATTTTATGCCGTATTTTTTAAGAGGCTGAAAATCGCTGTATTAACGCAAATGTGAAAACTGCTTTAGGCCTCTTCGTAAAGGAAAACGGAAACATTATTAAATAATAACAGAACGCAACATACACCCATGTTGTTCACTGGCACTCATATGCGGTTTGAAAGGATTTTCCTTCTTTCGCTTTTCCAACTCGCGTTTCTTCATTATGTCCGTCACCTGTCGAGTCGGGATGGCAAACAGAAAAATACCAGCGAAGGAAATTAAAATGGTGCTAGAATTAATGCAACAAAACTGTGAGGCACATAGTGACATAGTACTTTAGTCGTAACAGAAATAAAATCACTACTTTTTATGGTAGTATGGTGTTCCGGGCATTCTGGGACTAATGTTTGTCCACAAAATAGGTAAGCCTTTCTTTTAACTACGCTATATATATATATATATATATATATATATATATATATATATATATATATATATATATATATATATTATATATATTACAGATGGTTTCACATACAGCCGTAGAACCGTACGCGGCGCTACCTGACACATAATGGCGGCAGCCTGAAGAGACTACTGTTCAAACATCCTACATTTGGGCTAACCTCTTTTCCAGTCGATGTGAGACCCTCGTCGTCGGATGACTCGTAATCGGTGAGGCCTGTGTGCACCTCAGATGAACCTGCTGCAGTGTCCTCCATCGCCGTCCCAAAAACGTCGACATCATGTAAACGTGCAGTGGATACGGAAGAAGTCGCCTAGTCCACAAAATATGCAAAAGAATGATCATGTGATTACGAACTTAATCAGCAGGCGGCATGTATTTGCAACTTACTAACATTTGAAAGACTGTCTAGCAATTAAAGATGTTATAGCAAAATTCTTCAAATACTATATCAGCACAACTTTGGTGGTCGTCAGTATAACGCTTCGTAGCTGTAAAGCATACATTCCTATCTAATAAAGTATACCTAAAATCGATCATCTATCCTACATAGTATTCAGCACAAGAACTTAATTGCCTGTAAGAATAAGCATAATCTTTCTCAGCTCTAACTCTGTGAATACCTTAAATGTAACATTGTTAAATATAATGTTAATGGTTGCGCATCGTGCCCTAAAAAACAGTGGTCAGTATATGAAATCATATTGATCAACATATGTAATTCCATGAATAGAAGTAGTGCTTATTTCAGTGAAGGACACCCGGTGTGCTGAAGAGGCCTTCGTAAAGTTAGCGTTATTATACTGTTACTTCCATTAGCATTATCACCAACTCTAATATGATAGTCTACCGTAATGCCTATACTATAATAACCACCAAAACGCGTACTTGTGTGGGAGCTAATGTCGTGGAATTTTTTGTAGCAGGCTTCGTCCGTGGAGAACTTTTAGAAGTGTCAGCCAATTGAGACGGAGTTTGTTGGCCATCGAAGTTTTGAACAGTCTTCTCCGTAGCGCTACATGATGACTGCCGTCCACATAGCTTCTCATCGGGTTCACTGAAAAACAATTATTGTATGTTGTTTGTATTTATCAGAAAACATAAAGAGCTCAACTAACTAATTAAATGCATAACATATAACTATAATATATGCAATTGGATCAAAATGCCGATATAATACATCAGCCTCAAGTATATAGGCATATATTCCTACCGAAGGGACCCTTATTAAATTTTGCACATATGGGTCAAAGTGGTCAAACGCAAATATATAACCTTTGAGCATATTCGGACCATGGCGTAACCATACTTTATAATATATTAGTCATGTGCGTATATTTACCTTAAGGCGGGCGACTGCTTTGCAGGTGGTTTTGCAGAGGAGAGTTCTGGCGGATCCGACGGAGCGACATTGTTTTGCGCTTTGCTGGGCTTCTCTTTTTCGTCCTCCGCTGCACGATCTGAATCTGCCTAGGTTAGAAAGACACCGGATCATTAGCGCATAGGTACTCCTATGGTAATGCAGCATGCACTTTTTGCGTTTATGACTCCTGACGCTTACAGTTAAGCACACTATAACTGAAAAGGCGACCATAGCGCTTCTGAACTACATGGACACAATGAAATCTCTCTTTCGTTACTGACAAACGAAGGAATAAGAAATGCTACTGCACACTAGCAGAAACAAGTACCTATATAAGTCGTCTACGTGCGAGACACGGTAACATGCTCCTATGTATAAGAAAATATTACCAATGAAGTAATTGAAATAAAATAAAAAAAACAAGAGCAGCAGGCATCATTACGGCTGCAATAAAACAAGAGCAGCAGGTATTACTACCAGAGCGTCAATACGATGACCGTGGCAATGACAACGATTCCATTTTGCAACGTTGGTCGGTGTACCAGTGCGCGGACATGCTTCGAGATTAGAAATCGTCTGGGTCAATTGTATCCCATGTTAGAATGGCCTAACAGAGTCCCGGTGCATCTCGGGGCCGGGCTAAGCCAGATGGCCACGATGGCCGAGAAGAGAGAAGGATACGCAATCACTCGAAAGTGCATCGAACAAACACACACGACCTTGCACCCTTGACCTTTGAGACTCTGGCGGCCCGAAACGGCTTCCCGCACAGGTATTGCTTATGGTACCGGATCGACTCAGCACCGCGACCGGGTATTCCGGTCAAGCTGCAAACGTTTTCTACTAACGTATTTCCATTCACGCACCAGGAGATAAATGCCTTTGCAAATGGGCCTACCATTGCTGCACGGTGCTCGGTCTATAGTGACCGAGTGGTATTGCTTGGTCTATAGTGACCGAGTGGTATCTATCCGAACTGGTAGCCTACCTACCTACAACCTTAGAAATATCGACGTGAGTTATATGAACGCACACGTTGCACGCGATTTTGAAATAACAGCGGAAAAATTTAAATGAAATTAGATTGCTGATAAGAACCGCAACACTTGTATCTGGCCACGACATTGCCCTTTACTCACCACCACCGGTAGTTTGGTCGCAGCAGCATCGGGCAATGGCGAAGCCCTCTTGGAATGTCCTTCCCCCTCGACCTGGGTATCGTTTTCCAGCTCCTGCAGATCCTCGTCGATGAGTGCGGAGAGGATGTCGATATCTACGACAAACGGAAGGGCATAACACCGCAAACAGGTTTTAGACCATCATATATATATATATATATATATAGATTCGAGAAGAAAGCTAGAGCGCAAAAGAATGTACGAGCAGGACACTGAGACCAGAAATGCCATCCACAGTCGAACCCAGCACAATGGGGCTACCATGTCTCTATGGTCACACAGAAAAAACCTTGTAAAAATTGTAAGAGTTAAAGACTTATCAAAATACTGTTAATATTAACCTTACTAAATAATAAAAGGCTATATAATCTTAATGATATATATATATATATATATATATATATATATATATATATATATATATATATATATATTGAGAATAGATGATAAACCATACCTCTAAGAGTCAGCGACCATTGCTGCCTCTTTAAGCGCCTCTGATATAAAAGGGTAACATGTGCATTCAGGTGCAAATATAGATATATATATATATATATATATATATATATATATATATATAATGTTTTTACATATTATTTAGTATATTATATGCATATTATTACTTTGTGTTGTATCGATGTGACTGGCCGTGTATTACTACAAAAAATATACGAATGCAAGTGAAAGAACGTATATATATATAAATATATATTACTAAAATGCATGATGCGGACCGGGCGTCGTTGATAAAGCCATGGTAATGTAGGATTCACAAACCCACTCCAAATCCAGTTCTGGTCGGGCCGCATTACTGTCTTCTCAAGATTACTTCACCTGGCACCTTTATATGGCCATTAAGGCTGCTCGACTTTGTGAGGCGGTCATTTTCGCCTCAGAGACAACATCTGTGAATCGTCTTACCATATATATATATATCTTGTGAAGATGCTGTACTAGTGGGCTATTTCGTTTGTGTGTATATTTACAGATATGTTGGCTTATATATTGTTCGGTGTGCTAACAAACGCACCAAATGCTGTTTTGAAGTCATTGTGACGATCAATAACCGCTGTCATTACCGTTCGGGTGTAAAGTTCTTATACAAAGCACTCCTTGGATTTCGGCGAGACCCATTTTTTACTTCGTTGTTTGACTCATCTTTTTATAACTAGTTTTATTTACCGACTACTTGAGTGTTGTGAAATGCAGTTAACCACGTTAAAAAAAAAAAAAAAAAAAAAAAAATATATATATATATATATATATATATATATATATCCTCCTTTCTCTTGAGAAGTAGAACGCGAAAAGCAATTGATCAAAACGTGTCAAGTAAACTTTCAAAAACTGGCCCCTGTCTATTTTAACCCTCCATGGAAAATTTACTCTTAATTAACCAAGCCCAATGTACAAAGAAAGGGCTAACCAAACGTACTATCTATGCTGAACTAAATTACAAAAATGGGTATTACCTAGATCTTATCTATATGAGACACATATATTCTAATTGAGTAGCTCACGCGTCACACGAGAGCATAAAACAACAGGATCATATAAGTAATCTGCCTAAATGTATCGACCAGTACGATATGAGCAGTCGTGACATAAAATGCATCACCTAGAGAAGTATATGTTGAGATCGTTTTAAGACAGTTTTTTTTTGACAGGCAAACTTTTAGAAGTGTTGATATACCGACAAGCAATAAAGTAAGCATCTCACCATCATCCATCGTGATCGGAGGTTATCGTTATTCACTCAGCCCGTGTCAGATCTGCAAGGATCAATCACTCCGTCAGGGTCAATAGTGCTCAGCAGGCAGATTTTTAGGATTTCCTCCTCCACAAAGAGTTAGCACGATTTGTTACACTGCAAAAGCACAGTTTCCCTTCCTGTGTGAACTGTATTCGTCGCGATCTTTGCCGCCCAAACCAATCGCAAAAATAAGTAAGAGAAACAATAATAATAATAATAATAAAAAGTCGTCTGCTGGCGCAGCTGATATCAGTGGTTCGAGCTCCAGCCGATAAGGAGCCGCTCAAACCATGCGCAATGATGACGCGCTTCAATCTGATCTCTGCTGTATCGTCTGCTCGAAACAATGTTTGGCGGGCAACATCATCAAGCTTACCATCTGCGCTAATACGCTGAAATCGTATAGATACTGTGATCGATTGGCGAATTCATTAAAAAAACTCGTTTTTAAGTGTTTCCAACCACCCTTGAGGCCTATTTGTTACCCCTATTTGCTAAAAGAAAGGCGACGTTGCGGACCTTAAAAGCTATTGACCTATCAGGCTGGTTGACTGCATTTCAAAACTATTCGAGAAGCTTGCTCTCTTGCAGCTGGAACGCTTCTACGAATCCTGCAGCTTTCTATCTCCTAACCAATTTAGATTTCATCACGGTCGGTCCACGGACCTGGCACTCGCGCACCTATGGCAGTTTGTGACCGACTCAGTTGAATCGACAAAAGCCTGTATAGGCGGCTTTCTCGACGTCACCCCGACATTCAATTGTGTTCGTCATTCTTTTATTCTACAAATCTTGGGGTGTGAAGTTTCCCAGATGAAACTTGAAGTCCCTTGGTCTATTTAACCTTAGACGTCAAAGGATGGCTTTTAAATCGCAATATATGACTGAAAAGGGGGATTTATTTAGGGCGAATGTCTAATGTTCAGTTTTAGTTGTTATTTCGAGATATATTGTCTATCAAACCATAGCTCAGTGTGCTCCTTTGCCTTGTGTGTCATACGCTAATCCAACGGTAAAGGTTTTTATTTCCGTTTTTACTATCTTCTTTTTCTTTTTTCATCCGCAAACCGTTTTCATAACGAGAACTTAAGCGTGTGAATATATGCAATTTCGTGAATAAACCATGTCCGAACTGACAAGGCCATGCAAAGCACACATACACACAAAAATATATAATCAATTAGAGCTGATACATTCTATTGTATATTAGACGTCGATTTCATATAGATACTGTGATGATTTTTAATAAACGTATTAAACTAAACAGTGTACGTATTGTTACGGTCGAAACCACAATACATTAATACATATCGTAGTGGGTTATGCTTTTTGGTAAATGGGAGTTGCACAACACTTCTTACGTATTTAACCTTCATCACGTGAATACAACTCCTCTAAAAATGCTAGAACGGCGGATCTGTATTAAATATATAGGTTTAGTGATCTGTACGGGTCATTTACATTTATACAAGTTGCTTACAGTCTTCAAAGTCATCTTGATTGCTATGATATTTATATGAACAGACTACAATATACCACCATTGAATTGAGTATTCATCATTGATCGAGCAGACCTTTATTGTGAGTTTATTTGGACATTGATGAAAGTGATGTAGAGCATTTAAATACTTCATTCGTTTCTTTTTCTTTAAAAGGTTAATGCGCCGGGGACGGTTGCATCAAAAAAGTTATCAAACGAATGAATGCAATATGCATGCGTAACACAGTAGTAGATGCCTTTAATCAGATTCAGGCGATTCAGTTGTTGTAATAGATATATATATATATATATATATATATATATATATATATATATATATATATATGTATATAGTTCGAGGCTCTGCCGAAGTCCTAAATTAAAGTGAGCTAAAATTGCTTCTATCCTAAGCTTGTAAAGGCTAACAGTGGCCACCTCAAATGAGTATGTGTTAGGTCGGGATCGAACATTTGACCTGAAAGGTGTCAGTTATCACCTCTACGCAACCCTTCTGATAGACACAATTTGTTTCTGCCTGTATATTATAATAGTGCCCGATCATTTGAATACAAACACTCCCACATGACTTACACGATTCTAGACTTCTAGATCACGGGTTTCACAGACTTCACAAAAACTTTAAACTTTTTTGCGTGAGATTCGCGACAAATGCTTTACACACTCCAAAATGAATTAATGAAAGGTCAAGGCGCTATGCGTTTCTGGCTGCTTTGCGCGCCTCGAACAATTTCGAGCAGACGACACGTTGACACTAATATGTCAGCTGATTTTCACGCAAACACAAATGTGCTTCTATTGTACGGATGCGTTTTACTGGCTTCATACTCAGCCTCCAGATCTAATTTAGCAGAGCTATTGTACTTTTGATTAGAGTTGAAACATTAACTTGATTAGATACTACCTGATACGCAATAATACGAATGGGTATACGTGACTGCGCTAGCAGACGATCACGCGCTAGCAGACGACACCTGTACTCTAGACTAGACTATGACTATCGTCCTACTACGCGGCTCGGTTTGATGTTTACAAACACATCTCGTGCTCCTGTGGTGGAAGGAGGAAGGAATTGTGTGTACTCCTGGAGTCTACAACTGAGGAGGCTTGGAGTCTACAAGCAGGCTCTCTCTCCTCGCCTGTTTTGCACTGATGTCACTGCTTAATGCTGAGAAGGCGTCCAGATCGTCTGCTGCTAGCAGTGATGTGTGATGTTCGATTTGCGGCGGCTTTGCTGCTAAAACAGCGATTAGCCGCGATTAGTCAATAATAGCGATCCGATACTGATCGAACAGATCAACAGACAAACGCGCTCGATCATAACGGCGGCGTTATGATCACAGTGGTGTTCTCGTACTTGTAGGTTGGTTAATGGTGTCGCTGGCTAGATCTCTCAGCGATCGATCGGCAAACATGTTTCGGTAGCTGCCAGCGAAACGAGTGACATCTGGCCTCTTCGCGTTTGTGTTGTAGATTGTAGTCAAGTCATTTTCTGTCAGAAGACGGGATCATCATATAGGCGACGTTATTTCGCTAGTGGATTACGAGGAGTCGTCATGGAACTCGGCAATAAATAACAGCTGTTGGCAGCGTTGCTTACATGTCTGTCCGACTGTTGATTATCGAATAATAATACACAGTACTTGAGAGACGAAAGACATCGAGTGGCCGCCGCGTACGAAGTGTCGTTCCGGACCTCGATGTGCATAAACTAATCATTGTCAATAATTGCCTGTATCTCCTCGACGATTTCGTCGCATCATGGACAAAGAGGATAAGCAGGTATTTATGTTTTCGACACGGGCTGAGGAGATACATCGGTTCTTTCATTTATGCTTTTACTTCTCGTTTATATTATTGTTGTTGTTGTTGTTATTATTATTATTATTGATTAGATATAGTATACTAATAATACAATGTAGATATGTGTAAATGTTTATTTGACTATTTATACTTTTATGCTATATTTTATTATTTAAATTAACTTTGAACCGAGCAAGATGGCTTAGTGGCAAAGCCTGTGCCTTGCATTCGGGAGGACTGGGTTCAAGACCCAGACCGGCCACTCTTAAATTGGTTTGCATGGTTTCCAATTTAGACAAGGTAAATGCCGGAGTGGATTAAAATTAGTCATGACATGAATAAACCGTACGCGGGCAATTAATTGCCTTACGGAAAAATCTATATAAAAAAAACAACTGATCTAAATCAAATGCAAATCTAGGGGAAAGATCGCGTCGGAAGACTATAGAATAAAAGCTCCTATATTCACGAAGCACGAAGGGTGAAGGACGACTGGTTGCAGGAGACATTTGTGTAGTCGCCCTGTTCTATGTAATATCCATTGCTACGCGCCAGACGCATATATCATTAATGTGATCCCTACGGGCACATACATAGGCCGCTTGTCTATCGGGACGGGATAAAGTCTGCAACTTCTCCTTCACTCGTCACATTCGCTGCCTATCACCCTTGTAGATGTAGACCGTTTGGTATTCCAATGGGATCTGCATCCATTAAGTAGTTCGTATGGGATTGATACCGTTTGTTAGATTGTGTTTGTTCGTAACGTATCTCGTTTTTAAGATCCCAGCTTTTTTTTTGATAATTCGCAAGTGTACTAAATTAAATTGTTGTTATTACCTTCGCTTCAGGTGGATCAGGTGGTCGACGCTCTGCTCTCTCGAAGCAACGACCTGAAAAACAATATTCAGCAGCTCATTTTAAAACTTGAAAACGAATACGAAACGTTACAATGGCCTGCGGTACTCGACAACTTTGCTCTCATCTCCGGGCAAATGAATAACCTACTCAAGGTTCGTATACATGTATAGGTTCTGGAAAAATGTTTTAAACTTTCTATGGTAGACTTCTAGATTGAACTGTCTGTACAGTTTTTCTTTAAGTAGAATTATTGTTTATTTATTGAGGCTAGTAAAGGTAGATCGATGCATCGAAACACGCCTTTAAAACACGTTTCCGGTGTTTTCTAGCTCCGCCTCATGGCCTCAAGCGCCGATCGAAACGTCTCTGTTTCAAACAAGTTGTATTTCCGCTAAAAGAAAGAAATTGTACGGTGCCCGAATGGTTGAATATACTGAGTACTTGACTTTAGATGCGATGAGAAAAGCCGCAGTGTTTTCAGCCTGGTGGCTCGGGCGCTGTCGTGGTAACGCGCAGCTCTTTCTGGTGAGCGCAGTAAAACAGTTTAGGTAGGCTTTGCGTACAGATTGAAATGACCAGGTCATTTTATGCCTTGAAAAAAACAGCTTTTTTTACTTTAAAAAAACAGCTGTACTGATATTCACGTTTATATATGACATTGATCGTTTTGTTGTTAACGTTGCTGTTGCTCTAAATGATGCACAACACAGGTGCTGAGGAATGACAAAATTCCGAAGCTACGCAACCGAATTATTCTGCCACTGCTCGTCTCACCGGATCCAGATCCGGAACTTCAGCGTATTACAGAGGGCCGCGTCCCTCTATTTAATCACCAGGCTGTGCCTGATTATCTGCGGACTCTGTGTGATCCTGAAATAGAACAGGCTGACCAGGTACGTGGACCAGACATACAGCGACGACAACAATGTGCATATGAGCGACCAAATCCTTAATATTACAATGTTATTCATATTATAAAATCACAATATACAATTACAATACAGTGCGCGCTTATCCACGAAATTCTTGCAAAGCACCAACGCTGGCCATTTGATCACATTATAGGTATGCTGAAGTGGAGTAACACACTTTGAGTCGAGAAAATGCTTGTTGCCGGAACGTCGAGGCGACTACTAGAGAAGACCAAACTAACTATCTGGAAAACAGACAACACTGCAAAATACAACGACACTGGCATGTCTTACGGCCCTCTGTCGTGTATTGCAGCGCACCTCACATGTTTGACGGCCACATATCTAGTGGATAGGGGTAGTTTGTTCCATTTTGCTTGCATAGCATCGCTTTGCAGCATGATCTAACTACTTGATGAATCTCCTCACCTCGGGTTTTCCAGATGATACTCATGAAAGCAGGCCAGTCGTCCGGAGACGGCTTCACTAAGCAGGTGAACTTACACAACAAGATCTGCCAGAACGTCTCGGAGTTCATTCGGTCGGCTAGAGAGGAGTGGGATATCGATACCTCGTCTCGAATATCGCAAACGTCTTCCGCTCAGGACACCGCCATGCTTATCAGTGCTGTCGCTACGTATGTTTCTGATTTTGATATAATATATATGTATATATATATATATATATATATATAGCGAGGCGAGCACTGCCGAGTTTGCAAACATACTGTAAATGATTAGTAAATCATTACAATATTTTCTATATATATAAACTGTCACTACATATGGTTAATCGGTGAAGCTATATGCCTAAAAAAGACAAGTGTGCTTAGCCTGTTGTAGGCCTTGAGCTTACTCTGCCACATGCGCATATATGTTCATGCTGTATGAAATGGTTGTATGAACAGCATGCAATAGTGAATCCTTCTGATCGTCGAAATATTTGCGCTTTTTTCCTAGAATTGTATATGCGGATTTGGCTGTTGGCCGTCTCGATCGACAGGGTGGAAAAAGGCAACCGAGAAGCATAGCTTTGTTACAGGGCAAGCGTTTAGTCTTGCTTGTGGACGTAACTAGTCGTGTACGTGAGTTGTTGTGTGTCACCTCGTTGTCTTCTTGTCGGTTGCAGAGGCAAGCTGTTGCGCGGCGGTAGCCAGGGCGGGCCCAGCATGGGCGGCCAGTCAATGGGCACGCATAGCCCGAAACCAATGGGCGCCAACATGGGCGGAGGTGGCGGCGCCGGCGGAGGTGGACCTGCGTCTGGACGTGCAATGAACGCCCCGCAAGGCGGCGGCAAAATGCCGACGGCAACCATCAAGACCAACATCAAGAGCGGCGGAAGCATGTCACATCCCTACATGCGATAGCGGCTGCTCTTAGCCTTTGGGGCCTACGCGACGTTGTCGCTGGTCACAACAAGACGCGACCGCAGGAACGAGCACGACGCCGCTGCTGATCACAGCAACGACGGCGTCCATGCATGGCAGGGCATGGATATGGTAATGGCGACGACGATGACGTCGACGTCGGTGCTCACCAAATACGGCCGTGAACGACTCGTTCAACCTGGAAACAAATCAGCAAGTGTCTGTCATACAAGGGCAGGCGCCAGATAGAGCTGGAATCGTGACGCATAGACGGCACCGTTGATCGTCGAGCGCGCGCAGTCGCGATCTCAGCGTTGCTACTCTCCAATATGTGAGCAGCAGCGCTGCATTTGTCTCATTGGCGCAGTGCGATTGCAAGTTGAGCAGTCATCTCTCTGTGGGCGGAGGAAGGAAGGGGGGGCGGGTGGTATGTGGCATAGTGATGTGAGCTGTACATCACCATTTTTTAGTGGGACGATAGTGTGATGATGTAAATTATCCTTTTTGTTGTGTGCAGACAAATCAAGTGTGTTCAGCCGAGTTCAACTGCCACGGGACGCGAATTCATAGAAGACGCGGGATTGTTTTGTAAAGGCTCAAGTGTCAATAAAATCGATTGGCGTGTGGCACTAGTGTGTAACACGAATGAGTCAGTTCTATTTTCTTCAATGGGCGATCGACGCAGGATTGCAAATTGATTATCAGTACTTCGGGCACCCGACTATTACATACATAATTATGCCCCTGTCTGCACCGAACTGCTTATGTGTTGTGCGTCTAATTGATCTGCGCATTACAATTAATGTATATGTGTATATATGTCTGTAATAAATGTATGTATATGCTTATGTAATTGATAGATGTTTTACTCGAGGAGTGTTACCTAAATGTCAGTCGGGTTTATATAATAAAAAGACATAGCTTAGAGGGTGTCTCATACAACGAACTAGAGCATAAGCGGTTCTGATTAATCATACAGCGAGCGGTCTGTGCTGTTTACTAACCTTACTTTAAACGTTGAACCTAAAATATGTAGAATGCTATATTTATGCCGAATGCTGTATGTGAAATCAACGTGGTATGCGTTGATTAAGTTGTCTTATATTCAGTTTACATCAGAGACGTAGAAGTGCATTCTGGCAACAAAATATTTTTACGCAAACATATGCTTGCGAGGAGTGATTAGCGATCGGGGAGATAGTGCCTATACAAGAGAACCGCAAAAAGTCCGAAAATCCTTACGGGAATGGTGAAAGTGGGTTCTGCTAGAGCGGAGAAGCTTAGGAGCTTTAAGGCTATGGTGGATCAGATGAGTATAGAAGGGGAGAGCAGCGACATGGAACAGCCGCCTTGGAAAGTGAGCCTGAACCGAAGTATGTCGACTAGTGAGGGGGGACCGAAGGGGGCCCTAGAAAGATGCACGGGGGGTCCCACCCGAGCACTAAAATACACCGGGCTATTCCTCGCAACGGCAGACAAGTTAATAATAGAGAGACAATTTCTAATAGAATGAAAAAAGCTAGATAGTACTGATACAATAACCGGGAATGCCGATTAGTCTGCCAATCTTATACATAATTGTTATACCTTCTTAGCGTTGTGAAAAGAATCTTTAAACCCCTTGGTGGACAGGTTAACGGAGGAGACAAGGGAAGGAGGGCTCCTCTCGTTTTCGAAAACAAAACAACGTATGCAACGAACGAGACAACATGCCAGTCGTCCCGGGCCACCATTTCCTCCGCCCGAGATAAACGTGTATGTTACTGTAGTGGGTGGAACAACAGGCAAACAGCGCAAATCCTTGTATATCAGGGGTGCTTAGAACTGCAGCATGAGCGGGGTGTTGGAATACCTAGGGTTTCCCCAACAGTTTTTGTGGCAGCAGCATGGCCGTTGAGTCCCAGCGGCATATAGGTCATCATCGATTCTCAATGAAAATCGCTCAAATAAAGTTCCAGCAACAGGGATCAAACCGGCTATGCCCGATAGATGACAACCATAAGTAGCGCACGAAGCCCTTAAACCACTAGGTAAGTATACCACACGTATGGCCATATATGCGTAGACTCTGATAAGTCTGCTAAAGTGGCATTTTGATGAGTCTAGTGCTATTGCATACATATGGGCTTAAAGGGTCGTACCTGCAAAGTACCACGTCTAAGCATTTGCGCCGATTTTTTTTGATGTAGACAAAAAAATAGTTTATTTTTCGTATATTACAATATGCATGTGGGGCACATATTATGGAAGGTTAGCTATGCCAATGGGCCTAGCGGGTGTGTATTGTGACAATCACGTGTCCGCTTCGTCTAGGCTAGGCCGAGACCCCTTCAGAAGAGTGCCACGAACGGATGCTGCGTTTCCACGTTGTACGTCAAGATCCAGACGTTGTTTAAAGAAGGACGACGATCTGCTATCACCGGTTGATATATTTAACATAGTGCCGACTTTGTAAATTAGCTGTCTGGTCCGAACACCAGGAGCACCCAAGGTCTCAAACGCGAGAGGCCAGAATTCGTGGGGATACCCAATTGATGAGTATTTTCGTAGCTTGTTGGTCTCCGCAAGATGGGCTGCATAACCAGCTTCGGATGCGCCGCCACCGACCATAAAGGTGCTAGGGAGTAACGGTTGCATCCCAAACCAGCATTTTGCCTTGCTCGAAGGGCGCAAGTGTCATCCCATCTGGACGCCTGCCGTCCTCCGCACAGAGGCCCGTGGGTTCAAGGATGCACGGACAACCGCATGACCTAAGGGCTCTGCTGAAGGTATCATTGATAGCGGCATGTCTAGAGCGTCGGCCTGCTCTGATGATACACGACAGGCCGTGATGTCCCAGTCTGTCGACGGGGTGACCACATTGACACCGATGCGGGCTAACTAGGTCTGTTCCTAGTCGTAGGCCTACTGTTATGCGAATCGTCTCGTCATCGAGAAGGGTACCTATGGGTGTACTGGGAAGTGCGTGCAACCAGGCGCCCGAATCCTTGGCGGACACGGCGTTTAGGCGAGCCCTGGTCGTGTCGTCGGCAGCCTCATTAAAGAGACGTCGTTGTACCTCAGCGTGCAAAGAGGCGAATCCAGTCACGTTGGGATAGATGTTGTCAGGCCTGCCTCCGCAGCGGGCCTCAAGATTCTCCTGAAATTGCGCTGATTTTTATAATTTGAACGTTTATGTCTCTATCTTTAATAGGCCTTAACTTTGTGGTGGCTTGCACATCTAAGGGTAGTCTTGAACATAAAAAAATGTAAAAGAAACATATAATTATTACAAAAGTTTGCTAATATTATTTCGATTAATATAATCAAATTAAATATAAATTAATTAGAGCAGCAGAGCGCACTTCTTGTATATTGATGCTATGTGTAGAAAAATGCAGCACGACCTCAAACTGATGCAACATGATGTGAACACAAAGAAAGCAAGGGCTTAGTAAGATAAAACTTAAATCAAATGATGATATATATTTAATCACGTAGGACAAGTCGCATATTTTTAGACAGAAATACTGAATATGCTGCCCGAAGATATTTCGGGTTATAGTGCTATAACTTAAGTGTCAATGAAAAGTCGAGCCCGGTGGCGTGGTGGGGGCATTCGTCTGCGCCGCGCAATCGGAGGAGACACACGAAGGGGGCGCGGGTTCGAGCCCCACCGTTGCACATTTGTATTTATGGGGGTAGTCCGTCTATGAAGCAGAGAGCAAAAGCAGTAACGTGGACGTTAAATCTTGCCCGAAAACTTTAGAGTGTCAATGAAGGACTTGCGGGGACGCATAATATGCGCGTATAATGTGCATAATAGGTGCAAAGTGTAGGTACAAACGATTGTTAGAGGCACAACATAAAATGTTCTACTTTTTCGTTGCCCTAAGAGTGGCAGGCAACGGTGTCGCATAGGCTCGTCAGCGGTGAAGTTCGTGGTGGCGACGAGCATTCTCCTCCGGATAAAATCGGCCTGTCTGACTAATATTTCATCAGCTATCAGCCGGGCCGGATCTTGATGTATATGAACATCGAAAGGCTAACGTGCAAACTATAAGCCCGTATTTGACTAGGCTTTTTACAAAAATGCGCTTGACAAGGCTAAATACCTAACGAGTGGAAGAAATACCCATGCTGTGACGAACACTATGTGAGTCGTGTTCTTCTTAGCGCAGCACCCACTTCACCCTCTATTGGCGCGGGTGTCAGAGCGGCCGTGCAAGAGAGACGTTGAGAGAAAGAACATGCTAGAAGCCGCCAGCACGCGTAATAGAACACTCTCGAAGCTATCAACACGTGTAATAGAACACTCAAGAGCAGCTAACGCGCGCAATGGAACATTCTTGAAGCTATCATCTTGTGTAAGTGAACATTCAGTAACCGCTAAGACGTGCACATTACATTCAAGACGGCCATCTATCGACAGCCGGCCGAACCCATACGCTAAGTAATGCAGATCGAGAATAACGTGTAATTATTGTAATACACAGACAACTATAAGAGCAAAAACTACTAAGTATGCATGTTAAGTATGACAGATACATAAACGACACAAAACTATTTAATATGTAAAATGTATTGAGAAATCAATAAATGAGAGCACCCGGGAGCGGCGGCGGGAGAGCGCATCTGCATGCACTTTCAAGTCGGCGCGTATATAACGGGCCGACATAATAACCTATTTGAGACGAGCCAGAGACATCGAAGAGAACGAATCGACGGCATCTCCGAACGGCCGGTAGTTTCGCGCGCTCACGCCAAGCTCCCGAGGTTACTGTGTTAACCGACGTTATCGTGTCGTTCTTTCTTGTGAGCGAAACCTCCGTACGTCCCACCGCGTAGCCCTCATCCTGACAGTAAGAGCGCGGTGTGTGACAATTTGGTGTCAGAAGCAAAAGAACACCATCTTGGTGTTAAAAGTTCAAGAGCCGCATATTAGTGGCAAAGAGTAGAGAAAACCGTTTTCGTTAGCGCGAATCGACTTCCTACGGTTGCTTCGACAGGCTACTAAGATGCCGAAAACAGAAGACGTCGAAACTCAACCAGAGTCTAAACATAAAGAGCTAACAAAGCTAGTGAGCCTTAGGAAGCCCCTCAGAGCCGCAATATCAAAGAAGCATAAAGCCGTATCCGAGCTAAACAGAACGGACCCTACGGATCCGAATCGGAAGGACCGTGCGTATGTACTCCTGGCTTCCATCAAAGAAATCGTCGGAAGGCTCACCAACTTAAATGAAGAAATCAACACCCTGCTGTTCAACTGGTCGACGGGTGAGTTCGAAAAAGACGTCGAGAAACAGTTCGAGTACGACGATTTGGGCGTGGAAATGATCAGCTCGTTAGAGCTCATTCTTCGTGACGGCTCTACCGCGACCACGACAACAACAACAACAACAGCCGGCGACAACCCACCACAACCGCTTACCACCGCTCAAGACAGAACCGAGAAGATCCCAAAATTCTCAGGTAACGTCAAGCAATTCAGAGAATGGTGGCAGTTATTTGAATACTACATACACAAGAACGACAACCTCCCGGACATCGCCAAATACAAGGCCCTCAAGGATTCTCTCGTTGGCCCGGCGGCGCGAGAGATTTCACACCTCGACTTCGCCCCGGAGCAATACTGCACAGCGATCGACAGGATCAGAGAAATCTTCGGCCGGCAACAAGATGCAGTCACCCAACACATCAAGGCCATTCGCAATTTGTGTTACACAAGGGACCTTCATCTCAACGAGAAACTAAATAGGTTCGTGTCAACTTTATCTCAGAACGTGCTAGCTTTGTCGACACTTAACCCAAATAATAGCCAAGCTCCTACTAGTAGCGATGATTCTAGATTGCATTCCAACATATTTGGCCGAAATGTTTATTGAACAGTACAATGAGAAATGCGAATCACCGGAATACAAAGTAGATAAACTAGATGCTCTAATAGAGTTTCTGAAAAGAAAAACAGATGCTTAAAATGCAGTTGGGCGAAAAGTTTCGACAAACTTTAGGGTACAGCATGATAAGCAACTCACTAATCACACAGCTTATACAGAATACAAACTCAACGGAAATAGAAGTCAATTTTCGATGCACACAACAGCATCCAATGTAGACCATTCATGTATCTTCTGCGGTGAAGCACACAATAGCGATAAATGTAGAAAAGCGTTGTCCTTCGAAGAAAGGAAAAAAATAATTAACGAAAAAAATGCGTGCTTTAGGTGCCTTAGACGCAACCATGTCGTATCGAAGTGCAGAAGTAGACAAGCGAATTGTCCTAAATGTAACGGTAGACATTTCGCAATCATGTGCAACAAATCAACAACAAAAACCACACCACAAGCATTTTCACAGCCGAGCACATCCCTAAACACGTCATCAAATTCAAACAACAACACTCTTCTCCCAACGGGGTTCATGCAAGTGTTGTCAGAAAACAAAAACATCACGTGCCAAGTCCTCCTAGATTCAGGTGCCCAACGCTCCTACATTTCCAGAAAAATAATTGACCAATTGGATCTCAAACAAAACGGACGCGAGCGTATGATTATACACACTATAGGAGGAAACGTGTCCAATGTGCAAGAATTTGACATATTCGATGTCACATTAAAGAGCAGATTTGCTCCCTATGAGTCAAAAAATGTTAGCTGTTTGGGTATCCCGGAAATAACCAAAGGAGAACTACCAACAATTCAGAATACACACAATCTACATCCAATCGCAGACATTCACGAAGACAATCTCTCCCGCGCGATTGACATACTGATCGGCTCTGACTTCCTGACCAGAGTAGGTTCATTAAAAACCAAATCATTCGACGATCTAGTGGCAGTCCTTACCAAATTTGGTTGGATATTCCACGGAAAGTCAGGCTCACCCCTAGATGACCGCATTGAATCAGCTCTATGCGCATTAGTAGCCATGCAGCCATGTACGGCGGTGACATCGCGAGGCTATCCCATAAAAGACAAACTCAGCAGTGACGCCGCAAAGCTAGACATAGAGTTTTTATGGAAGACTGAGACAATGGGCATAGAGACTCCGTCAGAGAAAAAAAACACCCTAATTGACGATGAACTAAACAGCTCATTTAGGGACTCTATTGACAGGTTACCTAACGGACGTTACGTCGTTAGTCTTCCGTTCAAGGAAAACCTGCGCGCACTTGGAGATAACGAAAACTTAGCCAAGTCTCGCTTAAAAACTTTTTGTCAAAAATAAGCAGAAACAAGGTTACACTTAAAGCCATAGACGACGAAATCGCCAAATATATAGAAAAAGGTTATGCAGAACCCGCCCATCCCAAAAAAGACGGTGAGTTATCACACTATCTTCCGGTTCTAGCAGTAACAAAACTTACAGACAATCTCCCAACAGAATTAAAAATCAGAGTAGTAAAAGACGCGGGTGCTAAGAGGAAGGACGAAGCTTCCCTCAATGATGTCCTGTTCCAAGGCCCTAATCTCTTACCAGACATACTTAAGGTACTGTTCCATTTTCGTAAATATCCGATTGCGATCGTGTCTGATATAGAGAAAGCCTTCCTACAGTTCAACATGAACCCAGCACAAAGAACCTTTTTGAGATTTTTCTGGCCTCTTGGTATATCGAAAGATCCAAAAGCACCCTGGAGGGAATTCTGGGGGACGGTGCTAGATTTTGGTCTAGTTTGTAGTCCGTGGCTACATTGCGCAGGATTGAGGCACCATCTCGAAGGAGAAATAAACTCCCACCCAGAGCACTATGAATTCATTAAAGAAATAATTGACAACTTGTACATGGATGATATTGTCACCGGGGCCTGGTCGTTAAATGAAGCTAAGAACAGATTCCAACTTATGAATGAAATATTCTTAGCAGGACATTTTCCCTTAAAAAAGTGGGCTACCAATTTAGATGCATTGGGAATCTTCATGAAAGATTCAGCTCCGCTACAGGGCACCACAGTTGCCTTTGCCGACGAGAATTTTAAGTTCTTGGGAATACGTTGGAATCAGACCTCAGACCATTTAGGCGTCTTTACGGAAAAAGCAGTTTCCTGCTTTAACAACAACAAAGCCACCAAACGCAACCTTTTAAAAGGTCTAGCGCAAATATTTGATCCTCTCGGCTTAATCTCTCCCATTGTCATAAGCTCGAAAATACTCCTGCATAGACTATGGCAAAAAAGAGTAGATTGGGACACGGTACTGACCGACGCAAACTTAAAAGCGTATAACGACTTCGTTCAAAGTTTACAGTTAAACCCCACCCCACAAATTAGCAGACCGTTTAGTTTACCAAGCGACATAAAACCAGTTAAAGAAGAATTACATGTGTTTTGCGACGCAAGCAAGGTAGCTTACGGCTGCGTAATTTATTTACGAAAAATCTACAAAGGCGGCTCAGCCGCAATCTCTTTTGTGATGTCCAAAGCCAGGGTAGCCCCTCTTAAAGGTATTTGGACAATCCATAGGCTCGAATTATTAGGAGCTTTAATCGCGGCAAGAATAACTTCCAAAGTAAAATATTACATTGACTTGCCCACCGAATCAATTTATTTTTGGTGCGATAACTCCTCAGTTCTGGGTTGGATCGGGGATTCCCCAGAGAAATGGAAACCATTCGTATCGAACAGGATTACGGAAATCCAGCAACTAACCAAACCAAGCGCTTGGAAATACGTTAAGTCTAGTGACAACCCGGCGGATATTCTGAGCAGAGGATCCACACTACTTTCAAAGCAAACCGCCGACCTGTGGCTTGCCGGCCCCAACTGGCTATCATACCCAGGGTTCCCTTCCTACGACCTTAACGTCCAGTTTCCAGTTGACCCAGACTCAGAAATAGAAATAAGGAAAAGTTCCGCTTGCCTAGCAACGTCTACCCATTTAGGAAAAGTAAACGAGAGCATGCTGCAAGCAGATAGATTTTCTACTTGGGCTAAAGCCGTGCGCACAGTGGCATTCATTAAAAGATGGCTACCCCATCATCGAAAACACGACAGAAACAACACAATGAACGAGCACATCAGCTCAGAAGAATACACCTCAGCCGAAGTGACGCTGTTGAAAAATATACAAAGTGTTTATTTCAGTTCAGAAATGCTTACTGGACGTGCAAACACACCCAAAACTAGTCGCTTGTTTCAGTACAACCCATTCACGGACAATTCAGGCCTAGTCCGTTGCAGATCAAGATTAGAGAAATCCAGAGATTTATCATACGAGGAAAAGTATCCCGTGCTCCTACCGGGCGAGGACCCATTAGTAAGATTATTGATCAATCACATCCATGCATATAATTGCATACATTCAGGCGGCGTTTCCGCCACCCTTCACCACATACGTTCGAAATACTTTATTCTACATGCTCGCAGAGCAATTAAAAAAGTTCTTTCCAACTGTAAAGTATGCATGAAGTCCAAAGCAAAGGCGGCAGCTGAGCAAACCCCACCTCTACCAGCTTTCCGCTTAGAGCAAGTGCCACCTTTCACTTACACGGGCATTGACTTCGCAGGACCTATATACGTTAGAGACGATAACGGTATAAGATTAAAAAGCTACATTACACTGTTTGTCTGCGCAGTTTCCAGAGCAATATATCTGGAGTTGATCCCAGATCTGTCTTGCGCAGAGTTCCTATTAGCACTCCGCAAGTTCCTAAACAGACACACCGCCGTCTCAATTATTTTTTTCTGACAACGCATCAACATTTAAAAGAGCGGCAAAAGAAATGCAATTTATCTTTAAAAACATAAAAGATAAACAAACGCAATCATTATTAGCCCTTTCAGGTATAAAATGGGAATTTATCACAGAGCGATCCCCCTGGCACGGAGGCTGGTGGGAAAGAATGGTACAATCGGTGAAACGACCCCTTCGTAAAGTACTCGGCACGAATGTTCCCAACTTCAGAGTTCTAGCCACACTTTTAACGGACATTGAGAACATGGTGAACCAAAGACCGTTAAGTTCAGTATCATCCAGCATAGATGATATAAACGCACTCACGCCAGCAGACCTAATGTACGGATACAAAAATAAAGCAGTTTTTCCAGAAACGTCCCGACTACCAAAGGACCCCTCCGAATTCTCAGCAATAATCTTCTCAAAGCGTTGGAAGCACCAACAATCCATACTTAGTGCTTTCTGGAAGCGTTTCAAAGAAGAGTACTTACAGTATCTACGAACCGCTCACACAAACCAACCCGTCGACAGCAGACCCTTGAAAGTCGGCGACTTGTGCATACTAAAAGACCCCTCACCCTCCAGAGCCTTTTGGCCTCTTTGTCGCGTCATTTCTCTATCAGGGGGGGAGAGGACGGACCTTAGACAAAGGTCCTGTACCGTCAGGATGGCCTCAGGCCTCACATTACGCCGACCAATACAGTTACTTTATAAACTAGAGGTAGATTAATAAATAATAATAAAAAAATATAACATGAATACATATACACTTGAACATTGTTGCTACACTCCACCCTCAACGACCACAGCATTTGACACGAAACGATGGCTACACTGCACCACCGTTTCCAGGGGGAGTGTGACGAACACTATGTGAGTCGTGTTCTTCTTAGCGCAGCACCCGCTTTACCCTCTATTGGCGCGGGTGTCAGAGCGGCCGTGCAAGAGAGACGTTGAGAGAAAGAACATGCTAGAAGCCGCCAGCACGCGTAATAGAACACTCTCGAAGCTATCAACACGTGTAATAGAACACTCAAGAGCAGCTAACGCGCGCAATGGAACATTCTTGAAGCTATCATCTTGTGTAAGTGAACATTCAGTAACCGCTAAGACGTGCACATTACATTCAAGACGGCCATCTATCGACAGCCGGCCGAACCCATACGCTAAGTAATGCAGATCGAGAATAACGTGTAATTATTGTAATACACAGACAACTATAAGAGCAAAAACTACTAAGTATGCATGTTAAGTATGACAGATACATAAACGACACAAAACTATTTAATATGTAAAATGTATTGAGAAATCAATAAATGAGAGCACCCGGGAGCGGCGGCGGGAGAGCGCATCTGCATGCACTTTCAAGTCGGCGCGTATATAACGGGCCGACATAATAACCTATTTGAGACGAGCCAGAGACATCGAAGAGAACGAATCGACGGCATCTCCGAACGGCCGGTAGTTTCGCGCGCTCACGCCAAGCTCCCGAGGTTACTGTGTTAACCGACGTTATCGTGTCGTTCTTTCTTGTGAGCGAAACCTCCGTACGTCCCACCGCGTAGCCCTCATCCTGACAGTAAGAGCGCGGTGCGTGACACAAGCAGCCTTATACAAAAAGGAAAGGGATCCTATTGACCCGAAAAGCTATCGAGGAATTGCCCTAATTAGTGTCCTATACACACTGCTTACATCGCTCACAGCGATGAGAATGTATGACTTCACGGTTAATAATCGCCCTGTGAACAGTTCGGATTTCTGGCAGGAAGGTCAACAGCAGACGCAATATGGTTCGTGTTTGAACACGTAAACGAACGCCAACAATACAAAAATGTGACGTACGCGGTCTCTGTCGACTTCCAAACCGCGTTCGACAATGTGCCTAGGGACCGCCTCCTTGAAACCCTCCGAAAGAGGTTCGACATTAAAGGGCAACTATTCAATTTGATTTGAGACATGCTGAGCCACAATTTCATAACCATACAAAACGGAAATCACTATGTAAACGAGCCTGTTACGCAGAAGACTGGAGTAGGGCGATACGTCAAGCCCATGTCTCTTTATACTGTACATTGCTGTCTTAGTAGACCTTTAGCGCAATGAAAGCGCCGCATACCTTCTACAGCAGACGGCCTCGTCATCAAAGCCAAATTCCAGGATTACGTACAATTCTACTTATAAAACATCAAATGGTGTGCGGAGAATCGACTGATAATTAATACTTCATCAGCTAGCTCAGATTCGTGCTCGAAAATGGTCGAGGAACGTTTAAACTGATGAGGTGACGCCAGCCACATGAAGATTACCCATAATCGAGAGTGCAAAAAATGTAATGCGTAGATGGCCGATCCATGGGCTCACTGGGCTAATCTGTACTGTCGTGCGGACTGTGCTAACTATCGCGTAAAACTGCCGGATAACAAGAATTATTCGGAGACTCTACCGAATTATGGTATTAGCATGTGTGCAGTCGACCAAGTAACAGTAAGCTTCACCTAAAAGTACCTGCCAATATGGGGATCGACGGGATCCGACGAAATACTACGTGGTTTGTATTCAATTAAATCCGCGCTTTAGGACGGGAAGTAACGGTTTACAAAAAAGTGCGTGAATGACAACTATCTTGATGCGAATGGCGCACAAAACCTGATGTAGATCAATTAATTAAAATACCAAGACAATACCACCGACAAACGAGCAGCAGCTGCAAATAGAAGGCAAGGCGTTGTAATTCGCGATCAATCACGGAAAGCCGTTAAAAGTGCCTGTCACAGATCACTACTGACGAATGAACACACGTCAAGCAATACGTATACTAAAACTGTATTTATTCTTACAAAACAGTGCCAGAGTGGGTCTCACACGTGCAACACGCTTCTTACAGCTCGTTCGAACATCTACTACTTCGTTTCCTTCTTTTGCCGTGTGACCTACTTCTCGTGTGCCAGACACGGTCTCAAAGTAGGCGGCTCTAGGTGTCTGATTCGTGGGCAAGACACGGTCTAATCTTGATTTATTAAGAATGCAAATGGAGCTACAATTGTCTCCCGCAAGCGTGTGCACTAGGATATTACTCTATCTCGTATAGAGTATAGACACGGTCTTAAAGTAAGGCGGCTCTGGGGGTCTGATTCGCTACCAGACCGTTCCAACAAACGAAGTTTTAATTGTGTACTTCAAACTCCCGTGTTTTAACAACTAACCGGGGGGCAAGGCATACGATGGAGATTGGTTGGCAACGAATTTATATTGTCATCCTGTCGTGGCCCATTCGAGGGCTGTTAAGGCTACCTGCCCAATACGGGGGGACCGTTCTGCAGGAGGACCCCCGGGCCGGACGGTCAATGCCCCGGGTGACACCCGGTGGTACCGTTCGGGACGCCTGCTGCCTTGGCTTAATAGGCAAAATGAAGAGCGAGTCGCCACATGAAGCAGACCGGCGGTCGAGAGGGCCATCTAGCTTCGAAGCTGCCCTTTGCAGCGGCGAGGCACCCTGCCTTGGAGTGGTCGAGCACCCTGTAATGGGGGGTATTGTATATGCCGAGGTGTAACGCGAAATCGCGAGGTGATAGAGCCTAATCGGTACGGCGGAGTAGTGTGGCACCCCCAAGCGGAACCTCGATAGGGGGAAAGGTGGGGGGTCTGTCGGCCTGTCAATTCGGGCGCGGCGGGCACTCCCGTAAATGTCCGCGCGAAAATCGCGGGCGGCGGGAGTGTAAGTATTTCTCTCTTTTGATATATTGTGTCAGACCGCTTCAATAAGCGGTCGGACAAATTAACATGGAGACATTCACAACAGTGCCTTTGGTGTTACTTACCTGTTGATCGAGAGGTTTCATGTATTTGGTCTGGTGTGGAGTTTAGTTGCAGTACAAAAAATTTTCTCCAATCATTTGCTCATGGCCCTAGCGGCTATACAAATGCCCGAGACTCGCCACGTACTGTGCGTATAGCCACACTACATAAGCGGCAGTCTGTCAAGGGCGAAATCTTCTGTAAAGAGGTCCGTTTGCGGCATATTTCAAGCTCGAAGGTATCAGATGCGTTTTTAGGTAGACTTAGCTTTGGAAACATTTTCTCTTTAGACAGAAGTACTGGTAGTATCCGTGCCAGACTACTTTGCAAATTGCTGCTCTGTTTTGTTGCAGAACTTTTTCCTATCCATTGCTAAGGAAAGCGGGTCGTCCGTAAAATTTTTAATCACGAGTTTCCAGTTTCGCCTTTATCTGTGTTATTTCTATGCTTCAAGCGTGTCGTGATTAAACTGGTAATTACGGTGTTCTAGATTTTCTATTTATGTGGGCTCGTTGCATTAAGCAGCAGTGCAGGTGAGACGGTTTACTTCCAAGTATATGAAGTTACTGACCAATTCTAGTGCATGCCTATTTACCTTTATGTTATAATTACCTTAAGAATAAGCTTCTTCTCTACTGAAACGCATCACTTTAGTTTTTGACACGTTGATGTTTTGCTTGTTTTGGAATACCATCGTGCAGTCTTATTCAAGTAAAAATTGAGGCGATGTCTCGATTTTCCTATGATAACTCATTTGTCTGCGTAAAACACGTGGGAACCTTTACTTCTTGGAGGCACTTCCTAAGTCCAGCCGCGTACAGTATAAATAAAAAGGGTATTACTCTGTAGCACGCCAATTGCTTGAGATACCTCCTTGGCATGGTCGTGAGCCCATATATATATATATATATCACTTGACATGTATACCTAATTACACATGTCGCTCTTTTATACTAGGGGCGCGTAGAGCGGCAGCAAATATGTTACCTACGCATCCATATAATCAACGTATACTTCAATACCTGGGCATTTGCTTTCCATTGGGACAATCTCTTCTTTGCAATATCGAGCAAGTCTTTTCTAACATTTAGTCCTAAAAATAAGATCTCCGACAGCTCTATATCTCTGTTCTCCCCCAAGGCTGTACATTCTTTAACAATGTGTTAGATTGATTCATTGCCTAGCCCACACGCTCGACATTATGTACTTTGCCTCTTCCTATATTTAGCTCTTTGTATCCTTATATCCAACGCTCCTGCCCTGGCATCTGCAGATAGTCCACTTGCTCTTGAATTATCGTATACCCATTCTATTCCGCCCCTTTCCCGCTTTTGTAGCGGATTACATATATGGACCTTTCCATATATACCTGCCAAACTCGATATGGAACCCATCGGCAATTTCCATTTGCCTCTAACATAATTTGATACAACTTTGTTCTGTCCACCATATCATATATGTTCTTAAGATCTAAAAATCCTGCCACGCACCCCTGTCCCCGCAGTCTCCATGTTTCCACAACTCGACATAATACAAAAATATGATCATCTAGTCTATACCCTTTCCTGAATCCGCACTGCTATTCTCCTAGTTTCTCATTTGTCTCTAGAATACTCTGCACCCTGCTCTTAAACACTTGCAGAAATATTCAATACGTTATAGGTGTAATTGTGATTGGTCGACTATTTTGTAACGTGTCATTATCGACCCCCTTTTTGGGATTTTTTTTACCACGCCTTCGATCTCATCTGCTGTGGTTGTAATCTCCGTGCTAGTTCTTTCTCTTCTGTACCTGCATCTGTTGTCCCATCATGTGCGTCTGTGTCTGCATCCTACCGTTTCCCCCTCGTTTAAATGCCCATACCGCGTGCCCGAATTTTTTTTTTGGTGCTTGCATTTCCGGTGCGCTCTCCCGATTTTGTTGATTACACGTCTGCGTTCCCCTCACGTGTTCCGTTCCCTTATATCCCACTTGCGCATTAACTACTTTAATTATAATAGGCCTAATATTGTGCCAATCGAACGCCCTCTTGCCAATTGGCCGTGCCGCTAGTACAGCACCTACATTCCCGTGGTGCACTCCATCGGAGGCCATGGCCCTCTTGAATGTATTTAAGAGACAACTATTCGTAACGCGCTGCCCTGACCAACAGCATTATCTTCCTATTGACTGCCCTGCACGTACCCCGATAGTCCCGTCCTTTATTTAGCCTCCCCCACTATTGGAAGAGAACACGCTGTTAGCACCACGTTTTGCCGTTTGCAAAATTCTATTAGGTCTTGAACATGTGCCAGTCTCATTCACAGCATCTTCCATATCCTGGGCCTGAAAAACATTTACCAGTCCCCCATAAAACACCAATCTATTTTCTACATTATTGTACATTTCAATACCTTGGTTAGTTGCTGCCATAATATCCCTTACTTCGGCCCCTCATAGAGATAAAATACACCCCTCCCCTGTATTAGTAGCCACTCGATTAACCTGTTCTTCTATTCTGCCTACGATTGAATCTTCAGCAACTATTACCCGTTTTCCCATTGGTTTAATAGCCACCGCCATCCCTGTTATATCGGTTTAATTTATCCGAGATATGTGCTCTTCTTAAATCAAACATGATTTATTTAATCAAAATTGTATTAAGAACATCATTATTCCTACGGGACCTCAGGGAACCCTTCGGCGGAGGGAAGGGACCCTTCGACTGACGCCGCGTTTCCCCGCGAGGATCCCTTGTGACTGCGTTTAGTCTTTTTCCAAGCTCTTTAAAAAATCGTGGCGTTTCTTCACCCATAGGTTCGTAAGTTTCTATGGCTGGACGATAAACTGCGGATTGAGTTCTCTGTATTGTGCTAACTTGCGGTCCTCCCTCCGCAAGACAAGCAGAGACACCAGCTTTCTGGCTTGCTCTGCTCTTGTTGTTGTTGTAGCAGTTGATGTCGCGGTTGATGTGGTTGCTGCCGTTGCTGCTGCTGTTTCTCGACCGCTAGCATCTTTTCATTTTTTCTTTTGCTGACTAGCCTTTTCCTCTGCCTTCTCCACTTGCGGACGTATTCGTGCATCCCATCTGGCGACCTCGTTGCGGTTCCTCTGTTGCTGTCGTCTTCTGCGTCCGTTCGTCTCCGTCGCATCGCCCTCTTTTTCATGTCTTTCTTCTTCCTCTTCGCCACTGTGGCTTAAGTCTAACACCACTGTCTCCTCTTCAACGGCGCGCCTCTTGTCTTTATCCTTTTTCCCTATTTTCCAGTTCTTCAACATTTCTATTTTTCTCCATTTTCATGTATTCAACATTTGCCGCTACCGTTGACGTTATCTCATCAACAGCAGCCAGCCTTTCTCTCAGTTCATCAACTATTTCATTGCTGTCGCCACTACGCCGTTGTTTTTTTATTATCGTTTACTTTTTGCTTGATTTCTTCGATCATTACGGTCAGTTCTTGCTGTATGACGACTGCGCGCTTCTCCTTCTTCTCAACTTGAACCTCTCCCTCCTCGATTTTCTTTAGCCTCTGCTGGACATCTGTAATAATGCTTTGCCAGCGATCCTGCATAGCTTGAGCCGTATTGCACCATGTCTTAGCGCTCTTCTTCGCCGCTCCATCTCTGCTGTCAATCGCGGTTTGATCTCACAGGCGACGCAGCCTGTACCGTTTGTTCAAAAAGTATCGCGGGGGGAAAAATTTTCGCGGGTTACGTATATTCGAATTTCGATTTTTTTGTGGCGTTAGGTTGTTACTCATGTCTCTCACTTATGCCGACAAGCTCGGCCATTTTGAATGTTCACTTAATTGTTGACAGCTGCTTTGCTTGCACGTGTTTTGGATCGTCTTCGATTTTTACCTATTCAAAAAAATGGATCAAAGAACCTGTACCAAATTTTGTGTGAAAAACGAAATTAAGTGCGCGGATGCATTCCGAATGTTGACTGTGGCATACGGAGAAGCTACCTTGGACCGAAGCAACGTTTATCGGTGGTACAAAATGTTCTCAGAAGGCCGAGAAGATGTGAACGACGAAGAGCGTGCCGGACGCCCGAGCACTTCAACAACAGACGAAAAAATTAATGAAGTGGAGAAAATGGTATTGGCCAATCGTCGAATCACCGTTAGAGAAGTTGCTGAGGACCTAAACATATCGATTGGCTCGTGCCATTCGATTTTTATCAATGATTTGGGCATGAGACGGGTCGCCGCGAAATTCGTACCAAAATTGCTCAATTGCGACCAAAAACAGCATCGCATGAACATTGCTAATGAGATGTTGGACTCTGTCCGCGACGACCCAAATTTGCTCCAGAGGGTCATAACTGGTGACGAATCGTGGGTTTATGGTTATGACGTGGAAACCAAAGCTCAATCATCTCAATGGAAGCTGCCGCACGAACCAAGACCGAAAAAAGCGCGCCAAGTTCGGTCGAATGTGAAAGTTTTGCTTACAGTTTTCTTCGATTGCAGAGGCGTGGTGCATCATGAGTTCTTGCCACAGGGTAGAACGGTCAATAAGGAATATTACCTGCAAGTTATGCGCAATTTGCGCGAAGCAATCCGCCAGAAACGCCCGGATTTGTGGAAGAACAAAAATTGGCTTTTGCACCACGATAACGCCCCTGCTCACACATCGTTGCTTGTGCGCGAGTTTTTGGCCAAAAACAACACACTAATGATGCCGCAGCCACCGTATTCCCCAGATCTGGCCCCCTGTGACTTTTTCTTGTTCCCTAAACTGAAGAGGCCCATGAAAGGACGACGTTACGCTACGCTTGACGAGATAAAGACGGCATCGAAGGAGGAGCTGAACAAGGTTAAAAAAAATGGTTTTTTGAAGTGCTTCGAAGATTGGAAAAACCGTTGGCACAAGTAGTATAATATCTCATGGGGATTACTTTAAAGGGGACAAAATAGATATTCATGAATAAATGAATAATTTTTGAAAAACACAACAGTCGCGATACGGCTTGAACAGCATATGTATATGGAGGGCTGCGCTCAGTCACCTTCCGCTTCGCTAATACTCCATTATATATATATATATATATATATATATATATGTTTTTTATTTTATTTGTTTTTTTTGCGTTAAAAGTTGGATTTATATATTTAACTTCATCATCCTTGGACTGCCTTGCTTCATGCGCTGTACATATGATATGTGTAATTAGGTATACATGTCAAGCGAATCCATACGAATATATGTGTGGTCCCTTGCATAAGCAATTACCCATTTTTTGTACTAGCAGTTTCCTGTAAGTGAACAATTCAGTCAAACTACGTAAACCCCTTTTTACAGAGATTTTTTTGACGAAATGAGTTTGTAGATCTGCAAATCAATTGCAACCTTTTTGGAATGTCCTGTTTCCAGGTTCTAGGTACTCATTACACGCACGCGGGGAAAGTAATACTAGATAACGGTACCGACCTCTGCCACGATTAAGAGCTGCAGAGGCGTGTTTTTAAAGGGAATAACATGTGACAAAATATATAGTATGGATCGCCTATCAACATGGAATCAGTTATTCGACTTCCGCAACCCTGCGGCAACATCCGCTCGCATAGCCGCCGGAACAGAACCGCAGGGTCTGAACTTGATAAGTGACAATTCCCTCGCGAAGCCGACTATCTCCGTCGAGCCGGCCCCGCTACAAGCCTTCACTCGACGGAGGTTCTGAAGCCTCGCTCCGGGCTCTCCCACCGGTCTACTGAGCACTATCCTAGACTAGGCGTTCACAGGCGTAAGTGCCGTTCTGGGTGCCCCGACTCTCGTTCCCTCTAATTCATTCCTCGGTCGAATCGCCGGTCGCGGGCCGTGACACACAGGGCTTAATAACACCCTTGCTGTTGGGTTCCTCTCAGGCACGCTGAAGGCTGCTTGCTCGACAGTACCACAATGCTGCCTTTCCAGCAAGGCCAGGGATGGTACTGCTCCATTAAGTACTGTTGTTTGCCGCAGCCATATGAGTGCAGAAACTGTGATAACCAGTTTATATACATTTCGTATAAACGTTTCTTCCGAGTCTCAGTTGTTTCAGTTAAACGTAGGGACTAATTCGATGCAAGGATGAATCGCCTCAATAAATGTACGGCTTTTACAAAGAGTGTCAATCACGCCAAATTTTAAATAAAAACTGTTTTTTTTTAAATTTCGTTTTAGAAGAAAACATTTCTACTTGCACGTTATCATAGATATTTTAAAAGCTTTTCGCGTACGTGGTATATTCTAGGTAAGCTTTCGCTTCAATTTCAATTACTCACGATGTGAACTTTGTCGATTGTCACTGCTGCCCACTACGTTGATCGCTTGCAACGCACAGAAGCAAAACAGCGGCCATAGACCCAGAAGCAGCAACACAGAACCATACTGGAGAAGACCCGTCAAATATATGTACGATGCTAGCCCGGAGAAAACAAAACGCGGCGTGAAAAGAAAATTAAGTGTGGTATTGATGCGGTTGTCACGACGGGTGAGCCGAAGTGTTCACTGTGTTTGTTATCTCTTCTTCTATCTTGTCGCTGTTGTTGCTGCTGCTGCTCACAGCTGCAAAGCCACATACAGTCATCGGTGAAAAACGTTTATTGACGTCATCGTTCATCATACATGACGCTACATTCATGGTGAAGATAATGAGCATACATATGGTGCCCGTTGCTCGCTTTAAGAACAGCGCAACGCACTGTGTCTTCTCTCTGTCGTGTCGGCAACAAATGGTCACTAACCGGTTGCTGTTACAGGCGTTATCCTCGTTCCCGCGGTTTCCACCTATGGGAGAACGTGAACGTACTCGCCGCAGTAGTAGTAGTAGAGATAGTAAGAGCAGTAAAAATGATCAAGGTTATATCAAGTTATGACGGCATATTATGATTATTATGGTAGTAGTGGTGGTGGTGATGATGATGATGAGAATGATAATAAAAGATGAAGACGAAGCCTGGCTCTGAAGGATCTGACCTGGAAGTCGAGGTCACTCTCGAGACCGTTCGCGCCGGATTGCCTACCACCTTGCTGTTTGATTAAGTAGCAAATGACCGGCTTGGCGGTAATGATAATAAAGATTGACCGCGTTCCTATGACAGAGGGTGTCATTGGAACTTCAGAGAGGCAACGCCAAGATGATGCTGAGTAGTCAGCGACACTTGAGCAATAATGATAATAATAATAACACAAGCAATATTATAGTTGTTATATAATTAATATATTAGTAACTGTGATACATGTACATAATAATATTAAACCCTTGTTTCAAAAAATGATTTTTATTACAACGATTATGTGCCAAATTATCATATACAGTAAGATCATCGGTTAAGCGAATCTAATTCGCGTGTAGTGAAGACACCAGGCAAAGAACCAGCCGTCCGCGGTGGTCTTAAGAAGCTACCAAATCTTATAAGAGGTGCCAGCGCTAAAAGTGCATGTAAAATACACGTCAAACACGCGTAACTGTGTTCAGCAGACATGTTTAGATATTACTAGCAGAAACCGACAGTGCCACTGTGGGAAGCATGCTAAGCGTCATCCAGCCACAGACTGGTCGAATGGCGGAAAAAAATCTAAATGAAGGGGCCTATTTAGAGGCATAGAAGAATACTACCCTGGCCCTGATAAAGCAGCTAGAGAAGCAGACTATGGATCCAGGCGATAATCCGTCCTCGGGCCCCTACTGTGGAACATCGCGCGCATGATAATATGCTGGGGCTTTGCAACGCTGATGGCGTTTAGGCAATTGCGTACGCCGACGACCTAATAACCGTGATCACGGAGCGCTATGCAAGCGTTCTCCAGGGACGGACCCAGGTTTCCATTGCGATTGTGAACACCCGCATAGTGGGGCACGGGCCACAGCTGGCCCCCGAGAAAAGTGGAATTAGGCGGTCAGGTCCAATTAACTCTGAATGGAGTGGCCATTGAGATCAAGCAGTCTGCCTGATACTTGAGCGTCAATGAGCACACTGAAAAGAAGATCGTCAAGGCAAAAAAGACCGCATGGTTTACACCGTTCTATGTACGACCTGAGCGTGATGAAGTTATAGAAGAACCGCAAGCAACCCTTGAAGGCACAGCAGAAGCTGACGATAAGAATCGTCAGCGCAGACCGCACGGCTGAGACAATGGCAGTCATCGCGACAGCCAGGATTATTTCGCGGCCTAGGCTGGTTGCGGAGCGGATTCGGAGGAGACAAGAACGGCAGAAGAAATTAAGCTATCGGCATGAAAGCCACACTAGGAGCGTGGACTTGCCAGGCCATTCCTGGTCGCAAGAAATAGTATAACAGATCTTCCTCAAGTGATGACGTGGCACGGTGCCTCCAGAAGTACCTGCACTGGACAGGCAAAGTATCGGGCCCTCCATGCGTCATGTGCGGGATTGGCGGGATGGATGGCATCATTGACACCATTCGCCTCCGCCTAAAACTTTAAGACGCCACCTAAATGCATTGTGGTTTTGTTTTTAGCACTAAAGTCGAAACAAATTCGCTGGTATACCATTTTAAGAGTTCTCTTGGAGTGCGCACAGCTGAACATTGCATTGCAAATTATTTTGAAACTTGAAGCGTCTGCACGTATGTAAACGTGCACCTGTATATATATATATATATATATATATATATACAGGTTTTTCCATAACCGTATGTACTTGTTTTAAGATTTGGTTGAAATCGGCAATAATTTATTTCCAATGGAAGGGGGGGTGAACGCCTTGTTTAGGAGTGAGGATTTATATAAAATTTATAATGAGGACAATTTATAAAAGTACATATTTTGCATTTTTCGCCTACATAGTTGTGCAAAAACTTCGTTTGCGGGAGAACTAACACATGAAGACACCGATACTACCAGCATGTTTGACACCAAAATTCAGCATAATCTGAATAACACCCGACGCAAGCTATCAAAAGGTGAATAGCGGGATTAAGGAATGTCATAAAAAATCGATAAACAAAAGTTCTGTCTTATGTTAAATTTTCCCCGTTCAAAACCGTAAAAAATTGCCATCATCAGCAATTTTGGTTTGAGGGAAACCTGCTGACGCCTTTTTGAGCTAGGTTGGGAGGCAGTAGTTGCTGTCAATGCTTCCGTTTGTGGCGAGCTATTTTATAGCGTAATGTGCAAGGGCGATTCCAAGCCCGTAGGGGCGGAGAATAGTGTAGGGTATTGATTCTGTTAATAGTCCCCCCGTCCGGGGGTTGATTTAGGGGTAGTTTAAAGCTAGTTTATTTACTTTTAGATCCCAGGGAATCTACATAGACAGGCTGCTGTGGACGCCGTGCGGCTAATACTGTGCGACATTTAGCGCCATAGGCCTTTGAGCCTTGTTAAAGAGACAGCTTTTTGAGGTCCTGGTAGTCCTACGCTCCCATAAGGGTACGGCATATAGCACGCTTGACTACTAATGCTTAGAAACGACGCCGAAAGTTATTTTTGTTCTAGTTCGCAAGATAATTTTTTGTAGCCCTCTCAAGGGGAGAAGCAGCACTCTCAAGGGGACTTGCAACTGCGGGTCGGTGTTGATGCGTATGACACCTCGCACAAGACGCTCGAAGAACTCGTCAAGAAGGTGGTTAAGTTTTGCAAAGCTCAAAACGCCGAGATTGAGTTGTGGGAAATTTACTGCCATCTGGAGTTTGACGTTCGCAAGATACGCGCCGCGACGAATGATATCGAGCTGACCTTTTAGGAGGCCCAGCTGGAGTTTAATCTGCCTAAATTAAGGAAGATTGATTTGACATGTCCCAAGGCAAGGGATGGACTTTCAAGCGATAAAATATTCCGTTACTTTTGTTTACTTATCGACTTTCAGCAAATGTTAAGAAACGTCACAAGGGTTTCTACGACATCACCTAGCACTGGCACTGTGATGCTGCAGAAAGCACCATCGATCCAGTGCTTTGTCACATCACAAAATTGCATTATCGATCCCAATAGCGTACGGGCTGCTCCGCCCCCGAGCTTCATCGATCAACCCGTTTTCACGTTCGTTATCGATTACTGCCTTAAACAGCGCTCGATTTCACTAACGCTAGATTATGACAAAACTGGCTACGAGAACATTATTGTTACCTCTCTATGCTCGAAGTGGAGGCAAATGTTCTCAGCGTGTTATTCCCTTGAAAGCTTGTACCAAGGTTTGCTTGGCTACCTGTACTTCTTCATCGATCAGCATGATCCTATTTGAGATTCTAGGAGAACGACCCCCGTAGACTCATACATACAAGTGCTGCAGGACAAGTTAGGCGATCTTCTTCCGCCAAATCAGTCTGATAGCAAAGTTTAACGGGGACTCGAACGAGCCCTGCGTCGTAAGCGAAATCTTGTAGAAGCTAACATTCTACAGAGGGACGACCCTAAACGTGTGCAAGCCTGCGCACGACGACGGCTGAAAGCGAAAGACGACCTAGCAATCCTCAAGCTGCCAAATGATAACCTCTTTGCGACCGACTAGAAGACGTGTGAGGACCTGCAAGATCACTTCGCCAAGGCCAATAGTCATTGTAGAAGTAGAATCCTAGCCTGGGAGCGGTAAACGCCATGTTGACAAATCCGGTGACAAAGCGGATCTTGCAAATAAGCGCCTAGTATCGCTAACTGCGGAATAAAGCAAACTATTGGCGCGCATCTATTCGGATAAGATCTACCGCAACGCTCACTCACAAGGGTTCATCACGGAGGTGTGCGTGATAGAGTACCTGAATGACATTTTTTTAACCTAAAGAATGCTTTTAAAAGCATTGAGCACGACATGCTCAACATGATCTTGTAGTCTATGAGCGTTAAACCTCGCCGCTAATTCTGGGTGCCCGACTTCCGTAAATCACACACCTTTAGAGTGAAGGTAGGCGACTGCCTCTTGTCTGTAGTGCAAGTGCTCTCGGGATGTCTACAAGAAACCGTCCATGGCAGTCTGTTCATCTATATATGGATTCAATAAAGCAAATTTTAATGACGAAAATTTGCGTCAAGGTTTATGCTGACGAACTTAAGATATATGTATCTGTGAAAAACGCAGAAGAACACAATATTCTCACAATGCCACTGCATCGGGTGCAAAAAGGCGAAAATGGGATTAATCGTGTCTCATAGCGAATATTGCAAGCAGGGAAACTCTAAATATCCCTATCACATTGGAGGAGTGCAACTTGTTGCCAAGAATATGGTATAGGATCTCGGTGTGTACATACCGGATTCTCCTATTTTTCTTCTTTCCTAAGATTCTGAAGAAGTCTTCCTGGCTGACAAATTGGATCCTTCGAGCAGTTGCATTATCAAATTCACGACCATACCTTGACCTGTACAACTGCCTGGTTTGGCCAGTAATCATGTACGACTTTGGAGTGCTTACAAAATGTCCAGGATCGCTATCTCTGGAGAGTCCGACTATCGACAGGATCAATTGTCACCCTGTTATCAGTTCGTGCTCTTTTACGCGAGGCGGATCTTAGGTACCCATGAGTTCTGAAGAGGCAGCCGGTCCGCTTGTCCGAAAGCTGTTCGATGTTCCGGAAGCGAATGTTCACGTGCAATAGTAAAGGCCAAGGCTGTCGCTAAATCGACTTTGGTAGCCAATATCTACTCAGCAAGTTATGCGCTTAAACGACCTTTAATGTCTAGTATCTAAATATAGCTAGTATCGTTTTATAATATAATATAATATATTATAAGTGTTCAAAAAGAAATATATATACGCATTGATTGTGTCGGATTGGTCGAAGTGCATAAAATAACCGGCGGCACGACACAAATCTACTTATGTTGTATAATTTTATATAAATTAAAAAAAAAAAAATATTTATATATATATAGTGTCATGTGACCTGCTGATTAGACAAAGCACAATCCTGTTTAAGGTGGAGAGGCAAAGACTACAGTGGAGCTTATCATAACCTTGTATATTGTATATGTCTATATTCTGTATTTTATACAATCATTGTAACTGCATTGGTGAGCTCCTGACGCCGAGCCAAATTTTTGTATTTAGGTATTATCGTCACTAAATGTGAAAATAAATGGAATTTGTGTTAGTTCACAGGTTTAACAGAGTGCCGACTTTGCAGATCAGCTGCCTCGTCCGAACGCCAGGAGCACTCCACGTCTCAAACGCGAAAGGGCAGATATCCGATAGATGAGCATTTTCTTAGCTTGCTAGTCTCCGCAAGTTAGGCTGCATATCCAACATTGGATGCGTCGCCACCGATGGTCATCCAAGGTGCTAGGGAGTCGGCAACGGTCGGTAACAGGCGAGCCCTGGCTGTGTTGTCGGCAGCTTCATTAAAGAGACGTCGGTGTACCTCAGCGCGCAAAGGGGCACTTCCGTCACTTTGGGATAGCACGTTGTCAGGCCTGCCTCCGCAACGGGCCTCAAAGTTCTCCTGAAATTAAACTAAGCGGTTTCTAAACTGACCGATTCCCTCTGTATCCAAGAGGGGGATTGCCCTGTTTTCTGTGCTTAGCATTACTAAGACTATTGCAAGCCCGGCCAGGGTCAGTAAATTCAGGACCCAGAGGCCCCCTCTAGAGACGGTTGTAATGCCTGTTGCCGTGCGGTAGGTGGTAAATATGGGATTCGAGGGTAGACAGTGTCAACTCGTTGAGCGTTTGCAAGTTATCGGTTCGATTGGATAGGTCAGTCCCTCAAAGAAGGTAAATGAGTCTTAATGACAAGAAAGAAGACTTGAGTAGGAAGAGTTCCCCAACGGCGGCATTTTTCAGCTCTAGTGTCCAGCGCTCAATTACTGCTGTGAGCGCTTCGAGGCAAATTGGCACACCTAGTAGCTCCAGATCGTCCTTCATGGTCATCTTGCAGCCATGCAGGAGGTCTCGGAGTGACTGTATGTCGGGGGAGGCTTTATAAGTAGAGCCAAGGAGGCATACCTCGCATTTGGCCAGATTTAACTCCAACCCATATGCCACTGAAGTTAAGGACTCGTCGGCTGTATGAATGCTTTGAATCAGCCTGCTTCGCCGCATTACAGTTTGCATATCCTCTAAAATGAGCACCGGTTGCAAGCGTTATTTGTGGTGGAACGGCTCAGTGGCGGTCGGTTTGGAGGAGAAAGTCCCAATGGCGGGCGGGTTAGGCCACGCCGCGTGTATCTCCCGTCGCATAGTGCACATTTAATAGTAAATGAAGTGGCGCGTGACGCTCCTTTGCATTGAGATGTGCTTTAATTAGGCCTTGGATTTGGCCGATAAATCTGGGCTTAGGCCTAAAAGAATCTGAGACAGTCCGAGGGAGGTGTTTTTGGAGCTTGAAGACCAAAAAGTCTTTTCGGTTTTCCCGTTTTTTCCCGAAAAAACTTTTTGTAGACCAAAAGTCTTTTCGGTTTTTCCCAGTTTTTTTCCGTAAAAATTTTTTTGAAGACCAAAAAATAATTTCGGTTTTTCCTTTTTTTTTTTTTTTCGAAAACACTTTTTTGTAGATTTAATATATAATATATTCTAATTTCACTTGTGCAGTATTCATTACGTCTCTATGTGTTTGTTTATTTTCGTATATAACTTTGTTATGTTAGCAATTTGGAGTGAGCAATTGGCTCAGCGACACAATTCTTCATTAGAAATAATTATGCATTGTCTGTGACGTTCTGCACTGCAAAATTGTGCATTAATATAAATGTTTTGTTTCTGGAGTGGGATTTTGGTTTACCCCGCGGGGATGACGTGTGGGTGATTCCTTGAGCGTATGTTTTTTTGTTGCAGCTCATTCTTTAGTATTCTTGTAACAAGGTAACACCACTTGTTGGAAGAAATTACTCACCTGATTTATTAAGGGCCTACTATAGACGCACCGAAAATAACAATACGCGTATATGTCGGCTGTGTGTATGACGACATAGTTATTTAGCGAATCGCAGTTGTGACTTCGACATCAGCGGATAATTGAACTTTTTTCGGGAGGAAGGTACGTCCATACGATCAGCACTATCCATTGTGTTTAGGCCAGGCCAGTGCAAAAACAGAAAGCCTTCTTTCTGCGAATCATGACGTTTCCATATGCGTCATCCCACCCCACTGGCTTAGGTGTTCTAGCCCCGACAGCCGTTAGACGGAACGCAGAAGGCAGAAATTTCAAAAACAGAAGTATCTATTGTAGTTGAACGTTCACGTCGCCTTGCGGACATGTAACCGACATAGGGACACGCTTCCTGTGTTATAGTTGTGTTGTTAGTTCAAATAAGTGACACCCAGTACAGTACAGTACTACAGGGATCTACGTGTGGATCATGTTGCATCACGCTTCTGTGCAATTCGTCATCAACGGTTTCTATGCGTCAAAGTTTTATTTGCATAAGGAATGCCGGGCGGAGGGGGCAGGGCAGTCTCTTAGTACAAACGGGCACAAGATGAAGCTCATTTTTTAAATCAGTTTTCTAAAAAGTTCATATCTGGCCTAAGTGCTCAGGAAAATTAAAAACAATGTACTAAATGAGGGTTTTCATGAACTATTTTCATTTCAACATCTTTGCTTCCCGTTTTTCATCTGGTTACTGTACCGATTGTGACCACCTTACCTAGTAACCTTAAGAGTGGTTGATCTTAGATTTCAACCCACAACCTCCGCGTGCTGCCAAAATGTTGCCATTAAGCCGTAACTGTCACTGATCTCATTTTCATAGATTTATTTTATGAATGTTTTGTATAATTGTATCTGTCATCCTCGAATTGCCTTATGGGAGTGAGTTGGTAGGCCGAGGAAGTCCACTCTGTAAAATAGACGGTACAATTAATAATACAAAAAAATACATATGGAAAGGTTATATACTCGTTAAACTTTTGGCAGTGTCTAATTTTATTCCTAAGCAAACCAATCATAATTTGTTTCTAATCATGCCGTCAGTTTATTAGTTGACAAGGTATTGACTCCAATTTGGCATTCAATCTTGCTGTACTTATATGTTCAGTATTGTACCAATTTCGGCAGACTGTGCGGATTATACATTGTGTTTTTTAAACGTTTTCAACATGCTGATTGTAATCAAAGCAACAGCAAATCGACTGGGCACTGATTTCAATTTTAATCCTGAAAATACCAGAAGGGGTTTTGAATATTATATAAAATAATACGCGGACCACTGAAAATGGAGGTCGTTTCTAATATTGGTGTTTTGGCCTGTACACTTGATGGCGGGATACATTGGTGTTCTACTGGTATAATTATAGCAATATTGTTGTAAACACGAGTTGTGCACCTGCCTGTTCTGCCTGCAGGGGTGTGTGCACTGTCATGCAGTGGAGTGCACAGCGCTGGACCGAACATCGTTGTACTACTCCTCTCGTCGGAAGCGTGAAGACGATAGAGCTTCATGAAGAAACATTTTGAAATGTATATTATAATCAATTTGAGTGAAATAGACATAATTGTAATTGTAATTACTGATGAAGGAAAAAAATCTAGTAATATTATTGGTATATCGGGTCGAAATTGTATTATTATTATTATTATTACCAAAGCCGAACGCTAATCAATAATAATGATTATTAACAGTTTGGTGTATGCTTTCTAGGCAGCTTCTGATTTCTAGGCCAAAGTGTCACTAATATGCACGTGCATTCAGTTTTAAGCGAAAAGTACAGAAAAAGTCACACAACGTCACAAAAGAAAAGTGACAGAAATTACAGTGAAAATTAAAATGTTAGACCTGAGAGTAGTAAAAGCTACAGAATCAGGTTAGCGTGTCTGGCTCCCGAGAAGAAGGTGTTGAAGGCCAAACAACATTTTGTTCATCAGATCTTCGTTTGCTTTAATTTTGAAGTGAGTGTAAGCAACAGCATGGCATTTTTCGGTCAGATCATCGCTTTTGCCGGTGGTACGGAATATTTGGTGCTTCGCTCATTATATGCCGATGCTCCCAGAAGCGTTCGTCAGTGATTCATTGAGATCTGCGCGATGTGATTGATTATTTTCACGTATCTCATTCAAGCTCTATAGTAGCTTACTTGTCCGATTACTCCTCGCGCCTTATCATTCATATTGCTCGTTTTTTAAGGTGTCCTCGTTTGCCTTTAACGAGGTAAGCGTCTGGTTCTGACACCTATTCTCCCAGGCTCGGTATTGCTTTGGCATTACAGGAGAGGTGTCTCCGCGACATCCGTTGTCATAATCTCCTCTGTTGATCCTATCCTCCCGCACTGCTCTGTGGTTTGTGCAGATGGGCGGGAGCAATGCCAAGCTTAACCGGCCTGAGTGGGTGCACCCCTAGGGCCCAGCAACTAGTCCCTCTCCCCTAAGGGCATCTCGTCCCGATCATTGTATCGCTCGAAAATCTCCATCCTGGCCTTTTTCTAGGATCACATTGAGTGTCAAAATGACGTCGAACCAGATCGTCGCTTTTTTGGCGCCTTTGCTGTCGTCATAATGTGGTCGACACCCTTTCTGATAGTATAGAGAGAGGCCCGTCACAGCAATAGAACCCGCGTCCCGTGCAACCCTGAGAGCTCCGTTGCTTAGCGCTCCCCTTTTGCCGTCCACAGGCTAAGAGTTTCCTTTTGGATTCCGGCTCTCGGTAGAATACGCGCTAGGTTCAGGGAGAGCTCTTTGATATACTACCCCGAAGTCTTGTACCAAGAATGGCCCGAAGGTACTTTTCAAACATTTTCACAAAAATAACAGCCGATGGCGTTGCTTAATTCTTGGCAAGGCAAGTAATTTATCACCAAAGGTGGTCACAGATAGAGAGAAAGCAATCAGTAATGTGTTAAACAATTCGAGGAATATTACAGTGCAGAACATGTCTTGCGTGTCTCCTTCCGTTTCTTGCATGATGTAGCGTAACAGTTCTGTGAATCTATGATCTGCAGGTCAATTGAATGCATTTGATGAGTCTTGTAAAAACGGAAATTATCATTTAGTCGAGAACACAATTATATCAAGGAAGATAATTTCTCATCTTACCGCACGAACAGACTCTGATGGAGTGTAGCCATTTGATTTATTTAGGTTTTGTACCGAGTACATCGACTCTCTTAAAGTGCAACACAGCTTACTCATGTGCTTAAGATTTGCGCGTGGCCTTAAACAACGTTGTGCAGATCATATTCAAATAAGGTAATATCGCTTAGTTGGCCAAGTGGCTCAAAATGACACGGCAAATTCCTGTCTTCGTATGCATCTTGCATTGAAAGCACAATTTGGAAGAAACCTTGCAACATCAATCCTGCCTAATATGTCTCATCCATAATCGAGACCCGTTATTGGCACATATTGAATCGTTGACGGTGTTAACCACTTGTGTGTGTTTCTGTCATTTTATTGAAATTTAACAAATTATTTGGCTCTCTTTTATAGTTATAGTATTTAATTCATTGTAATAAATCACTAATGGCGGAAACATGACAATTGGGTCTCTGCGAACGTGTACACACTTACGAAGGGCCCAATGTAAAGACCAACCATCTCTGGAAGGCTCCCGGACCGAGGCCGCGTTGCCCCGTTGCACATTCAGCGACAGGCTGTCTGAGAAAATCGCCTGCTCGCCTATCACCGCTGGCTAGAACTAGTCGCTTCCCGACCTTCTGTGGCAAACCGCGAATAGACAGGCCAGGCCCGCCAAGGGTCTCAAAGTCAAGTGAGTAAAACCCGTTCGAGTACATGATGTTCTGGTACTTCCTCACCTTGCCTGCCTCGGCGAGAGCTGAAGCCTACCTGGCTCGGGTCGTGCCGTCACTGACCATTGAAGGAACTAAAAAAATTCTTTTGGTGCTGACTCTCAGCCAGGATTTAACGTCGATGGGACTGCTTTTTTTACATTGCTTCATAGACGGACCTCCATAAATACAAATGTGCAACGGTGGGGCTCGAACCCGCGCACCTATCTGTCTCCTCCGGTCGCGACGCGCAGACGCACGCCACCACGCCACCGGGCTCGAAGGGACCAATAAGTCAGTAACTGTCGCGTCCCAAACCAGCATGCAACCGTTCTCGAACGGGGTTAAGGTCAGACCGTCAGATCTCTTCTCGCCTTCCCTGTCCAGTCCGATGGGTTCCAGGACGCACGGTAGGCCACTGGACCGTAAAACTCTGCTGAAGGTTTCGTTCAGGGCTTGGTGTCTGCCTCGCCTACCTGCGCTGACGGTACAGGATAGCCCGTGGCGTCCGCCCAGCCGGGACGGCGTCTCCACAAGCGCAGATGTGAGCGTGCCCGAGGTCCATCCCCGAATAAAGTCTGACCGCGATTCTGACCGACTCGTCATCTAAGAGCGTCCGGATCCGAGCACATGGTATGCCGTCGAGCCATCTGCCTGCTCCTTAGCTGCAGACGGCGCGCAATCTGGCGCTATCAGCGTCCGTGGCGCGTCCCGCGATGAGATTTCAAACTCGTTGCACATATAAGGTTGCCGACCAATCTCCCTGGCGTTCGAGTGGTTTTGTGATTTTGTTATAAGAAAAACGTCAACTGGAGCATTTTTGCTTCAGGTTACGTCTTTAATCAACTCATCTATTCACACCACCGTCTCTAAACTGTTGTTCTCTTCTACGCCTATTCTATCCTTACGCTATAGGCGAAAATTACCCAGCTAGCGCATTCATGAGCAGGAAAGCATTGGAGGCCTTGAGTTCGTAACTTTTCTTTCGTTCAAATGGCTATTTGAGACATTGCTAGCGGAACTTCTGGTGAAATAACCTATTCATTCTAAACTAAACAATATACAACACAATTTATCTTACGTACGAAGGGGCATAACATAGTTACCTAGTTCTTTATTAGTACGTGTTTATTACGCCAAACAAAAGACACTTGTACGAAAATAGCACAGCGAGGGAGAATTTAAGAGGCTAAACTGTAGCTTTTTCCCGGGTAGTTAGGGGCAGTGCAAACAACTTTTCTAAAATAAATAAATAAATTAAGGAAGAGTTTGCAGATAACTATAATATGCATACTAGCCAAAAATTTGATTTTTTTTTGTCTTTTATTTTACAAAACCCCGTTATCTGTTTCCAACATATTTTTTAAGATAGGTAACCGATCCTTATAAATCGGTATCCATGCCACAAAAAGTAAGTTTATAGATAGAAAACCCAGAGCCTTTAATACAAAAGCGCATCGCATACGCGTAGAAATGCATAATGTCAATTTAACCATCTCCATGATGTATCTGCGACATCTACAATCTGCTGTGAAACCTGGTGGCGTGGTGCATTCGCCTTCACCTCGCGACCGTAGGAAACACATAGGCGCGCATGTACGAGCCCCACCGTTGCAGATTTTGTGTTTATGGGATCCGTCTTTGAAGCAATGCTAAAAGCAGTCCCGTAGACGTTCAATCTTGGCTAAAGTTCCGCTCAGAAAGTTTATTCTTAATGGATTTACTAAACTTAACATCTGCGTGAAACGCGACATCCGGATTCTTGTACGAATATACATTTGACATTGGTGATCCTTATAGAAAAGTATGCAACATCAACCGGACCTTTAATAAGAAACTCTTTTAGTATTTCAAGCATTTTGCTGAAGCAGAGAAAAATGATCTACATCTATCTCTCAGCTCGTGTTCTTATTTGACTATTTTTCGTACTTTGACTTCTATCAAACCCACGTCTTCCGATTGTTGCCTGGACTACATATGCCATCAGTGTGTATCAATGCTTTTAGACAGAGCATACCAAGCTCATATTTGACCTAACTAAGGCTTTCTTCAGCAGTATAATATAACTTAGTTGAGTACCGCGCATTACATTTGTTGCCAAGTCTGTAGTCTTGCATTATTTCTGCATATACAAGTATATTGTATTTAATTGGTAGATGAAAGAAAATCTTAAGCTTTTTAGTACAATATGTGGAGTACCCCAGAACTCACAGGTATCGCTACCGAAGCAGAGTGCCCTACTTTAGATTATGTTAGATAATATTTCTCAGTTTCATCATTAATAATACATATATATATATATATATATATATATATATATATATATATATATATATATATATATATATATATATATATATATATATATATATATATTGCAACGATAATAATAATAATAATAATAATAATAATAATTGCTCCCGCATTCACATAGCGCAGATCCCGCCGAGAATCGATTCGACACTCGTCATGTGTCTCGGTGAACATGTCTAACAAGTTAAATGCGTAGTTATTTAATTCTCCTAGTAACTAACGTCTTTTTGTCCGCACTCTGTTAGCTGGTGGCAATGCCAGCATATGCCTCATGCCTGCATAGGCGAACGTCGTCTTAGTTAACACGTTTTATGCGTCTTCCGCAGCTTCAGCGGTTGTTGACACTGGCGCTTGGCGCTCCGCTTGTCAACGGCGCTCGTCGGCGCTCGATTTCGGTTGTTGGGCGACCTTTGGGCGAATGATTGAGCGAATTTTCTGTAAGGCCTTGACTTGTTGTTGGTGGTGTTGTTGTTGCAAACGGCATTCGATCCGAGTCGATGCATCGCGCATCCATCGCTTGCAGGGACTCATTCATTGCTCCTCTTCCGCTGCCGCCGCCGGAAAAACCCTAAAATCTTGCTGCGTCCGGGGCAAGTGTGTCTTCAGCTCGATGCTTCCAATCGGTTGCCGCGAAGCGCCTACGAGGCGCCCGTAGTACGGGCGTTTGTCGAACGTGCCTAAGGCGGCCCTACACTGATGTACGGGTACTGTCATAGTATGATCGCCATGATCGTCTTTGTTCGACGTCAAGATTTCCTCGAACGCTGACAGAAATTCGTTCGGCGTTCTCGCTCAAGTCGCCCTTCGTCTGACCTAGTGCAGCAGCGTATGTGTTGATTATGCTGCTGCTACTGCTGCTCTACTTGAGCTGCCGTCATCTTATCTCGCGATCTCTACTCGTTCCGCTAAAGAAACCAAGCTTTCGGCGTAACAACGGCTGTCTGGCTGTGGTAGCGATTGATCACAATCTCAGCAGCTGACCGGCCGAACGGTCAGCTGCATTGATCGATGCGTCTCTCATGTGTAAAACTGGCGCGTCAATGATATCAGCATCATCAACATCGTCATCATCATCCCCACCATCAGCATCACCACCATCATCACCATTATGAACATCATCATCGGCGTCATGTCTTCGACGTCCGCCGCCTGTGGTGACGTCAGCGGCGGCGAACGTAGCCAGAGCGTCACGCGATCATGACGAAGATCACGACAGAGATCATCATGACGAAGCTCCCCTGTTAGCGTTGCTTTCCCCCCCGCCCCCCGCCCCCTTTTGACGTTCGTGATGAACGAGTATGAGATCACCGCCCGCTCAACAAGGGAGCGTCTCATAGCCTCCATGTACCATTCGCTGGCTTTTCACTTTCTTCTGGTACTCTTTATTCCTTATTTCTCTTCTTTTCTTTTCACTGGATTTACTTCCCATCCCCCCCTCTCTCTCTTTCTCGGATTATTTGCACGACATTTTCTCCACGTCCGCCTCTTTCTGCTCATAGTCTTCTCGTCCTTGCTCTCGCTTTCTTTCCTGTTGCTCCGCATCTTTCCCATCTTCTCTGTGCTCTTGATTAGTGGGATATATGTTATCATCGTTGATCGCCAAACGCTGTGGTTGTCATGATGTCGTTGTGGTCAAACGTCGTCGTCGTCATTGGAGTCGCCCTTATCACCTGCTATTTCTCTCAGTCAGGGGGCTGCACTCCCCATCCGTCCGTCAGCCCAACTACCGCTGCTACCGATGCCGTTTTTGTGACGCGACGGCGGTAAGAACAACAACGGCATCAGCAACTATAGCAGCAACAACAGCAATGGCAACGACAGCAACAACATCAACAACAAGAACAACAACAAGAACAACAACAACATCAACAACAACAACAACAACAACAGCAACAACATCATCAACAAAACCAACACCGACAGTAGCGACGGCAACAACAATAACAATGCGTTGGCGACGTCATAGTAAATCATACTATCCTCATCATCATCCTCATCATCGTCGTCATCATTATTACTAGCATCACTACCATCAACCGCAGCACGCCCGGCATATACGTACATTAGTTGACGCCAGCAGGCAGCAATGGGCAGCAAGCAATTCTCCCTTTCGTCGTCATCGTCGTCGTGGTCGTTGTTTGTTTGTCTGGTTGGTTCGTCGATTCTCTTGCATCGCGGTGGTTGCCTGCCGGTGGTTGTCCGGTTGTTCCTGCTGCCACAGCAGCAGCAGCAGCGGCAACAGCAACAGCCACAACTGCTGATGGTGGTAATGGTAATGGTAATGGTGGCGGCGGTGGTGGCGGTGGTTATGCTGGCGGTGATGGTGCTGCTTCATCATGATATTTTCTCGCGTGTTTATCACCACATGCTCGCTCGCGCCCACTGCAAGGGATGGCGGATCTCGCGTTACCGATGATGACGACGGCGACGACGACGACATGATGGCGGCGGCAAGAGTCAGTGGTGTGGGACGTAGGGGGCATGGGGCAAGGATTTGCGGCGGCGGTAGCACAGGAACAGCCGTCGTGCGTGGTCGGTAAGAAAAGAACGGCGCAGCACGAGCGTACTGCGTGTGATGTCAAAAATGGGAAGACTCGATCGAAGATGACGATGATGAAGAAGATGAAGATGATATTGCCGCTGTAGCAGTGGCTGGAAGGCTGGCTGGAAGGCAGGCTGTCTGGCTGGCTGGCTAGATAGAAGTTGGCTGTGTGTCTGTTGTTCTGGCTATGTGTTTACACTATTCTCGACAGGCGACCAACGGGCGGGCGGCCGGGCAGAAAGGCGTCGCGGTAACGTTTGACCGACGTTGTGTTGTTACCCTCGTCGCGGACTATCCACCGGCCGGCTGGACGGTGAGTGGCTGTTACTACGGTTGTGGTAGAACTAGTAGCAGCAGCAGCAACAGCAGCAGTGGCAAGAACCATCATCTATATGGCCGACTACCAGCATCTTTCCGGACTTTTCTAACAACAACGACAACAACGGCTACAACAGCAACAACAACGGCTACAACAGCAACAACAACGGCTACAACAGCAGCAACAACGACTACACCAACAGCAGCAACAACAACGGCTACAACAGCAACAACAACGGCTACAACAGCAGCAACAACGACTACACCAACAGCAGCAACAACTGCAACAACAACAACAACATCATCATCATCACCACATCGTGGTGAGTATATCACGTATTCAATCTTTCGCCCATTCACCCACTTACGCTCACCCAGTAGAAAGAAGTCCGACGAGAACAAAGCACCTGACCACGACTGTTCAGTTCGCACTCGCGACATGCTCCCTCGCACCAACGTGTCGCTCCGACTTCAAACGTTGTCGTTACCGTCGGCATCAGCATAAGCATCATTTTTATTGAAGAAAAAAGTCGGGAAAAAGAAGAAGAAGAAATTCTCGTATGTTGACAACGAGGTCGGAGGCGCTGTGCAGTGACGTTACGGTGGTGGTAGGTGAGCGTGTGTATGTGTGTGTGTACGCACTTCGGTGTTCTTCTTGGCGATTGCTTTTCTATCTCAGAGTCTACTTCGATCAAATTCGATTCGATGCGATTCGAATCGACCGTCCTGTCCCGCGCGTTCCTTCACCTCGACTTTCGGTCAACTCTGCTCGTGTTGAGTAGGGTAACCAACCCACCTAACTACCAGCCTGCCTGCCTGTTTGCCTGCCAACATATACTACTTTTTCTTCTGCTCAGTGTGTTTAGCTGCCACTGTTTGTTGTTGCGTCTCGCACGTCACTTGGTGTCCGTCTTTCTGTGTGTACGTGTTGTAGGTGGCGCGTGAGTATTTTCGCGCGTCGAGTGTCTTTTTTGTTCTTCTGCTCTTTTTTGTCATTGTTGCTTAAGTCGTACGCAGTGGTCGATTTGATGTCATGGATCTAAGTTGTCCTCTGATTAGTTAGGACATCGCGTCGGTTGTTCATAATTGTGACCACAATTGTGAGTACGATATTCATACGCGTAAGACAACGTGCGTTGTGTTCTGTCTCCGTATAGGTTATCTGTTTAGGTTCCGATCAACCTGCATACATCAGCATGGTGACCAGCAACAGAAGCATCAACAGCACTAGGAGGACACTGCCGGTGGGTGGCGGATCTTCGCCCTTCATCCTGCCTTTCGTAGTCGTCGCGTTCTGGTGCGTCTTCTCGGCAGCACAATTCGACACAACGTCGACTCCGACGCAAACTCCGACCAATGGCGACGACGGCTCGGATGGTGGACTCGAAAGCCGAGCAGTCCGGTTCCGGGGCGAGATCGTGTTCGACGAAGACGACAACGAATGCTGGACGCCCGAACAGGTCAAGGGCCGCTGCGGGCCGCTTGACGCCTGCCCCGGCCTGAAACGCATGCGCGACCTCAACTATCTGCGCAAGTTTATCTGCGGCTATGACGGCCGCTCGCCGCTGCTCTGCTGTCCCCGACAGTTCCAGGCGACGAGGCGGCCTACGTCGGCCGTGACCTCATCGTCCACCTCGTCGCAGCAGGCGGCCTCAAGCCGGCCCAGCCCGACACCGGCTGTTCCGAAGGGCTTGCGCGCTCGGATGCCGACGCTGCTGCCGCAGGAGTGCGGCGTGACGAACGCCTCGTTCACGCGCGTCGTGGGCGGGGTCGACGCGAAGCTTGGCGATTGGCCGTGGCAGGTGCTCATCATGAAGAAGGTCGGCGATGAGTTCGAGTCGTACTGCGGCGCCAGTCTCATCTCGCATCAGCACGTGCTGACGGCGGCCCACTGCTTCGCCGAGGGCCCGCGCAAGGTCAGCGATCCGAGACTGTTCAAGCTGAGGCTCGGCGAGCACGACCTGTCAAGGACCGACGAAGTGCCGTCGGGCGGCGTGGTCGAGCGCCTCATCGCGCGCCTCTACACGCACGAGAACTACGAGTTCGGCAAGAACACGAACGATATCGCCCTGATCGTGATGGACCGCAAGGTGCCGTTCACGCGCTACGTGGCGCCCGTCTGCCTGCCGTACAGCAGCCGGGTGATTCCCGACAGCATCGTCGACAAGTACGTCTTCGTCACCGGCTGGGGCCGGACACGCTATCTGGGCCGGACCGCCGACGTCCTCCAGCAGGCCAGCTTCCCGATTTGGGATGCGCAACGATGCCATGAGGCCTTCAAACGAGTTAATGTAAGTCTATCGCAGTGTCGCAGTGCGCTCGCACTATATATATATATATATATATATATATATATATATATATATATATATATATATATATATATATATATATATATATATATATATATATATATATATATATATATATATACATCTAAGAAAGTTCTTGTTATTTCTTGCGTTCTGATGTCTAAGTTAATTTCCAATCTAGTGGCGGATTCTTTTTGATGTAAAAAAATTAGTTGATCCTCTCACAGACAGACGGTGTAAGAAAATAGCGGACACGGACTGGTTGGTGGGACAGCGGCCGTACCCAAAAATTGGGCTGCACTCTGTTATTTTGTACAACTTTCAGCAAGGATTAAGTGCACTCGAATGTCCTATAGAGCTTCAATCGATCCAAGAGGATAACGCCCTATCTCTGAAGAGGGTGTACGGAGGGTACGAATAAATTCGATCTAGACATTCCAAGTTGTACGAACAATCTGGAAGATTAAAATCTTTCACAGTCACCCAAAAGTCTGCTCATTAGGTAATTCAGTCACGGGACAAAAAAGAGTCAAACGTCTCTCTCTATTTCGAGAAGTTCTGATAAATTTAACAAAAGCCCGTGTTCTTTGTTTTCAAGGCTTGTTCCAAGTGATGATAATTTGGTAAATTATTACGGCGTTAGAGCATTTCCACAGACAACGTTGAGGTGTCAACAGTTGGCTGGCAAGGCGATGATCGGCATATTCTCCTCGATGAGTGGAATTGCGGCAAACTGGAAGAAGGGAAACGTGCAATTCTTGCCTCTTTCCGAAAATGACAATACATTAAGAAGAGAGTAGATGAAAAACATTGAACTCAATTCGCACCGGTGTGTGAAGCCGCCGAAGTACAACTAGAGAAAATCGAAAAACGTAATTCGAAAGCATGCCTCGACGCGAAGATCTACCGTGTTGAAATATGTATTAGAATTGGTAGAAATTACTTCAAAATAAACCTAATGATCTTACTTTCAGAAGAAAAAACATCTGAACACATCATAGAAATTGCAAATACTTAGTAAGGTTATATATATATATATATTTGTGTGCGCAGGTAAACGTGAATACTAATTAAATAGAAAACGTAAACATATAAATGTAGGTTTATATCTAAAAGCAAAACTCACATTTAAATAATCACACAGTTTTTTTTATGGAGTGGACTAAAGTTTATTTCTACTTAGAATGTATTTTTTACCACATGATTTGTAGAACAATTTTTTATATTTACTTAATAAGTCTCCAGCTCCGTACAATACCTACGGTGGTATAAGGAGAATATAAGATCGTCGTTGAGTGTCAATCTTGTTTTTCTACAATGTATGAATTTGCAGTTGTCAATGTCGTAACAATATAGTTTCAATTAGATGTACTGGTGGTAGCCATGACACGTTGTTTTGCATACATTTCTATTCTATTGTTGGCAATTACTTGACAATCGTCGCAGGGTTCTCTGGCTCACAACCAGGGCAAACAAATACGTCGAATGTCTCTTGCTCTCTATCAATATATATATATATATATATATATATATATATATATATATATATATACTAAACTATGTATACGATATAGACAATAACAGTAATTATGCGTTGATTTTTGTCATCCACGCCAACCAAAATTCATGTTTTAGAGATTGCCCAGAGTGTAGCACATGTAAAAGCGGCCACAAATAGATGCTTAAACATGCACTATCTATGTTTATGCGCTCGTTTCTTCATTCGTTCGACCAGATTGACCACGTAGTCAGAGAGCACTTCATCTGCGCCGGAGATGAGACTGGCGCACAGGACTCGTGTCAGGGCGATTCAGGCGGCCCCCTGGTCCGGCCCGAGGGCTATTCACCGACTCGCTTCTATCAAGTCGGCATTGTGTCGTTTGGAGTGCGCTGCGCGACTAAAGGCTTCCCTGGTGTCTACACACGACTGACCAATTACCTTGACTGGATCAACAAGCACATCGACCTGGACTAAACTCTACAACGCCCCGATACAATTTGGGGTGAATCGCGATATCGCATAGAAAACTTGTCGGCTGTCTTAGTCAACGAATTCCTGCACAAGGCGGGCGTCGTTAAATACAACAACACCGCAATAAGCTGGCACGCTTGTTGTATGTGCGTTGTATGACCTGTCACGCTACTGCTTGCTCTGTCCAGCGTTCTGCGTCCTTGAAGCTGTTGCCTCAACTGTGTCGGACTAGAAAGGACATCTTATCCATCAGTCTATCACGGTAACGGCGACGAGCAGACACCAAAACTAGGGTATCCAGGGTTGCATCTTCCTTAGGAACGTCGTTATAAATAGGCGCAGTGACTGTAAATGTTTTGATGTTGCAACAGACGCAAGCTTCTTGGAGCACGAGCGAAAAAGGAATGGCTTGGAGTCAACAAAAATAAATATCAAGAGAAATAATCATTAAGAAAACTAGAGGCTCGCAGCTTACATTTATGTGCAAACACCAGTTCACAGTACACACTCACATAACCTAGCATTCGTCGAGTTTGTAGGGGTCGATTTTTCGTTAACAATCCGCATTTAGTAGTCAAGCCTTCCCAAAGCGTTATCTATACGCCGTGATACTCGGATTTTTCAGAATCAATTTGTTGTTGCCTGTACAATAATAGAATTGTTACTGAAAGCCGACTTTGCTGGATACGTGACCTGTTTGTGTTCAGGCCAATTGTGAATCCACCGGTGCTTCTTTCACCTTTACTACGTGTAGACTCATTAGCTGCATTTGCTTTCTTGCTCTGCTTAGTGTTTTATTATTATTATTATTATTATTATTATTATTATTATTATCCGACTGACCTCGACCTGAAGCTTAGGATTATTTTTGGAGCATGACCGTGTCGCTTTGACCTTATCGAGCCCTACCACGTTGCTGCCGTCGCTGTTGCGATTTGGTACAGCGACTCGAAAGGAATCGTCTTACATTACGATGGTATTTGTCGCCTGGCTTTGCGACGACTAGTATCCGGTGAGACCACCCATTTCCTTTTAAACCGGTTCCTTCGCGTTTTTTTTTACAGCACTGAAGGTAACTGTAGTAGTCATTGTAGTCGTAGAAGTAATTTTGCTACTTACAGCAATTATCATATTCAAAACAATAACAAGAATCATTATTACTATATTAAGATTATGTTTTTACAAAACTCTTGTCTGTCGCCAAAATGTGCGCATTGAACTCCTTATACCTTCAGGTCTCTGCGCCTCGAGAACGTATCAACAACCATTGCTCGCGTTGCCGCGCTGAACTTCGAATGTGACGCGCTGCCTTAGAAACGCTGTGGGTTATTTATATTTGTTTTAAACTTGCGTGTATCTATTCATCACTTGGTTTGTAGAAAAATTAAACATTTTTCATATATACTCAATGCATCTCCAGCTCCGACTTAATAAACCTCTGCTGATGGTGGCAGAGATTAGGACGGCCTTGGTTAGCAGAGGGCTTCCGTCGGAGCCAAGCCACTGACTCCTCGACTCCCGGCGACATGGCCAGTGTAACCACCCTGACGTTGACCCGCCGTGCGACTATTTCCGTTTAAGCGGCGACTGCGACACCACAGCTGGTGCGAAATGACCATGACATTACTATTACTCCTGCTGTAACTAATGGAAATACTACGTTTGCGACAGTTGCCGGTACGTGGATATTGGCGGAGGTCGTTGAACAGATTCACTGGTTAACGGTCAGCTTGACGTACGAAGCGATTAGAAGTAGAGTTGGGCGCACGTGAAAGCAGACCCCCTCTCTCCGCTCCATCGGATTGGAAGCAGTTACCGCGCACCGAAGCGAAATCAAGGGCTCAGTTGAATAGCTGTTAATAATTAATTCGACTAATGAGAGTGAGTAGATAGACATCGTTAGCTATGATTGAGTGGAGCTCTGATGAAAAAATCGTACGTTGTTTTCGTTAGCCCGCAATCGGCAACTGCCCGTATATAGGTAGCACTTAGTGTGAGCTGCGTTTGGCGCGAAATCCCAACCGACGTCCGTAGCGGTCATGCCAGCAAATATTGTCCACACAGCATGATTTTTCATATCATTATTAGTATTAATGTATTGCCAAGTATTCATCATCATGTATTATTGTATCATTATATTGCTATGCCAAAAGCTGCAACAGCTGCAGTTAAGGCGGCAACCAATGCCCTGCCGCAGATAAGTAGCGCAAAGTGCATCTAGCATCGAAAGCCAGCATGTCTGAGCTATACATTTATGCTACTAGCAACACTGTTTGATTTCGGCAAAGAGGCGCAGCAAATAGCCTACAATTAGAATACACTTACCTCGGTTATTAGAACTGTACCCACAGCCAATCCAGGCGCGTGCATATACTTGTACTACATGTCAGGTTTAATGTCAATTTGCTCTTGGTTGCTCATTGAGCACTGGCAATACGCTAATCCCGAGACGTAACATGCATTATAGAGACGACGCTCAACGGGTGGCGCCGCTTAGATATGTTTGTACACACTGGAACTTCGCTGTGATCATCGACCGTCGGTTAAGGAGCTGTAGCGTAATTGTAATGCGATATCGCTCACTTCATATATCGAGTCGTACTTAAGTGCTTACTTTCTCTTGACCATAGGGCTGCTCTAGCAAGTAGTCGCATGTTACCACTTGCGTAGTTATATTGCATTGTAGTGCCGGCACCGAACTGTGCACATTTGATTTAGACATATGTACATATAATGTAAGTATGCTTACGGGTCACACACACAGAGCAGTGGGAGTCCGCGGGACCATGGCTCGTTAGAAATGATTTATTATGAATGCTTAAGTTTAAGCATGCCTAACAAAGTATGAGCCCTGAATCGTCATCAATTGCGCATAATAAATCAGACAAACCTAAGTTGATAACCAAGTTCGACCAAGTTGTAATTTCAATACACGCAGCATATATATATATATATATATATATATATATATATATAGTGTTGCTCTATGGTTTATGTGAATGCTTACGATGGATTTCGCGAATAAAGTGTGTCTTCTTGGCGCGCGCGCATACGCCATATTCAAATCGAATAGATTCGTATAGTAATTAAAACAGGCACGTAGGTAAAATGAGATACTACTACTTATAAAGTGTGGAATAAGTCGGCAACCACCGCTATCTGAGTTGCTGTTGATATCGTGTAGTCATTTTTGTTGTTAGTAGTATCGTTAGATGCTGCTGTCGGTTAGACCTGTCAAGATATAGAAATACCGAAGTGAAAACTTCAACCTTACCCTTCCCCGTTTTCAACGTAGTTCTCAAAAGACTAGAAAAAAAAAAATATATATATATATATATAGGCGGCGCCTGCTGGATGTGCAACAGGACAATGCGTCTTCCCTATGCCCCCATAATCCCCATGGAACCTCTCACAACGGTACACACGTTTGCAGGAACCCAAATGTCATGTTCTCGTCATTGAGGCTTTATATATATATATATATATATATATATATATAACAGGAATATACAACCCTCAAACGCCACCTCAAAGTCGACTTGATGACGTTTGACCTCCATGGTTTGTAAGTTGTCGAATAAAAGCACGCAAACGCAACGTGCAAAAGCTGTTAATTTTTGAATAAAAATTTGTAATGCAAGGAGCACTTGATCATGTTTTAATTGTTTGTCCATGCTGCATATCAGGGCGTCAGTCATACGGGCACATTTAAGGGCATGGCCCTGAAGCCTCATAGATACTCAACAATCGTCCGAGGTCTTATTTCTATGTTTAAACGTTACCAATCTCAGAAAACACATAAAATTATATAGGACTGCTTTGCCTCATTGCAAGGTACTATGAAGTTTCTCACCGCAAAATCCAACAACGTGAAACGTACATCGGCAAATTACTAAAGCAATTAGATGCATACATATTATTAAAAAAAACTAGATTTTTTCTAAACTCAAATCGAGTATATACATATTAATTAAACTGGTGTAGACTAGTTGGTTGCTGAAAGTGTGGAAAACGTTAGGTTGATCAGATTTCTCCAGAAAGATCCGCTATTGTATTGGTGGGTGGTCCACCACCTTCTGACGGTCATAGCTTCTAGGTTCTGTAGAAATCGGGTTCTGTTTTCAAAATGTTTCCTTCTTAATTAAAGCAGGTTTTTGTCATAGGCGTCCGTCCTCAGATCCTCTGAATAAACATGACATTTTAGTTTGTAGTTAATCTTTAAAAACGTAGGAAGTTATCGGCAAGTTTTAAATCAGACTAGAAGAGGGTAATCTGAAGAATTAATTTTCACCAAAACTGCCTTAAAGCATAATCGTTATTTGTTGCTATTTTTTTCAAGCATCCGATGAACGTATATGCTACAACTCTGGTTAGTCTAATACGGTACTAAAACTATAATTTTCAGGCGCGCAAAATACGGTCTACGTTACGTTGAGATCCATTGCTTGGTTTCTTTGTCGATGCTTGGCACGTGGTGCGAATGAATGATATAGTCTATTGAATATTGGCAAACACAGCCGGAAGCATACCGCATCTGTTGCCCAGATCCGCATTGGGGGCTCTAAAGAAGGTTTTGAAACGGGCGGGTAAGGAGACTATGAAGACCCACCAAAACAAGGGGATTCGTGCTCCTGATCCTCCTGGATGTCAAAAATGCCAGCAACACAATGAATTGGAAAGTAATTGTGGAGGCGATGAAGAGGAAGGGCTTTCCCCTCTACCTCCGTCGAATGATTTCATCCTACCTGGATGACAGAGGCCTGGTTGCAGGGGGGCAGGAGTACAAGGCTACTGCCGGAGTCCCATAGGGCTCAATTCTAGGACTCGTGCACTGGAACAAAGCTTACGACGAGGAGCTCGAGATCCGAGGTCTCCCGTATGGGGTGGAGACGTTGGCGTACGCCGACGACCTTGCACTCATGGTTACGGCCAGGAGCGAAAGAGCCCTGGAGAGCGCCGCCAATGAGGCCTTGTCAATGGTGTTCGAGTGGATGGAGTCCCATCACTTAAAACTGGCGCCCGACAAGACGGAGGCGATGTACCTAACAGGCAGAAAGAGGACGGCCGGCATTAACCTCGTGATGGCGGGCCATCCGATAGAAATCAGAAAGAAGGTAAAGTACCTTGGGGTCATGCTAGACACTGGACTGACCGGATCGGCACACGTGAAGTACGTGGCTGAAAAGGCCCAAAGGGTCTCCCTGAACCTGGCGCGGATCATGCCTAGGGTCGGTGGGGTGGCTGAAGTGAAAAGAAGACTCCTGGCCTCGGTGGCCGAATCAACGGCGCTATACGCAGCCCCAGTCTGGGGTGACATGTCAATGCGGACGGCGAAAAATAGGGGGGCGCTAAGGTCAACCCAACGAACGTTCGCAATCAGGGTAAGCCGGGCGTATCGAATAGTCTCGACCAAAGCTCTCCTGATCCTAGTCAAGATGCTGCCATGGGACCTCCTAGTGGCTGAACGAAGTAAAATGTATCTAGACGAAGGTCTGGATCTCACCAGAGCCAGGATTGCCACCATATCGGCCTGGCATGAGGAATGGGCGCAGGTAAGACCCGGTGTGACCACAGGATCTGGATCAAGGGTCTGACACCGGACCTCAGGGTATGGTATGACCGCCGACACGGGGAGCTTTCCTACTGGACGACTCAGGTTCTGACCGGACACGGACAGTTTCAGAGCTACATGTCAAGGATCAAAAAGGCCATCAGCGATATCTGCGTACTGTGCGACTCTGGAGAGACGGACCACGTGAAGCATACTGTTCTGCGGTATGATGCTCTCAGTGAAGCACGGGACGCAGCACCAACCGCTGTGAGAGGCCGACCCATCAAGGAGGTGGTCGCCCATATGATGACTTCGGCGGAGGCATGGAGGGAGGCGACGAACTTGTTCGACGCTGTTTTGACACTCAAGACAGCCAAAGAAAAGGCCAGGCGGGAGAGCTTTGAGCGGGTCTCTCGGGAGAGTGGTCGAGACGAGGAGCCGAAGGAGGGGGGAGTGGGTGGGGAGCAGCCAGGCCCTCATGGTCTCGACGCACCCTCACAAGACGGATTACAAAATGGCATCCCCCTATACAACCGCAGGTAGGCATGCGGGATGATAGTCAGGGATAGAGATGATTTAAAGAGAACCGTATGCCAAAGTAATACCGAGCCTGGGGGGGGTAGGGATGAATCCGGGTTTAGTGGGTTTGCGAGTCTCACACTAGTCACGCAGGCTGCTAGTGGCGCATGTGCATCATGCATTCCCGAAACCGCCCAGAACAGAAAAAGACCGCATCTGTATTAAATTAGCACGTCTAATAATAAACAAAGATAAATACTGGAGTCTAGTAGACGTACTTTTTCATATATATATATATATATATATAGAAGACGGTATGTTAATCTGCTTTGCTTACAACTAAAGCTCTACTATGCCGGTAACACAAATTGACACTACTGTTGGTAAAACAGAATACTTCTAGTTATATCAAACTCCAAATGAAACGTAAGGACAAACGGATATGCGGACCGCTGCTGGGCGGTTATGGGATCTGATAGGTGATTCTAATTAAAACCTGGATCAATAAAATTTGACTACAACGTTTGAAACTGACGGCGTAGTGTTCTAGGCGTGTTATAATAGCGAAACACTCCTCATGACGTGTTCGACCCGTTTCTCCCAGCCGTTGCTCTCTCAGGCCCGTTTTTTTGGCTGAGACAGCCTTAAGTAAGTGCAATCATCACACTTTCAGTTTTGCTACGGTCTAACAACTAGCCAGTAATCATTTGTTATGTATTGAAAATTATTTTTTCGCACCTTTCCTTTTGTCCTGATCGTTCTGTCAAACGGAACGCACTGTGTCGACAAGTGACGCCACCAGGGTTTTATTCACTAGGGCTTCACCAGGTTTCAAGAAAATATTCGTTATACGTTGCATACAACTATGATGCAACACATCTTTTTTTCGCCACTCTAGATATTTAGCTTATTAACATGCTACAAGAATTTAAAAATAAGCGATTTGTACTGCAGCCACAAATGTGCTTACATGCCGACGCTCTTCTGGTGGCACAAAAGCGCTCACAGAGGAAAACAAGCTGCTTAGTTTTGTTGTACAACAGTTGTAAAATTATTTGCGTTTTTGCTTAGTTTTTGATTACACGATAGGTAACCTTTAAAATAAAGTTCTGCAACTTGTCTTTTCTAAAGTGTAACGTAAGGTTCAGGGTAACGTAACAGCCTGTAATCAATTTCGTTGCCCTGGCTGCTTGCTTTTGCTAGAGTGGTATTCTAAAAAAACCTCAACCATAACGTACAGTACTCGAAAGTCAATGCCACCTCCCCAGCCTTTCTTAGTGGAATCCTAAAGCTTTTTTGGACTGACTCTCAGCCACCATTTAACGACCACGGATTTGCTTTTGCACTGCTTCTTAAGACGAATCCCTGAAATACAAGTGTGCAATGGTGGGTGCCACAGACGCAGCCATTGCCAGTTTCTTGCAGATTGTTGTGACGTTGGTTGCGTTCGTGATGGTAAGTCGATTTTTTTCTTCAAGTCGATCAGACGGACGACTCCAGGGAAAAATGCTACACACCATTAAAGACTCAGATAAAATGAAAGTATAGTCATGCCAAGCTCAGGTCCAACGAGCGCGAAAGAGCAGAAACAGTAGCTTAAGAATCAGTGCTTGCAGAAGCTCAGACGTTGCGGCCCGAAGCGACAAATTAATGCAGCACACGGAAAGGCGTATCAACCAGTTCACCTTGCTCGGCCGAAATTCGGACCGATGCCAGGAACGCCTGTGCAAAGTCAGAATGTCTAACACAGTTCCGAAGGCGGTAAGACCTGCTGTCGCAGGAGTACTAACATTTTAATTCACCAAAAAGTGGCTAGCTGAAACAACAAGATTTCGCGAGACATGTACCTCTCCTCTAAGTATGTAGTTACGTCCGGCCCCGCTGAGCTTCTCAATAAGGCATGTCAAGAGGTGTGAGCGGCCTGAGTTTTCCCTTTTACCACTAGATCAATATGGAAGAAATTCGCAAACCTTAAAGCCTATTTTCCGACATAGGACTTAGCATGGTAATGCTAGATCATTACATGGATGACCCTTCTAAATTCCATTTTAATTCGCATAGGGAAGATTTTTTTAGTAACGAGACATCGAACATTTTTGGAGGTGGGTCATCTCAGATCAACGAACTGCCAAACGTTGTAAGCTAACAAAAGGCAAAAATCAGATTGTGTGCGCGTGTTCAGCATTATTATGGGTTATCTCTAAGAAAATACCAATCGAACATGGATTCTGCACATATATGTATGCATATATATATATACGATGTATATATATATATATATATATATATACTCGTATATATAATATTATCTCATAATTAGTTTTTTTTCTATGTTCAAATTTTTACTGCACCTTTTTACACATGTAAACGGGCCATCGGGAAGTAAGCTTTTGGATACCAGACCGACAATGTGACACGACCGCTTGTCAACAACGGCAGCACGTTTGACCAACGTTTTGTATTCACCTCAGATGCTTTATTTACGGCTGCTTGGTAAAGTCGTGCTGACAACCCTCTTATGTCGCCGAGTTGTAAACGCGTGTCAACAATAGATCAACAATGTGGCTTTTGTCGACTGATACCCGCAGGCGTGCGTGGCCATTCCGAACATCCACAACATCCACCATCCGATCTTACATCATTAACATGGAACGTACCGTGCGGAATATTGCTAACCATACAGAAAAAAAACATTCCTCTCTCTCCCTCTCCCTCTCTCTCTCTCTCTCTCTCTATATATATATATATATATATATATATAATGTTAACTTTTTGGCGTTGACGTGGGAAAGCAATTAATACGCGTATATATATATATATATATATATATATATATATACACAATAAAACACAAAATCAATAATAATCAAAGCTGTTGGTGGATTACAATTATGATTAGACTGCAATAACAGCGAGATCAATATTACCAATAATAGAGTAGTTGTTTTATTAACGATGATATCTATCTAATACAGCCACATCACGAGTACGTCCAAAGAATATATATGTATATATATGAGCAATGTTTTGCATGCAAAAGAGATATTTTTTCCGTTACGATGCAGCATTACAGTTGGCAGAGCAACACTTTTTTTGTCGAGCGACAGGCTCAATGCTGTATGTTTGTGTTGCTATAGATTATACTATAGATATAAACATACTAAATATTTTATGCACTTGCGCAAGTTAACGCTGTAATGTATCTGTGCCATAAGCGCTGGGCTATTTTGTGTTTCGATGTGTTGATCGATGACTTGCTTGGCGTTACGTGGACGTTGCAATACAATTAGCATTCCTGCACAACTTTAAAATGATTAAAGAGATAACAGCACGTTGCCACTGTTATCCGCATCCGTTTGTGATGAAATGTTAACGACGATTGCGTTTTCTATTTATAATAATTTCCAGCAAATTACTATTGATTTAACAATTACTGCCGATATCTGTACATTTATGAATTGATTTAAACCATACTTGTACACTCCTGTTTGCTTGGGACTCTCCACAACATGGTAAACAAAAAATCCGTGAAGACGGTTGAGCTGAATTTTCACTGCTTGGTGAACACCTTCAACGCAGTATGAAAATGTTTGATGCTACGGCAAGTTTCTTAAAGCTTTTGAACAGACCAACTTGCCTGGATTTGTCATGGCATAGTTATTGACCGCTGCCTCACAGTCAATTTGCACATAAGCGATATCTAAATGAATACACTACCACATGACTGTCTAATGACGTGACTATTTATGGGTAAACAAAAAGTAATATCTCCGAGGGCCCATTTGCGTGAAATTGCGTATTCTTCTTTCACGCAATAAAAAGTGAAGACTTTCAAAGAGCCAGAAACAGTGAGCGCCCTTATCGTTTACTCTTCGTAAACATTCTGATGCGACAGACGGAAAACAGGCGGATCGGTCTTCCACGGTGGGTACAGAAACAATACTTTTCCCGTAGATTGTTATGCTTATTTGACACAGACACATCTTATGAATCAGTCAGTTTAATCGTATCTATCCGAGATCTTTCGTTCCCGTTTGCTTAGGCTAAACCTGCTTAGTCCATCACAGCTCCTTTTACCTATTAAAATAATCCCTGGGTTGAGCAAATATCTTCCACACCCTTCGTGGCTCGGACGTCGGAGCAAACCAGGACCTGCTGCGAGACTTGGACAAAAGCCTAAGGACAAGCCTCGAGGACCTTCTCAATCTAAATCGGGCCAACAGCAACTGGACCTAAGCTACCTTCCACTTTGGCTCGGAGATCTGGAAACGTTTTATTTTTTCCTTAGTTTCTGACGCACTAATTACGGCAGACAAAGCCCGGCTGCGTGCGGTCGTCCAAAAAGGAGCCAGCAGGTGGCTCTTTACGTGACCACGAAAGCTTTCGTCTGTGCATCGGTTTGAGGTTGAGGGCAAGACCAACTCAGGAGCACCGGTGTCCGTGCGAAACACAGGTGAACATCCGAAGAACTCATAGACTCTACTACAGAACAAGCGAAAGACGTCAAAGCCGTCGCAGGAGGTGAATGAGATTACAGCCTGAACCTTCAGGTCAGCTCTAATGCCGTGCATCCTAAAGCCAGCCGACTCCGTAAGAAACGACAGAAAGCGACGGTCTCTTTTTATCTCCTTTGAAAGGGGGACGGCACTTGTTTGGGATGCGATGATCGCCGATACCCTTGAGACAATTTCTGCTAGTCGACCCAAATAGGATCCTACTGGCCAAAGACAACCCCTAATTAACTTTTATTGTTACAGGAGTGGCAGCCAGGGCTCCGACTCCGAAAAGATCTTAGAAACGATTGGTGGTGCCGTTGCAATTCCTCCCACTAGGCCCAAAGGGTCCCCCTGAACCTGGCGCGGATCATGCCTAGGGTCGGTGGGGTGGCTGAGGTGAAAATAAGGCTCCTGGTCTCGGTGGCCGAATAATCGGCGCTATACGCAGCCCCAGTCTGGGGGGATATGGCAATGCGGGCGGCGAAAAATAGGGGGGCACTAAGGTCGACCCAACGAACGCTGGCAATCAGGGTAAGCCGGGCGTATCGAACAGTCTCGACCGAAGCTCTCCTGGTCCTAGCTAAAATGCTGCCATGGGACCTCCTAGTAGCTGAACGAAGTAAAATGTATCTAGACGAAGGTCTGGATCTCACCAGGGCCAGGAGTGCCACCATATCGGCCTGGCATGAAAAATGGGCGCAGGTAAGACCCGGTGTGACCACAGGGAGCTGGACCAAGAGTCTGATACCGGACCTCAGGGTATGGTATGACCGCCGACACGGGGAGCTTTCCTACTGGACGACTCAGGTTCTGACCGGACACGGCCAGTTCCAGAGCTACCTGTCAAGGATCAAGAAGGCCATCAGCGATATTTGCGTACTGTGCGACTCTGGAGAAACGGACAAAGTAGAGCGTTCTGCGGTGTGATGCTCTCAGGGAAGCACGGGACGCAGCACCAAGCGCTGTGAGAGGCCGACCCATCAAGGAGGTGGTCGCCCATATGATGACTTCGGCGGAGGCACGGAGGGAGGCGACGAACTTGTTCGACGCCGTTTTGACACTCAAGACAGTCAAGGAAACAACCACGCGGGAGAGGTTTAAGCGGGTCTCTCGGGAGAGTGGTCGAGACGAGGAGCCGAGGAAGGGCGGAGGGGGTGGGGAGCAGCCAGGCCCTCATGGTCTCGACGCACTCTCACAGGACGGATTACAAAATGGCATCCCCCTATCCAACCGCAGGTAGACATGCGGAATGATAGTCAGGGATAGAGCTGATTGAAGGAGAACGGCAGAGACGCCTCTCCCACGGCTTCGATGTAATGCCAAAGTAATACCGAGCCTGGGGGGGTGGGAGGAATCCGGGTTTAGTGGGTTTGCGAGTCTCACACTAGTCACGCAGGCTGCTAGTGGCGCATGTGCATCATGCATTCCCAAAACCTCCCAGAACAAAAAAAAACTAGTGTCTGGCTCTTCTGACCGGAGACTTGAACTGTAGACTTGATATTGCTGCGTTTTCCCGGCCAATTGGCCTTCGTCAAGCGCTTGGGGAATATGGGTTTTGGATGTGTACTACTTCGTCGCCGCCAACCTTACACTGCGATGGCGGTAGACCTGGCGATTATCCACAGAGGGGTGGGTTCTCTACTATATATTCTTTACTCGCTTACAAAGGTCCTGAAGGAGATATCAAATATGGCGGACAAGTGACTGGCCTTGTAATTACTAGATTTAAAAGGCATTTACTAGTTCATTTAACATTTAAAGTAAAATATGAGGGCACTAGTACGCCGCAAGCTCGGTAAATACATCGACGTAAATGAGTTACGCGTGGAGCTTTGCGCTTGGCACCCCAATGAACTGCCGGAAATGTCGCCAAGTCTGCTCTCCGGCATGTTGACACGAGTGGTGTGGTCGTCTACGTATAAGCTTACGCTGAGGGGACGTCGGTCACTCGAGTGGTTTGACTCATATTACTATCGTGTGAGAGCTTATGTTATTTAAGCTATCATCTTCTTTTGAGAACACCCAGAGATAAGAATTTTTTATTGTAGACCCTGTCGCTTGTACCGACAACTGATAGACTTCAAGAAAATCTTGATCGCCAAGGAAAGTTTTTTTCGTGTCGGCAGTCATACCACGTCCTGAAGTCTGATATCAGCCTCTTGGCTCCAGCTTCTCTTAGTCACCCCGGGTGTAACGTGCACCCATTTATCCTGCCAGGTAGCGACTGTGGCCATTCTGGCTCTGATTAAATTCAGATTTTCCTCTAGAAATAGCTTGCTTTGGTCTCCCGCCAGAATCTCAGGTGGAACCAAGAGTACTTAGGCCGCGACCCTCTGGTACGCCCGACTAACCCTGATTGCTAGTGTCCGTTGGGCCGATCTTAGTACTCTCCTATTTTCACCGTCCGCAGTCCCGTGCCGCTCAAACAAGCTTCGCGTAGAAAGCCTTTGATTAAGCAACCGAAGCCTTTGATCCTCCCTTAAGACTTCCCCAATTTTTGGCGAAATCTATGCCACGTTTTAAGTGGTCCGCTGGATCGCTGCCACTAAATGTTTACATGTGTTGCTCCAGTTAACCCCGTATGGAGAATTACCCCGAGGCACTTCCCCTCGTAACAAATTTGTATCGACAGGCCCGCCATCATAAGGCGGACTTCTTTTGTCCATTTCCAGCCTTTAGATACAGTACTTTAATCTGATGTGGTTCGAGCGTCAAAATAAATGCGGTCCATTCACTCCGTCACCATCGATAGAGATTCGTTGACTGTGTCCTGTAGAGCTGCTCTTTTAAACTCCATCTCACAGGCGCGTGGTCTCCTCCGTTCTCCTATCGTAGAAAACACTTATTCGCTTACCAGAGTAAGACCTGCAAAAGCTGCATGGTCTTTTCTAGAAGAGGTATCCATCATTAAGTTCTATTAGGCTTTTCTCGGTTTCTCGAAACTATGTGCCCTCTCCGATGTGCGTCGGCTCCCCCATGTCGTGCTCGTGCCATTGAATCCCCGGGTATAATTAGTTTATTGCTCTCTTGGCCGCGCACGCTCTCGGCAAGTTTTTCTAGAAGTCCTTTGAGTTTCTCTACCCACCATGCAAACGTAGCACCTTGATAATTCCGCTTTGCAATTCTTAGCTATTTGGTCTTGGCTACCAGACCTTCCTCGCAGCCTTGCTCTCCGTGCAGCCTAGAGTTCTGCGGCTCCGTTTCGGGCATTTCATGCGAATAAAATTCTCAGCACTCTTCAACCTGAATTACTTATATCCTAGTCCTAGGGTTTTATAAGCCAGAATGTTTTTTTTGTCCCTTCTCTCTCTTGCTGTATGGCTTCACTATTGTTAAGCAATGCGGCTTTTTCGGCATCCAATCCATCAACCACCGAGACTGAGGGCATCGGTGACTAGAGCTTGCCCTGCTAGACTTTGTCCGAGGCAAACTTCTCAGAGACTGCGATAACGCGAACACATTTCGGGCGGAAAGGTTGGCCTGTGTGAGCTTAATATATTTAAGCATCTTCTCTGGGCACTTCCATTTTGATGCTTCTGCATTCATGCAGAGTCTCCAGCATAAACAAGCGTTCGGCACTGCGCTCGTTTATGCTAAAGACTCTAGCAAAGTTGGCGTACAGTTTAGACAGAGTGTCGCAACATCTATCTTAAGCAAATTTTAATTTGCTTAAAAGTGCTTTACACTATACATAAGGCGAGTACTTTGCCTTTCAATCAGGACGAGAAGCCGCGTTTTCTATGTATTGTCGGATTCTGCGCCGATGGTTCGAGATACTTCGGTTTAGGCTGCGTATGCCTGTAACGCAGCAATTATCCAGTTGCTAAACCTGCTAAACTTGACTGATTCAAAGCTAACAAGAACACGTTTGCATTGTTCGATTTCCAATCCGGAACTCCAATTCGAACATCCGATAGGACGTTGCGCTACCGTTTACAGCTTAAATACTGATCTAGTAGCTAAATACTAAATCACAAACCTGGCTGCGGTTTATCCTGACTAGCTTTGATGGTTGCCTCAGTTGAAATTCGACGTCTGGTGTTCGTTGGATGGTACTATTACAGACGAAAACTCAAAACGTAACACTATTAACGCTATCATACATCACAGATAAACGGTTACCTTATAATACCACGCTTCTTATTTTAGGATTATATATATATATATATATATATATATATATATATATATATATATATATATATATATATATATATATATATATATTACAATTATGTTTCTTTTACTCAAATTGAGTCTATTATACATTTCAAAATGTTTCTTCATGAAGCTCTATCTTCTTCGCGCTTCCGACGAGAGAAGTAGTGCAACGATTTTCGGTCCAGCGCTGTACATTCCACTGCATGGTACTTGGCACACCGCTGCAGGCAAAAACGGCAGGTGCACAACTCGTACTCCTCGTGAAAAAATGCGTTTGAACAAACCAGGTAGTGATAACCATCCCATGTACCTGGTGTATACATGGCGATTGTCACATGCAGGACCAGACCAAAGGTGCAAGGCATTGAAAACGACCAAATCACCGACCTCCCGTCTGGCCTGTTCGACTTTAGCTTCCCACTCCGAAATAAAATATTTGTAAGGTACTGTACGCCGCATCTTGAGCCTTAGTCGGATTGTTTCAGCAGCCGGTGGACAGCCTGACATGAGATACAAAAGCTTCTTGCTCGAATGGGCAAGCAAAGTACTCGCTTCATATATAATGAAAAACACCTTTCAAGCTGGTTAAAATTCACCAGCGTGAGGTGGTTCCACACCCTGTCAAGACCATACATCAGCCCCGGAACAATCTTAAGCATGAAGAGCCTCACTGCTGAGAAAGCGGACAGTCTTCAGACATTGCCTACTTCCCCGTAAAGAGATCGAAGTTCCTTCCGTACTGTTTCGTTTATAAGGGCTATGAACGTCGTTCCTGTATAATGAACCCAGAGGCCAATATACTGGAGAGAGTTAACAAACTCCAATAGTTGGCCGCAGCAACGTATAACGTCTCTGGCAGCCAATCGACCTCCATGCCTGAATGTCATGGCTTTGGTCTTCCTGGTACTTATCTCAAGTCCCTTCGAGAAAAGGAACGCCTCTATCATAGAGGTAATGCGCTTTATGGCGCCTAGGTCACGATGAGCGACCACGATATCATCTGCATACATCACCACTACGGCTTTTTGGTACTCCTGCCGAGCGTAGCCGACAAGGTCAGCAAGAAGAAGTGCAAACTAGATGCAGCTTAGCGGGTCTCCTTGCGGAAATCCCACATTTTGCTTAATCTCTAATACACCCTGCTCACCGTCGAGCAACAAGGTGTCCTCCTCAGAGAGACTTGCTATTACGCTCAGGGGAGAGCCACCCTGTTTGCCATCACCCCTTGAAGCGAAGAGAAAGCCTGGCGACATGCCAGACTTTAGGCATCCGCCCCCTCTTTATAATTTCATTAAAGAAATCACAAGGAGTTTCTGCCAAGAGAGGAAGTGACTGGATCCAATGCTTGCAGCAGACCTGATCGGGCCCTAAGCTCTTTCTCTTCGGGAGTGACCGTAGAACCTGACACACCTCCTCCACCCCGAATGATATATATATATATATATATATATATATATTATGGTTTATTAACACCCAGGTTGGGTAAATTATAAACAAGTACATTCGTTTCAATTAGTGGCTCTTCCACATCACCAGATCTTCTCTCATTTTGGGAGTTCAGCTATTGACTGAACTGCTGGCCATGCTGCGGCGTGGTATCTATCGCAATAACCTAAGCATCTCGAGCACCTACACTTCTGAGGATCGTGGAATTCTCGCGTGCTGCATAACACGTGATGGAACCCGTGGGCTGCCAACGCCGTAGTAAAATGTTTACTCTTACATCCGGCTGCTTGCCAAGTTGTGTTCCTCATTGCTACTGTTGTGTATACACCTATGTCTATGTTCTTTCATTTTTCCCCCCACTTCATAGTGTAGGCCACAAACGCCGTCGTTCTACAGGTACTACCAGGTAGGTAGTCTCCATCGTACTTGTAATTCCTGTGTCATTACAGTGCCTCCTTCTAAAATATGAACTATTCTATTCCTACATGAATTAGCTAACCCCAAAACCCGCTTCATGAAGAAAAATCGAACTCTATCTAGTAACTGTAGATCTGCCTCTCCTAAGTGATATACCATATGTTGCAATTAATTCTACTTTAATCTTGAAAAGGGCGGACGCGGTATGTATTGACAACATTTGCGGGTTTTTAATTGCTGCTGCCGCTTGAATGGCTTTCCCTACTCTGCTTTCAATATGCTTTCGGAAACTGCTATTATTTGACGTTATAGTGACCCCCTGATAGGTGAATTTATTCACAAAATTTACTAGATTACCTCTGGCTTGAAGAACGTCGTCTTTCGCTAATCGACATTTTCTTTGAAATTTTACTGCTACTGTCTTTTGCCAGTTTATACTAAGTTCTATCTCGACTATATAATCAATTAGCCGTTATAGTCCCTGGTTAGCCCTAAATAGAAGCCTACCATAGATTGCTATGTCACCTGCGAACATTAAAGTACTTGCCCACTCTCGAGTCCATTCCTGCCTCACTCGATTAGGATATATATATATATATATATATATATATATATATATATATATATATATACTACCGTTGAGTAAAAATATTATCAAACAGAATACGGTGGTACGGTCGATAGCTTGACAGCAATAATTAAAATGTAAATCCAGTCGCAACACGTGTTTTACTGTGGCAACCAAACGATCGCAGGATTTGAGTAAAATTTAAAGGTATTAACACAAAAAGATAAATTTACACCCAAATATATCGACAGATCGAGCCGGCGACACTCCGTTGATGACGACCATGGCTAGCGCACTGGAGAGGCCATGCCTAAATAGATATATATTCGAAAATTGATCTAAGCATGTTTATTTAAAACGCACATGATTTAAAAGCGTCTTTTGGAAGCAAGCTGGGTTGCTTCTCCGAATTTTTCTTTATCTCCTCCATAGTAAGGAGTGAGGCGAATTGTTTGCCTAGAGTTCAGGCTTCTTGCGTCAGACGCGCTCACGCAATCTTTTTTAAAATTTCACGACACGATATTCCGTATTCGCCGTAGAACGAGATGGCAAAAACTCGTACAAGATAATTTTTGTTAATAAATAAGAATAAAAAGTGTTTGGTGTTGAATCTGCTCTGCCTGAAGTTGTTTGATTAACTCTGTCATTGGAAGCACCACTAGGATGATTAAGCTTTGCCCTTGATGTCGTAACTATATACCCATGATCGCTGCCAGTCCTCTGACGTACAAAAGATCGGTTAAGACTGCTACAACTGATCCATGAAATATATACAATTCATCGTGTATAATATCACCTTATTAGTAAATCAGGTATTGTTGAGTATGATATATTGAACCTTTTTAACGTTTTCTGTTATTGACGTCAAGATCTTAAACGGTACTATAAATGTTCGCAAAATTTGGCATTTACGTAGCCGATGAATTAAAAATAACCGGTAAAATTTTAAATTCAAAGTACTATAACTTGCCGATCGGCTCTCGCATATATATATGTATATATATATATATATGTGTATATATTGTGGTCGACCTTGGTCGCATGTCGTCTTCAGTGACTATTATTACGCAGAGTGTTGCCTGAAGTAGCAAAACGAAATTAGGCACACGTGACATGAACTGCGACAGTAAGCAGAAATGTCACGTCACGTTTCTTTTATATTCAGGCTTTTCCGACAGCAGTGGCAACGGGAGACAGTCGCAATGGTAGAACTGGTCGTCTAATCAAAGTAACTGTAAAAATGCCACTAAAAGTAATCGTAGTAATAAAGTCATTAAAACTGAAAGTAGGAGTAGTTATTACGTCTAGCAGCAGGAGCAGTAGTAAAAAAATGAAAACTGGCGATAGCTCAGCGATGAGGTGAAGGCACGAGAAATGTGAATAGCGGCGAATTCAGCATTCGCGCGTTCCTAAACGCGACCGTTCCGTATTGGGCGGCTTTTGGCCATCGACCATTGATCTATTGGTTGACTGACAAAGAGCCTTCTCTCCTCTTTTGCTGCGTCTCCGCTGGGCCGTCTTCCACCGGCAGGTCCGCTGATGGGCTCCCTTCCGCTGATTGGTCCCGCTAGACACGACCCAGACATCGGCGAAGCGCACTGAAGCGCATCGCAGTCCGGGGCCTTCATGACCGTCACTATTCATGGCATTATTCTTATTGTCATCGACGAAGTCTCATAGCTACAACAGCCGTCATCAGTGTCGTCTTCGTTGTGGTTCTTGTTGTTGTTGTTGTTATTGTTATGGTCTTCGATGTTGTTCTTGTTGTCTTCGATGTTGTCGTTAGATCTGTTGGCGGGATTTCGCGACGTGGCCCGCGGGGCGGATGTTGTTCGCCGATCCGTCGTAGCCGTCCAGCAATCGGCGCTGCTGGCTCGTCGCTGCACGTTTGGTTGGCTACACAAACACAAGGACAGACAAAGGCAACGGCGCTTCTAACAACAACGACAACAACAAAAACAACAACAATAATAATATTAGCAACCATAAGCAACATTTCAACCATCTGAACAACAACAGCAGCAGCAGCAATAACAACAACAATAACAACAGAAGCAACGACAGCATCAACGACAGCAGCAGCAGCAACAACAACAGCCGCTTTTTTAATAGGGACAACGGTAGCGGTGGCAACAACAACAACAACAGGAATGCCAAAAACATGTGTATATACATAGATTTTCTTTATTTTGTAGAATGTTTAATTTTTTAAGATGTGTCATACATCAGTGATCGAGTATAGTAGTAGTAGTTTTATTAACCAATGATTGGTTTACGAATATACATCATAGACATCGCATTTCCAGAGTTGAGACAGCGGAATTGCTCTTTCACAACGCTGAGGGTGATATAGATCACACGGGCAGCCACAAAGTTTACACATACACTCCGCCGAGATTTCATGAAACTTCTCGCGCGCACAGATGGAAGCCGTGGACGGCAAATCTGGTGATTAGATGCCGGTTCTCATAACTGCAGGCTCTCCACAAATCCGACGTCATTGCTCTCGTTTCATTTCGCGGGTTTCCCTTTCCCTTAGCAATGATACTTAGAAGACTGGTCCTCCATTCCACGGGTAATTGGGATGTTCTAAGCACTTCATTGAAAAGAGCAGTAAAACACGGCACTAACAACGTGGCCTGCCGAAGATGTTGAATGAAGAAGTGATCGAGTATATATCAATAGAAGCTAGTCCACGTACATACTCGATGGGTCAAATACTTCGTAACGTAAAATGCAAGCAATATAGAGATAAAGAACATAGCTTTTATTGTTCAGAATGATCCTCATTAAGCTCAACATATGTAATCGAACGATCCTCAATAGCATTTATACCACGAGCAAAATAATCAGACTCATTAGACCCAAAAATACTCCTTCAAGGCACATATCACATCATTGTTGCTCTGATATCTTGTTCTGAAAAGATACTTCTTCAATGTGGGAAATGCTCGACGATTTATAACTTCGCGCAATTTATCCATAGCATTGAGAGTCGTATGAGCCGGCTCATTGTCGTGGCGAAACAGCACAATATTCTTCTGCATCGCGGGCCGTTGTGCTATAATGCATTCCTTAGCTGATCAAAGAGTGTTGTGTTGACCTCCACAGCGATAACTTTCCCTGTAAAGAGGTAGTCAATTGGTACAATACTTTTGCATCCCCCAATGCGGCCGCTAAAGCCTTTCCGGTTGCGATGTGCACCATTACTTTGGTGGCAGTTACGAATCGGCCCGAACGATGCTTCGGATTTCGTCCTAAATGCTGCAAATTGCTCTCCGAAATTGACGCGTGTCAGTGTTTGCTCAATGCGGTAGCCATACATGCTAACGCAATATTTCGCGTACTTCACGAGTTGGTAGACTTCTAGCATAGTTTTCTCATCCAAAGCTGTTTTCGGTTGTCCAAAACGTGGTCGGAACGCCCTCGGCACTCTCTACTAAACGAGGATGCTGCTAAACGGCGCTCTCTATTGAAGCTTCATATGCTAATGGTACTGTGCGCCGATGCATTAATTCCGTAAACTGCATTTGGCTTTCATATTCGTTTGAGTTAAGCCTTCAATAAAATGTTTAATCGTAGCACGGTAAAGAGCACAGCTGGGAGTAAATGGCTACGGCATGGTATGTGTTTTTGTGACTTGCCCGCTCCAGGATGTCTCCATTGCGTTGGCAGGGCGTCACTCGATCTAACGGGGTGAGTAATCGTTCCAGACAACTCTGGTTTCTTCGATCTAAGTCGTTTAAACCCGCATCGTTTTCAGAATGGCTTATTTCTCTATGTGTCCGTTTAACTCTGTACTGATGTAAAAATCTCTACTCGGATATGTTTACACCAAACAAGCTTTTCAGTCTTCTTGTTCCAATGTGATTTATGTTGTGATGCATCATTTCTACCCTGGCTGCATACCCAATTTTCCCTTGTACTTCTCTTCTCTGAACTACATTGTAGTGTATTGTCTAGGGATTCCGATGCCGCTAGATATCTTGGTTAGTTTAGGGCTTATCTGGATCCACTTGATTATTGGCTTTGCTTCTTCTTATTGATCGTTCTGGACTGGTTGACACTGTGTTACCATATGTCACACTGGACACCGTGGCAGTTTCCTCGTAAGTATTGAAAAATCTTGAACCTATCAAAAATCTATAGAGAATGCTCGTATGCGCGTACGAAGTCGTGGGTGCCCCAGAGTACCCACTACTTCGTCTCCCTTTATTGCCTTATATGCAGCTTGGGCTGTTGATATTCCTAAGCTGCTTATTATAGTGCTTGACAATGCAGTGCCGTCTCCTGAGCATAAAGTAGACTTTTTTCGATCCCAAACCGAAAACATCTACGGTACACTTATTCGTGTAAGGAGTTAGGAGTTCTTTGGTCTCGATCTGCATGACAATTTCTAGTACTTTGTATACGCATACACATACTCTGCTGATGTAACTTGGCAGTCGTAAATGGTTAAAATACAAATAAGTCAGTTATTATCGTAATTTTAACTTTTTTTTTATTTAGCTGTAAATATATGGATGCAAAGCTTACTAGAACCCTATGCGAGAAAGGCACACATTACGAAACCAAAGGCGAGAGGACCGTCACGTAAGTGGTCTCCTCAAAGAGTCGCCGCTCTTTGCTACAACCGGGAGATCTGCCGCTGACTGATGACTTTCGAATGTCATTTTTACGTTTAGCGTAATAAGCTATGTCGTAAGCGCTTAACGTTTACATATAATCTATGGTCACACACCACGTTATAAAAAACAAAAGTGTTTTAAGGTGCATGTTTGCAATCGCTTGATTTGCTTTGCAAAGCTTTGCAAGCAATGAGTGTGTTAGGCGGGAGTGTCAACGTGGTGCCTCCAAGTTTTCTTCGGCGGCTTCTTTTGCAATATTTTAATTGCTATTGCCTTCCGTGGGTACAAACGCTTAGCTATCGCGACACGACCGATGCCTTAAAAACTAGCCTAAAATCTTACTTTTGATATAAATGGCTGGGAATCGCCGGCTGGCATTGTCGACACAACGCTTATATTGTAAAGTTCACAAGCTTGCTGTTTACGCGGCGGCGGCAGCGGCGGCTGCTGTTGTTTTTGCTGTTATTCCTCTTCATCTTCTTGTTGTTGTGATTGTTGCTGTTGTTGCTTGATTGCCTTGCCAAGTCCTCGGCAAAAGCCTCAGGTTTTCACTCTTTGCTTTTTCTAGCATTCGTGCACTTGTGGGGCCCTCTACCTTAACACAGGCAAGAAGAGCTTCAATTCGCAATCCACAAAGACACTACTAAAGCAGGCATTTTTCTATTATTATTATTATTATTATTATTATTCAATTTCTCGGTGTCCCCAACAATTGTGGGACCTACACGTGTATCCGCCTAGGCTCACCCCCACTCCTCAATCCATAGAGCTGATGACAGCGGCGGCGTTTCCCCTACACACTGCGAGCGAGAGTTGCTGACGCAGAAACTTACCCTTGCGCTGGTCACCCGTGTTAGCACTAATTTTGAATACCTAGAATTTTTAGGAAGATACTTGTGTTTTCACTGATTGAACCCATCGTTTCCATGGCGACGAGTACGAAGTGGTATCCTTTCTCCAGGTCAGAGTATTTGCGTTTTTTGGCGATCTCAGCATGTTCAGCAACCCACCCTGACCGGGTAGCGCTGTACATCAAGTATGACGGAGCCACTCTACATGATACCGTGGCATCCCATACTAGGCATTTGCCCTTAGACCATGGCGGAATGGTGACGCCGTCGGGTGGTTATTATTATTGGCAGTTGTTCTTGTTCTTGTTATTGTCTATTGCTGTGTTATTGTCACCTCTTGCCCGTGCAGGACTGGTAGGATTTCCTGTCTGTCGATCATCATGCCCCTCGTTATAATTGCCACTGCCATACATGTTGTTGTTTTTAATTGTCTCTGCTAGTCTAGTTTGATGAACTAAGGTGTTAAAGTGTTCGTTAGCGTTGACGCAATAGCCACTGTTGTTTCTGTCACGACAACGCAAACATCGTCACTCATCCGTCTTCAATAAGCAGCCACTCTAATTTTAGCTTCGCTGGCATTATGGCATTGAAGTCTGCTTCCGTGATGGGTGAAGTTAAATTCATTACCTCATTTATGTTTATCAATGCCTTTTGAGTTGAATTTCCTTATAAGAACAAGTTGCGCAAGCGTCTTTAGGTCTATTATGGCAGCACAGAATCCCAGTAGCCTAGGGGTAGTTGAAACGAAAACGTTACACCGAAAAAAATACCAGCTAGCACGATTATTATTAATAATATTATAATTATTAATATTACTCTATATATAATATGACTACACGCTCACCTACCCACAGACAGTCTTGGTACATGGTTTCCGGGAAGGTAATTATCTCTATCGAATATATAATATATATATATATATATATATATATATATATATATATTTTTATATAGACGTTTTTAGTGATAACATAGAGCATCAACGGTAGGCGAGTCCTGTATAACTAACATGGCGCCGCTAGTTTCAGAAGAAAAAAACTACTTTTTTTCCAGAATGCACAGGATTTGCCGTTAGGAAAGGAACGAAAGGCGACATCCGAGTCAATACTAAGGGATGACTTACAACACAGCATCTCATGACATCAAGCGAAAACTTCTGGTTCATTCAATGGAAAAAAAAGCGTTGCGGACCGCGACGACGGCCGCGATGTGAGGGATGCAAGGCCGCCTCGGTTTCCCCATGTAGCTGCCCATCGCTGGCGCGTCAACCGAATCGATCCCAAATGCAGTAATGCTAAGTAGCCGCCGTAGGCTGTAACTTCATCAACTTGTCGAGCGGAAGTTTACGCGGGCGTATTATTCTTACTGTTAGTATTATGATTATTATTCGACAGTAAATAGCATTCGCCGCTCGGCAGCAGCAGCAGCAGCAACAACAGTATTAGGGTATCTCCACCTGGAACATTTTGCTGAAAAGCGCCACTTGAGCAAATTCCGTCAAAGCAAACCAACGGCTTGTGAGACGCCACTATTAAGAAAACTATTTGTAGCTTCCTTCACGAACACAGAGGCGTCATGCTTGAGAAGACGCCGAAAAGTCGTCGGACAAAAATAGCCGACATCAACTTTTTGCTAAGCAACCGCACTTTTTAATTTGTCGAATTTGCTTCTTTAATTTGTTATGGCTTATGTTATCGTCGCCATTTGCGGCATAAGTTTGTCGTAAGTTTCGACGAAGTGCTGCTATTTCAACGGACAACACATACATCACATACATGCTCAGTCATTTGCCCTTGTGTCTGTCATATTTGCATCTTCCGTCAACCTTTTGAGCAATTCAAGTAGTAGTAGTAGTAGTAGTGGCACAAAAATGAGTGACGAAAATTCCAAATAGACATTTCTTACTCATTCTCACATTTCTTAAAAGCTTTCTTAGACGGTTATTCTTTCTCGTTACTTTTGCTTGCATAAGACTAGAAGGTTACGACAAAAGAAAACTATCAGATGTCGTACTAGGAAGTACCCTAGAGCGTCATCCATCTATATTTGTCTCCATATTGCGTCGTCTTGAATTCGGATAGTTAACAAAGCTTACTCATGCCACACCCCCCAGGCAGTTGAATCAACTATTTGAGCGGACGAAAACTGGCTGTACAATTGATAGGTTAAGAACTACATTTCGTTGGAAAACGTAGGAAAACGTGGATTTCTGAACTAACGATAAGAAAATAACACTCTGTAGCTATACGATCAACATTGACGAGTTCAAAAGCTGTTAGTTTTATTTTTGCACTTCATAGACATTCCTGCCTCCTACCACAACTACCAGAATTCCAGTCGTTACAATCTTCACCTACAAATGAAAACCATTATGTAAAAAAGTGAGACAGTGGCGATCGACAGTGCTATGTCAGTTCAACCCCACCCATTATTTTTATTAAAAAAAAAACACTACAAAATTTTGTCCTGAAAAAAACCTTTTTGCTTTATCACGTGCAGTGCACACTTGGATTGAAATATTCCCGAATGCCTCCTATTACGGCTGCTGATCTCAGTGATATTTAGAAAAAAAACTTTGATTATGCATTTAATTCGAATGCACAAAAGCTTCAAGCTCAATGGCATGTTCCATTTCGCCTTAGAAGTGTTCTGCTAAAAATGTAAGGTGGTTTTAACATAATATAAAATCGCCTCTATCATCACATAAAGGGCGTGCGGTGCAATTATCATGGACATATATGTATTGTTTTTAGTATACGTACTTTTGTAAGAAAAACGTTACCGCCATATAGGCGAGTGCTATTTGAATTAGCATGCACCTATTTGACTACCCGCCAAGCAAACAATGTTTGTTTACGGCCATGGCTTTTAAAACAATTGATCGCTAACTCCTTAGGATGTCATAAAAGTATCCTAGCAATTCACATTTGCTTAGTTAGCGTAGAGCAGATATGTTGCCATTTATGAAAGGTAAGTCAATACCAGGTGCAACGTCACCTAACACGCTTTGAGAGCACCGATCCGCAGGCGTTTCAGGAACATGTCTTGGACGCCTTCCACTAACTTTCTGTATCTAGACAGATGGGGCTCCCAGACAGGAAAGCAATATGTGAATTTAGGGAAAACCAAAAAAATTATAATAGCAAATGAGATGTCGGTTAAATGAAACAACGGAAGATATAATTTATAATGCACAATGATGTTTCCACAACGTTGGTAATGTGGTAAAGCTAACATTTAGATCAGCCGTAATATATATGCTTAAGCCCCGTGTATGAGAAAGAGTCGGTAAAATACAGTCGTTCATTTTGTAGTCAAAGTCAAGTACACCATGTTTTAGTACTCACATACCCACTAAACCCGGATTCCTCCCCCCAGGCTCAGTACTACTTTGGCATTACTTCGAAGCCGTGGGAGAGGCGTCTCTGCCGTTCTCCTCTACTAAGCTGTATCCCTCTCTATCATCCCGCATGTCTACCTGCGTTTGAATAGGGGGTTACTGCCATTTTGTAAAGCGTCCTGTGAGGGTTCGTCGAGACCATGAGGGCCCGGCTGCTCTCCCCCCTTCCTCGGCTCCTCGTCTCGACCACTTCCCCGAAAGACCCGCTCAAGTCTTTCCCGCCTGGCCGTTTCCTTGATTGTTTTGAGTGCCAAAACGGCGTCAAACAAGCTCGTCGCCTCCTTCCATGTCTCCGCCGAAGTCATCATATGGGCGACCACCTTCGTGATAGTCCAGCCACTCACAGCGGTTGGTGCTGCTTCCCGTGCTTCCCTAAGAGTATCACACCGCAGAACAGTATGCTCCACGGTGTCCGTGTCTCCAGAGTCACACAGTACGCAAGTATCGCTGATGGCCTTTTTAATCTTTGATCTGTTTGATCTCAAAATAGCCCCGATTGCGTCGTATGGGATACGTGTCATTTGGGAGGACCTCACGGCGCAGAACCTCGAACAGCTTAACCGTGTTAAGGCCTCCTTTCTCAAGAGGGCTCTGAGATTACACATCTCGACCCGGAACCGCCTAGTATATCTCCTAGCAGACACACCGCTGTTCACCGAAGAACTGCGGCACCGCTTTGATCTGTCAACGACGACGGCTTTCAAGGACAACCTCGAATGCTGGAAGATAAAGTTTGCGGATATCGATGATAGATTCTTCGAAACTGGAGCTATGACACGTAACGAATGGAGAGGGGCGTATCGTTACAACCGTCACGTCGTAACCCGCTATGCCGTACACAGCTTTCATCATAAACTTTGTATCGTGCGGGACTTCCACGAACCAGATGACCATTGCAGGTGCTCCAGATGCGAAGCACACTGTGGAAGATACCACGCCGCTTCTTGTGCTCTGGTCCCTTCCCTAGGTAGCATGACTGACCCGATCTTAAAATATTCGCGATGAGCACTTTCTAGTCTATTGCCATATAGGAGAAAATTGGGTTGTAGCCATATAGTCCGTGTAGTATATACTTATATACCGGATATCTTGTGGGCTCAACCCGCAATGTGACACGACCATGCCCAATGGTGCAATTTTAGCCGCTATTGTATACAGTGAAGATATATATATATATATATATATATATATATATATATATATATATATATATATATATATATATATATATATATATATTGTGTTTATACTACCTGGCAAAGGTGAATAAATGTTTGAATTGAATTTTTAATCTTTGACATGTAACTCTAGAACTGGCCGTGACCGGTCAGTACCTGAGTCGTCCAGTAGGAAAGCTTCCCGTGTCGGCGGTCGTACCACACCCTGAGATCCGGTATCAGATTTTTGTTTGTTTTTAGTAATACTATATTAATATTTCAGTGAAACGCACCTTTATACGTAAATGTAGGGTTTTGCTCAAGCTAGTGGCTTACGAACCTTAGCAAAGTATTTGCGGTGACTGAATGCTGTATTAAATATTTCTAGTAATTTATTGTATTCTAATAGCAGCACGTCTATTAGCAGCAATGTGTCAACGAAGCAATTACATTTGACCGCACGAGAGACTGTGCAAAAATCACACGAATAACCTCTCGCGCGATTCATCTATATTGTCAAAAACACTACGAAATATTCATTAGTAATGATACGGCGACACATATTCAGTGCTACAATTATACAAAGTCAACCAAGCTGAGCCTTCTTGCCAGTTAGAAGTACAGCATAACTATGACGCGTATGTTTATGATGCTAGCGCAAACCGCTGCACACAAGCACACCCACCTTTTTGCCCGTCCGACCCAGGAAATGTAGGTAGCATAGGAATACGCGCACAGGAACAGGAGCAGCTGCAGTGGGACTAAACGATCTCAACGGGAGACGATCCCACGGGCCGAAAGCATGTTCTGGCTGCTATACTTGCAGTGATTTTGCACTGGTCTGGACGGGTGGAAACGCCCGAATCGAGACCAGCGCAGTGAAGCCACACTCGAGTGTTCCAGACGTCAGCCGCACGACACCGCCGTAGACGCACAAGAACGAACACTATGCAGCACGTTCGCGGACCCACAAAGCCGACCCTGTGCGGAACACATGGAAACTGCTCTTTCTCTACGTAACAGCTACGGACGCTTAAGCGACGGTGCAATGGCAATCTGCGTCTAAATCAAATTAGAAAACATTAAGGCCTTTATAGCCGAACACAGCGTGTTGTTCCAAACTGAAAAATTGTCAATTCTATCGCGATGGGCGCGTACAATCACGCACCGCCTACGGTACTGTAGAACTAATCACACTGCCCAGTGGCCTTCGAAACCTTGAGACCACCGGGCCCCCTGTCCGAGGGATACTTAATAAATTGATAACTATTGGAGACAAGAGAGCCACACAGAGACTTTCCATTGACGTTCAGCGGGGCAGCGCGATCTCAATTCTGAGATCGCTTGCCGAATGGTGCAGACGAGGCAGACGACGTTCTAGGCTAAAAATTAAAACGTTCACGTACACGAGATTGTAATATAAATTGATGAATAAATACCAGAACTAACAAAATTTTAAATTAAAAAATAAAAACTCATCACACTCATTCTCATTGTTCCTCACATTACAGCGGCACTCTTCGTTGTAGCACGTTATGTGTAAAATCGAATTACGGGACAAGATGGTGAATACCGTGGTGCATGAAAGTAAATAGTAAATTCACTTTTAAGCTAGGGAGTTAGCCGTAAGTCGTCCCGACTGAACGCAACTACTGTGATACTCATAATTTAACACACATTACAGCGATGGCTTAGAAGAGAATAGCTACACGAAAAATAGCCGGCAGAAGAAAAACTCGTAAAACTGGTCCAAGAAACGTCTTAAATATGGCTTGAAAAGATACGATATAATATCAGCTGCCATATCCTGTCGAAAGCGGTTTATACGCAAGCTCTCTCAAAGAATGCGGATCTCGCACACAGTTTTACTCAGCAGGAGTTTCCGGCCCTTGCTAATGTGTGGTTCGAGGAAGATGAGCGCTGCATGGACACTGTTACTTCGACGAGGTAACAGGCGGTGCTTTGAAGCGGTGCTGGACGTGTTACGAGTTTATCGTCTGCCTTGTTTTTGTACGTGCATCTAACCTATTCCAAAACATCTCTGTGTAATATATGTATTAAAGTTTAACTACAGCGGTTGCTTTAGGCCGAGACAAATTCATTGGTGAACTTATTATTCACTTTCGTGCGCCACGATATCTATAATGTTCAATCCATTCTTCCGTATCCATTTGCACACTACATTCTGCTAATTGTACATTTCTTGCGGTAACTTTTTTTTAAGTTTACAAATCTGACTGCAGTACTTCTGCCTTATCGTTGCCAATTTGCTCAGTCTGATTTGCGGGCAACATCACGCCGAAAAAAAATTGGCATACGCAGATGATCCTGTGCCTTACAATCGTAGCAGGTTTCACTTTCAACGCGCGCCTATGACACTAGAAGACAAGCGATGGCATTTCGCTGTGGTGGTAGACGGTTTAACAAGTATTATCTTTGACTTAATGAACATGCCCGCACATATGTATCTTAGCCACCTCATATCTGTTGGCCTAATTTTAACGCAACTCCACGCTGGTACAATGCCTATGCATTAGCATCATTGACAATAACGATATCAAAACTTGACCTTGTATGTTTTGCAGATGCAATTGCGTGTGTTTGTGTGTGTCTATTGGTTATATTTGATTTAACTACAAATGTTATTACCAAACAAATGTGATAATACACTTGAATGAATAAGCAACACCAAATGCAATGCGTAGTCATATGATCGCCGCGTTCACTTTTTCCTGTTATTATATTCATTTTTCGTTTGGTGCTGTCTCGTACCTACTCCAGGAATGGTCTGAGAAATATTAATGTATATATATATATATATATATATATATATATATATATATATATATATATATATATATATATACGGAAATAGATAATACGCACGCAAGGTTGCGTGTGGAGTATTGCGTCCGTGCAAGCAAGAGATCCATTCTGTGGATTCATTGATCACAGCTTGCCATTAAAGCAAACAGGTAACCGGTTGACATTCACTTGCAGTAGCAATGTCACGTAAAGAAACCTTAGAAGGTCGTGTTTTAAAAACATATCCTTTGGCCAACAATCGTAGCCAATGAAGGAAAGCCATTTAGAAGTGAAAAACAAAGTAAATGGTCGGACTAGTCGATACCAAGCATATGGACATACCGGGTCTCTCGAACGTCGATCTAGCACAATAGTGTTTCACAATGAGAATACAAATTTTATATAGTAACATTTATTTATATAACTTTGTTATGTTAGCACCTACCTTGTAGTGAACAATTGTCTCCGCGTGAACGTGTGATCATGGGCTATTTTGCGCAGGATTAAACCAGCCCAGCAATGTGCCCCGAACAGATATGGCGTTTCCTTGTTAAATATTGAGCCAAACTAGACCGGGAATATAGTTGAAACAACACAGCAGCTGGATGAGAAACAGCCTCACAGAGACGAAAACAGCAGTGCCCAGTGAAGGCAGGCCGACCGGTTAAGATCTTTGATATGGGATAATGCAGGGAGTCTATAAAAGAAATAAAATTCTACAATGGGCCTTGGGACAGAGACATATATACGCTCGACTCGATATACACATACGGGAGAGCGGGAAGAGGCAGCTCGTGCAGTCACAATCGAGGACGCTGGAAAGGCAATTGGAGGGGCGTCGGGAGCCAAAGCGATCGGAAGTGATATTATAGACAACGAACATTTAAAGCAGACATTGGCACTGACACCTTGACATCACACTCGCTGAAACACTCTTTTTGATGAATGAAATTGATCTGAAATCCGCGCAAATTTCAAACACGTGGAAATAAAATATTTTCATTGTTATACCTACAGGGAATGAATAGAAACACAGCCGGAAGATTGGATAGGAGTAACACTCAAATGTTGCCCTATAATATGTTTTTAAAGATAGTGCCAATTAGAAGACTCGAGTTCATCTTCGAAAATGGAAAGGTGGTACCAGACGAATGTAGGCTTAGAAGAACAAAGTCGATATGGACTTATGGCCGTGCGCCACATGCTAACAGAAATTTGGGACATATTATCCGAACCAAAAATATCGATATTTGCACATATCAAAGTCACCTTTGACTTAGCGCCAAGAAAAGCAAATTTATGAGTATAAACAACATAACATAGTTATGACCATATCGGTCTACTCTTCTGCGCTGATAAGTGGAGGAAATTCCCACCGGTTAGAATTAGATTCGAAGAGCACGCATTATTTGATGGACAACGCAACCCGCTGATCACCATCGACCTCATCGATCACCATCCACCTCAGAAGACACACACCTGATACAGAAAGCTAGATTCAAAGCCTAGCTTGGCTTCTTGCGTGCGCCAAATCATGTTTGTGGAAACGTGAGGTTACACCGCCATTTCCTCTGGACCTTCGTGTTGGGCGCGGTTTGCGCACGTCTGTAAAGATGCAAATATGCGGGCATTCATGATTACGAGGACTCTGTGTCCATCGCAGCTATTGTTTGGAGGGAATGTGCCTCACGACAGCAGCAGAGCCGTCAGTGGCGGAGGTGGCGGAATTGTCTCCGCGCGAACGTGTAATCACGGGTTCTCTAACCTAGGGTTAGCCCAGTTCAACAATGTGCCCCGAACAGACGCGGCATTTCCTCGTTGAATGTCGAGCGCCAGCCTCTGACGCAAGAATTCGGATGCTCTCGAGTCTCCTGTCGGAAGGGTAAGACTTCTATTATATTTATCATCTTTTATATATAATATGATTATCTTTTATATACAATATTATTATATATTATATATAATATAATTATCTATTATATATAATATTATTATTATCTTTCGATGAGTTCTGCGTGCAGATGTGCAAAATTCCCTCTTAAACAGCATAACTGAGCACTATGATTGCAAGGTTGGAGCCAAAGTCGAACACGGAGACTAGCGGCTACCGTCCTGTTTACGTCCGTCGGCCCTTCAGTCGACCAACTGACTTTTTCGACCACCTGTAGTCCAGCTTGTTCAGTCTGTGGCGGCGTGGTCTAAAAAAAATACTTTCTGGGCTGACTCTCAGCCAAGTTTTAACGTCCATGGAACTGCTCTTCGCATTGCTTTATAGACGGACTCCCATAAAAACAAAGGTGCAACGGTGGGGCTCGAACCCGCGCCGCACCTGCTATGTGTCTCCTCCGGTCGCGAGGCGCAGACGAATGCACCCACTACGCCACCCAGGTCCAGGGGGCTAGTGCGCTAGTCATACGATACTTGCCGTCTTCAGGGGTGTCGGTCCAGACCTAGGTGCATTGACGATTTACCTTACGGCAATTCCCAGCACGTAGAGACGTAAGATAGTCTAGGTTGTATATATATATATATATATATATATATATGTACGTCCGGCAGGGCAACGCGATTAATTTGAGGATATCTTACCAAATCTAAACTTCACATCTGCACCAGGGTTATTCCATGCTGAAGGTGAACACGTTTACTTAGACAAAATCGTAATCTGATTTGATGAATGTTATATCTTTTATGTATTATGTGTATTATGTGAATATGTATAATCTTTTCTAGGGCAAATATATACATATATATATATATATATATATATCCACATACGTGTATATATATCTAATAAGTCACATCGTTGACGTTTCTATACACACATGTCGCGTTGTTGACGCTTGTACTAAATTTTGTCAAACAGTTTGATTTTGATCCTAATTAGAGTTGTAGAGGCACATTATATACTTAATGTAACATTTTATGATATTTCCTTTAGCACAATAATGGCACACGAATTGTGAGATGTACCCTAGAAAAACAATCCTAGCTTTAATTTAGATGGTAAAATGCGATTGCTTTCTTATGTTTATTCCGTGACCCAACTACAAAATAGTCGCCCGTAGGCTCTAATGTCTGTAACCATTTTGCTTGTATTTATATATATATATATATATATATATATATATATATATTGACCTTTCATGTAGCCTTGCATGACAGGTCGATGAAAAACGTGTCCATGTCGGCTATGTGTATTTTCCCATAAGTTCAAAGTCCAAAGTGCCTTTCATGTCTCACCAAAAGCCTAACCACAGGCAAACCTAATATAGACTTTGATCGAATTAAGCTAGAAGACCCTATGGACGTCTGGACCAAGAACATCTTATCTGCTGACGTAATAATGGAGAATCAATTTACAGCAGGTAACTGAAGTGCTAGGAGGTGAGCATTCCGATTTGTCGAAGGAATGCTTTAGTTCGTAAAAACGAATTTACAATGTTTGAAAACCAGTTTTGCTTAGCTCTTAGCGTCCTAGCAAATCAACCCCACATTTTATGAACTCTGCCGAAATATCTGCTGAAACGTAGTCTCGCGCCATACAGTAGTAGTTGAATCTGATCACTGGTTTAAGTTTATGCTTTTGATTGATTTGGCGATTCACGGCAAACAACGGTGCCTACTTACATTGCATTTTATTCACACAGATAAGCAAAACGTTTCCCAATCCAAAAATAACTTTTACCGCCACTATGCCTATACCATACCCAAGATATACAGATCACTCGAGTTTAGCCTGTCTGCACTACTCAAAACTCTCAAGTTCTATGTGGCAACACTATATAGGCAAAGAGTCGTCTGTGAGTCTTGAACGGGTGTTCATTAGCTTGTCTTGAGTCGCAAAGTGCGTTTTTTTCACTGTCAACTGAGTTGCAGCGATTTTGATTTTCCTGTGTCTATTGGATCATCTGCCACACAAATATCGTTCATGTGTTTCATACGAGCTTACTACTATTAGGAAAGCTGACCCCTCTGATTGTTTGGTTTAACATTGGAAAAGTGTTCAGGTGATTCACACATTTCAAGTTGATCAAATATAGTGTATATATGTTAATATTAAATTGACTAAACATACATTTATTATGTGAAAAACTATAGGACGCTTTGTCAGGAAGCTTTTTAGGACGTTTTGTCAACAAGCATCAGCGTCGCAATTCGGCGTGGTACTCCTCGCATCAGTTTTCCATACTTCCTGAATTGTTGCTCCAAAACAGGAAAGCAATACTTTCGTTTAGGGAGCACAGATGACTTGTGGAAACCAATGTATACAACGGGTTTCGCTAGGATAACACAAGGAACGAACGTATTAGCCAGTTGAGTTGAACCCTTAACTGACTCTTGCTTAATGTGATGACTAAAGCCAGAATAGTTACGTTTAGCTGTCCGTAGAAGTCAGATACTGCAGTATGATTTTACTGATATTATAATCATAACTAAGTGCACTAAGTTAGAGAAAAACACACCGGTCAATGGATAGTACCATAGCGTTATCGGTGCGCCAGTGGACGATACCGTCGACACCAGCTCCCTTTTAGAGTAAACTGGGTAGTAGAACTTTAAGCTGTAAGCATATTCAAGCTATTGGACATTCGATAAAATATGTCAACACGAATGCCAATGCTAACGTCAATAGCAAAATCGTCCACACTTGCGGGAGAAGGCAGCCCGTCATCGGTACTTTAGACAAAACGGGCTACACAGCCTACCTAGGCTGTAACACTCTCAAGTAAGTATTGTCATCAATACTTACTAGTGAGTATCGATTGCCTAAAATAGCCTTAACCCGCTGTAGTGTACAGCGGTGAGTAAACGTCACGTGTTGTCCACAGCAACCAACGAAAAGGCAATCAATATTGTATTGGTAATCAAGGCAGTGTGCTTTCCGGTCGACGTTTGTGATATATATATATATATATATATATATTTATAAAAAATATTTCTTTTTAGCCTCACTGTGTGGCAACCCGTTGCAGCAAACCAAAGTGACTATAATGCCAACATCGGCAGTACGTCGTCGTCTGTCACGCCGTTTTATGTACGTGACTCGGTAGTGCGGTGTATGGTCAACGTTTTTTTTTCGCGACAACATCGTTTTACATTAATTTCGCCAGATCGAAAGTAATTAACCAGACGTGAACAAAAGAACCATTTCGTTCGACTGAACGATCAGTCCTATCGGGAGGGATTGATCCCCTCTCCCCCCCCCCCCCCGCCTCGATTACTCTTGTCTCTGCTCGTGGTCGTTGTTCACACTCGTCGGGAATCTTCTATTCATTTCCCTTGAGTGTATCTTCATCTCGTCTGTCTTCTACGACGTTATTCGTTGCGACATCTGGTTTTTAATTATTACCTTTTATTATAATTGTTATTGTTCTCATCATCATCATCATCATCATCATCACCATCATCGTCTTCATCATGATCACCATCTCACTCACGGCGAACGTCGCGCGTACACAGCTGCCACACAGCTGCCCGGACGGTTGCCGTCTTCGGCGCCGATAGCAATTGCCCTCGCCTGCCCATGGGCCGGCCTTTGGTGCCCTTGCAGAAGCAACAACAGCAGCAGCTGCAACTGTAGATAGACAGCAACAGCAGCAGCAGCAGTAGCACGTAGTAGTGGCTGTTATAGATAGCTGCCTGCAAGGGCAGGGCAGGTGGCGGCAACAGCAGCAGCAGCAGCAACAACGGCGGGGCCGCCGGTGGTGGGGTATTGATGATGTCCGGTGGTCAAGAACCTCCCCCAATCAGGGTGAGTCGGTTGTCGTTGTCGGTGTTGCTGCTGCTGCTGCTGTCGTTGTCGTATAGCGGACGTCTTCGTTGGCGTCTTTGGCTTCGTGGGAGAGCTGCAGCGGTTACAACCTGGCTCCGGCCTGCAGCTAATCATTAGAATTCAGTTGACATGACAGTCCGACCAGTTGGAGTCGACACGAGCGATCGTGTCTGTCGAAGGAACGACACGAGGCTCGAACCTCCGATCTAACTCCGTAAGTAAGTAGAACCAGTAAGTAGCATCGTCGATGGATCGATCAATCGATCAATCAATCCATCGTGAGTTGATTGATGCTCTAAACGATTTGTTTGATCATCTCTGAAATGGAGGTAACGTCCACAGAAGCAATAAGAAACTATTCTATCGAACGTTGTTAGCATCGACAACAACGATTGAACACTGGGTGAGGCTAGGGCTAATTTCGAGGACCCCAGAGGTGACACATGGTGAGTGCCTCCACGCCTGGGAGACAGTATCGGTCGGAAATCGGTCGTGACCGTGTTTTTCGTCGAGAATCGCCCTGTGATCGTGTTTTCGTCGAGAATCGCCTGTGTCCGCGTTGGCGTCGAAATCCGCTCTGTTAAACTATGTTGACGAACAGTTATTGTACGTGCTGCGTTACATAAATTGTGCGTGCATCGTGTTTAGATGCGTGTGTTTGTGACTAGAGTCGCCTTGGTCGTATTGCTCGACGTGGACAACTGCTGTAACAGTGCGACAGCTCAACGGACGGCGGCTACAACACTAACGACAGACGCGTAACGATCGCAGTAGCTAGCCACCGCCGTAATCAGTACGATCAAGTTAACAGAAACGTACAATTGGGGGGTGTTTCGTTTATTTGTTTGTGAGTTTATCTGTACACGGTGCTAGCCAAAACAACAAGCCGAATCACGTACAGAATTGAATCAGCATCTTCATCTTGATCGCGACGACAAGGGGCAAGCGTCTGTAATACAGCCCCAGTGGGGTACTGGCCAGTGGGTAGCCAGCCAGCCATGTCGTGCTAAACCAAAGCTAACCGACTGATACTATTACTACGCCTCCACCTGCTGCTGCTACATGCGGGCGTCGTTGGAACGCACGCATTCGCTGTCGTCGGATGCATCGCGTGCTCAGTGACGCGTAACTGATCACGACCAGAAAGAGGAGGCACGACGCGACGCTAACCACCATCAACACACACACACACACATAAGCGCAGTGAGCTGAAGTCGCTCGAGCTCGCGCTGCCAAGCGTCTGATCTGCACGGATAGCCGTAGTAGACGCTCTCGCGTCGTGTGTCCTCGCTCGTCGTCATTGGTCCTCGTCGGGCAGGAGTGGCGAGGCGCACTCGTTAGCTGCTTCGATCTGCAACACCAGTGTCACGATTTCAGGACTTCATGCTGCTTCGAAAGGAACAGCGGCTCTCGAGCGATTTCCCGCCGCTTGCCGACCGATGAGCTCACCGTCGGTTCAATCCATAAGGTTAACGAACCATTACAGGAGAGCTAGCTCAGCGAACTAATCACACTGCTTCCCACAACCTATGAGGGGGCGGGCGAGATAAAGAGGCCGTGAACTGGAAGCGATCGAAGAAGGACTTGACTGACTCTCGGAGGAGGAAATTTGTGGCGCCTCTGTTCCTGCAGCAGGATCTGCCGTACAGGCATACAACTAACTCATTGCAGGAGTCGGTGTAGTGGCGTCTAGCGTCACGAGGCTCCTGCGTGCCTGTGGATGTGTAACAAGTGGACGTGTGATTATTGTTTGGTGTGTCTTGTGGAAACGCCGATAATTCTCCGGAGGTAGCAGGAACCGGGACAACGACCTGCAAAATGAAGTGCATCCTAGCAATGTTACCACATGCCCGTCGTAAGCGGCATGTGGGCCATTGGCGGGAACTTGCCATCCTCCTGCTGATGCTGTGCGCCTGCAGACTTGCGGCCGCTCAAGATCATGCTTCAGGAGCTCAACAGGTAACCTACACGTATTAATACGATGCATATATAACGCTACCTTCTACGCTACTTCGCGAATGTATGTTTATACGCCGCATTGCCCCCTCCTTCCATTGGGAAAACGTATTTACTTCCCGAGATCTACTAAACCTCAAAATATGTACGTAACGTTCTGATACACTCTTGCGAAGGCAGGCCAAATGCTAGAAAGTAAGCATACCTTTACTTTTGATATGGCGGCAACTACGTAACGCAGCACCATCACTTGGTACGAAAATATTGGGCATTAAATTTGCTATTGCCTGAGAATGGTATTTTTTTGCGTACATATCTGGTCGTAGTGGCAAAACATTACGGCTCTGCACGTGAAAGCTTCAACGGAAGACAAAACACGTATCGATTTTTATGACATTTCTTAGTTCCGCTATTCGCATTTTGCTAACTTGCGTCGGTGTCATTGAGATTATGCAGAACTTTCATTCATTCAAATTTTGCGGAACCAATTTTGCTGGTCAAACACGCCGATATGATCGGTTTCTTGTTGCATTGACTGATTCTCCTGCAAACATAGATTCTGCACAATTATACAGGAGCAAATAGCAGAACCGCTACTTTTATAAATGACATCTTCACTCCTAACCAAGACGTTTCTGAGTGAAGCTGTGACATTTATTTAAGGGCGCTACGGCGCAGTAATTTTCGGTGAAAAACCTTTTTGATGCAGCTCAGATTTGTGTGGCCCTTTTGTTGGAAAGACACAAAATGAAGGCTTTCACCTGTGAGATTTTGGACTGAACGTGCATTTTTCACTGACAGAGAAAACTCAGCATCTCCGAATTTAGTTTCTGCTTGAACCTTTATAATATGATTACAACTAAGGCAGTGCATCTTTACAGTTTCATGACACGAAAGTCACTTTATAGTTACGATTCTAGCCAGCTGTTAATGTCAGACTCAAACACAGCTTCTCTGTGCTGCTGGGTTAGAAGCACGTGCGCACGAATGGAGAAGTTAACACTTATCTGAGTGGTTTAGCACTCAAATTTACTAAAATAATAAAAGCCATTTAACCGAGGAAATGCTGTGCTTGCTTCTGATTGAGAGTGCTGTGATTACTGTGTACATTAATGAGGATCTCTCTAAAGAGTCGTAGGCAAATAACTACATTACATAGCATATATCTAAATATTGTATCTATTTTTTTAATAATTTCCCGCTTTGAGACTTCTTACTTTTTAAACTATCGCAGCCGGTTTTACTTGCAGCAGTTCCTTGCGACCTTGCAGCATTACGTCGACCGGAACAAATTGAAAATAAATATTAATAACACAGAGGCAATGAGATTTTGACGTGGAGGAAAATTGTCTGAAACCGACGAACAGTTGAGTGTAGGACCTATAGAGTTTGCCTCACACTTCTCCTATCTAGACGTCATGATCTCGTCTCGAGGTATAAACTTCTCGAGGCACACTGATGAACGAGCTCGTAGAGAACTACAATCATTTCAGAGTATCCGAGACCCTCACAAACGATCAATAGACGTTATTGTAAATCTCTTCAACTCAAAGATCGCGCCCACCGGTCCGTACAGTATGCAGGTTGTATGGCCGTTAATTATCAAAGGCAAACCTTAGGACGCTTCACCAAATCAATGCCACTTTTTGAAGAAGGCGCTAAAAGTCCACCGCAGTAGTCTGAACTGGCATTGTCTCTCAGTTTTTTTTGTTGAGGACCGACAGAAGATGCAAGTTCTACCGAAAACGAGCTTTCAGCGAGCACATATATAAATGGAAGAATAAAATAGCAGATATTGAAACGTTGTTTTATGAAACCCTGCCAATAACTTGTAGTTCGTGGAAGAGCGCAATTTGCCGAACGTAGCTTCCGCATGAAGATCTGCCTTTGAGAGAAGTTTCATGAAATCTCTTCGGTGTGCCACACTGCGGGTGACAGTGTGATTTATATCACTTTTGATAATAATAGAGCACTTCCGAGGACTCGACTTTGGAACCTGATGGATATACACATACACAAATGTGTGTTTTCTCTCTACGCGCAATATGTAAACCGATCATCAGTTAATAGAGCTAAGTGTGACATACTTGTTTAAATAATTAAAACTTTGGAACATCGTTGGGCTAGGTATGCAATACTACGCCAGGAAGCAAAACTTGAATCCCTCCTTATTTTATCTCAAGTTTATCTCATTTACCGCATGATTTTCGCTGGTGAGGTGACCATCTGTATCCGCGACTATCTTGGACTATCTGTCTGGTTATATGCCAAACATAGTCGGTCAGCGAAAAGGCAGCGCTCCTAAACATGTTTTGCAATTTGTCTTCAGCTTCTTTTGATATAGCCAGTATGCGCAAAGAGACGCAGGTGCAAAATCTTTTAGACTGTTAGAATTCTATATGGCTGTAAACACAATTTCAGCATCGTTCACTCAATAAGCACCAAATAAGCTTGACAAAAAAAGGTTTCGCTGATTATTTTGCTAAGTCAGCGGCAAACCACGAAGCACCAAAAGGGCTTAATTGCCGTTCCGCACGGAAAAGAAAATTTACTCGCATAGCCCCGGCGCAGATAGCGTCACGTGATGACGTCTTTCCCAACTACCCCAAGAACCGTCGCCTTCCCCGGCCCCCTCTTTTTTGAGGAAGGGGCAATGCGGCAACAGCTCAATTATAGCAAAATCAACAATTAGCTTGTTATGTTACTGTCTGATCTTTTCTTTTGCTCTATTCGAGCAATGAATAAAGCGAACGTCTGTCTGGTTGCGCCTCGATTATATCGTAATCCTGGTCCTGACGACGCAGGCCTGCCGATGTAACTTGTCGCGGCGTTGCTCTGCCTAGAGAAACCGAAATGAAGTGTCAATGATAAACATATTTCTTCACAGGTAGAAGCATACGTTTATAGAGATATGTAGTCGGTTTGTCTCATGCACTGGGTGGGGAGGGTGATTTCCGCCGACGGCGGCTACCGAAACGGGAGCAGTGACCGAAGAATGTATATCTATCTATTTTTGCATACACTGTGTATTCACGTACCACCTGTATGCATGCCACCGTATTAGCCCCGCTGAATGAGCGACGCGGGCGTCGTCACTAACGACGAGCATGGAAAGCAAGCGTCTTAATAGTAAGCGCAGCTAATTAATGTTATTATAGCGCCATCAACCAGCAACAACAACAACAGCTACAACAACAATAACTCCAGCTTCAAATTTTCATGTAGCCGCAACAACAGCGCAAGTAGTAATACTAGTACTAGCAACAAGCTCGAAAATAAGGCTTGATAAAGCGCAGGGGGCAAACGCGCCAGAGAACTCCGCAACACGAATGCAATAAACAGGCACATATCGCATAACCAGCAAACAGTACATTATATATATATATATATATATATATATATATATATATATATATATATATAAAGTACTTCTTTAGGCAATCTAGCACTACTTGTCATGCTATCCGGGTGGTAATCGGGTTACCATCGAGTTACATTGTCCATCACTAAATCGAAGCCCTCTGGTGCATTACTACTGGTAGTGAATGATTTTGCTGTTCCTGTTATTGACGACGTTGTTGCCGTTATAGCTAGTATGGTTGCTGCTGCGCTTATTGTTGTGTAAGAGTGTTCACACATACGAAAATGTGTCTTATTTTGCGCGCAAGGCTAATCTCTCCTTGTCTGTCTCACTCCCTCTCTTTTTGCGGTCTTCATATATAGATATATATGTATATATATATATATATATATATATGGTACCTGATAAGATCCTTAATGATCATGTTACGTATCGTGCGGCAGCGATAACTGTCGACGATTGCGAGACGCGTCTAGAACATAAGCGGCGTCGCCGGGTGACTAGCGCGAATCTAGCGTCTGTCTAGCGGAAGAATGATCAAGAGAATCGCCTTCTTACATTAGCTAGCTTTCACTACTACTACTACTATGTTCTACTTTTGTAGCCAATTGAAAGGCAAGCAACAACGGACGCAAACGGCATCGACCCGATCAGCGGGGTTCCGGCAGCCCCGCACACGAGACGTAACAGCGTTTCAAATCTCCACCTCGCCCGTGTTGTTGTTGTGGTTGTTGCTGCGGTGTCGAAGATGACGACGCGTCGTCGTCGTCGTCGCCGCCGCCGCCGTCTCTTTTACCCTCAACCCTTCGGAGCAAATGAACGCCAGCGTCGCAGGCGGCGGCCACTGCGGGATTCAATGGATAAAACGCCAACGATACGATATGGTTTTTATGAGACTGGCGTGGCCTTAGAGTGGCCAGTGGTGCTGGGCGCACATGCCGTGGCCACAGTGAAGTTAAGCAGAGCAGAGCTACGCGCGCAGGGCACCACAGCTTATCTGCTAATGTGTGTGTAATAGTTTTATTATTTTAGCTTCTATATAATCCATGATGGATATATGAGTACCAAAATTTATATAGTGTAGGTACGGTCTTACCTACCTTAGTGTAAAAAAATAATGAGTATGCTGAGGGGTCTCCTTGTGGCTTGCCGGGGTACAGGGTAAGGGTGAGACGTGCCGTTTTCCAAGGCTTAGGATAATCTCCGCTGGTAAGAATTGTGTCCATGATGCGTTTGAATACCTTTGGATGGTTCTTTGAAATAAGCGTACTGCTTGAGGGAGGACAGCACCTGGGCCCGGTGCTATTCTTGTCCCAGTGGTCTTTTCTTACTATTCTTAATGGCCTTATGTAGAGCTCTTCCGTAGTAGAGAGACAATCCGAACGCTGTTACCCCCGACTGCCCCCGACGTCCCCCGACTACCCTCGACTACACCCGGCTACCCCCGGCTACCCCCGACTGCCCCCGGCTACCCCCGACTGCCCCCGACTACCCCGACTGCCCCCGACTACCCCCGACTGCCCCCGACTACCCCCGACTGCCCCCGACTACCCCCGACTGCCCCCGACTACCCCCGACTGCCCCCGACTACCCCCGACTGCCCCCGACTACCCCCGACTACCCCCGACTACCCCCCCGACTACCCCCGACTGCCCCCGACTACCCCGACTACCCCCGACTGCCCCGACAACCTACCCCGACTGCCCCGACTACCCCCGACTGCCCCGACTACCCCGACTCGCTACCCCCGCTACCCCCGACTGCCCCGGCTACCCCTACCCCCGACTGCCCCCGCTACCCCGACCTGCCCCCGACTACCCCGACTACCCCCGACTACCCCGACTACCTTCCCCCGACTACCCCCGACTACCCCCGACTACCCCCGATACCCCGACTACCCCCGACTACCCCCGACTATACCCCCGACTACCCCGACTACCCCGACACCCCCGACTACCCCCGACTACCCCCGACTACCCCGACTACCCCCGACTACCCCCGACTACCCCCGACTGCCCCCGACTACCCCCGACTGCCCCCGACTACCCCCGACTGCCCCCGACTACCCCGACCCCCGACTACCCCCTACCCCGACTACCCCCGACTACCACGGCTACCCCCGACTACACCCGGCTACCCCCGACTACCCCGGCTACCCAAGCATTCAGCATGGAATCGTCGTATGACATACACGATATTGACACAGAAAGCAGATAGCAGCGTGTAGTCAGTATGTGCTGAGAGTATATTGCGGACTTCTAGTCCGAGCATTTTACGTTCCGTAGCCTGTCCTGCGAGTTTCGCCGACCCAGAATGTCAGGGGCTGGCTAAATAGCAAGTTTTTAAGCAGCTTTGCCCAACCTGAGTAACCGCTTGTCTAATAAGTTCATTGTTAAAACACGGTTGTTAGTCGCGATGAATGCACACGTAAGTCCGTGGGCTTTAGAAAGAAATCAACGTTGTCTATTCTGATCATCTGTGATAATGATTGGCCCTATGGATAATTTCGGTCAGCGCCTCAACGAAGCCTGGACAATTCTTGCCGAAATTCGGACGGACGGATGAACCCGCCGGCGACATCCCACCCCTCTTCGGACATTAGCTCGGCGGGGCCGAGACAGGGGCCGAGTCAGCCCACAAACAGGTGACATTGAGTAGTTGGGCAGTTGTCTCTTTCATAAAAATGTTTGTTTAATTATATTTCCGCAATTATCTAAGTAAGGCTTCTGATACGTATTGTGGTATTCTTCATTACGTAAAAAAATAGTTTCTAGAGAGAGAGAGAGAGTTTTAAACGATAATTAACCGACAAAGTGCGGCAACGACTTAGGCGCAAAGGCTCACGATCCTTTCCAGTACCTCAACATTCATGTTTCTTCAGCCTAGTTGACTACTGACCTTAGGCAGTGTATTCTAAAACTCGGTTAAGTTGTCAGTTTAACCCACATTATACTTTTCTAGTTTATGCGGTCGTCATTGAAGACGCGATCTCGACCACAATTTGTCGTTGAACAAAAAACATGCGGAAAGTCCGTATCGAAGCATTCATACGATAAGTTCTAAGTCACATGTTTGGGCTTCGGACTGACGCTGTTACCGCTGCGAATTGTTCATCCAGCAGACTAAAACCTAATTTCGTTGCTTGTGACAGCTATATAAATGCTGCATGATTGAGCCTGGCCAGATGACCTGGGCAGTACTCTTACCGCGGTCATGCGATGATGCCGTACTATATATCGGTCAGGTAGCTCTGCAATTGACAACCGTGGCGGCTATCCAACCAAGTCTGCTGAGTCACAGAGAATCTCTACAGTGATGCCAATCAATGCTAAACTCGGCCATAATATTCATCTCATCAGCAACCAAGCAACAGGTTATGGCACATATATATATATATATATATATATATATATATATTCTTCATAAATAGTTCGACTTATTTGTTATACTTGTTATACGAGCAAGGTAAGGTGGCTTTGTAGATAAGCCATTGCCTTGCATTCGGGAGGTCGTGGATTCGAGGCCTAGAGTGGCCACTCTAAAATTGGTTTTTATGATTTCCAATTTAGACAAGGTAAATGCCGGAGTGGATCATAATCGACCATGATCAGACAAAAAAAACGGGAGCACAGATGTCTTAATAAAAAGAGATGGTGCGTCGCCAATCAATACCCCTAATTATATATATATATAGTGCCATGTGTTAGGGATAAATTCAAATAAGTATAGCGTTTCAAAATGTGCGACTGTAAGAAGAATGAATTGTTTGATAAAATACTGAACATACTGCTTCGTCTAAAAGTCATCCAACGGTATGTGGAGAAAGGGAAATAGTTGAATCGGAAAAGCGCAAATATAAAAAATACCGTCATGTCCCATTTTTTGGGCTTTCACCTTTACTACGTTTAGAACTGGTTCGCACATTTTGAACCGCAATAGCCAGTCATACCAGGACAATACCAATTTATAGTTAGCTGTCATTTGTCTGATTTTGTTTGTATCATGTTACCAAAATCTGCCTTCAAAGTTATACGTCAACACTACAATGTCTGATATACGGATGCATACCTCACATACTAACGTGTGATAAATGGTCTTAAATTTCGATGCGCTACTTGTCCAACGCTTCGCTCCTACCGGAACGTTAATATTGTTAAAAATAGTATTTTAGAAACGCATTGACGTTGCACCCAGACGTCAAACGATATGCATACAAAGTACAGTACGGTCAGAACACAGATGACTAGAGGAGTTTTTAGTGCGGCAAGCTGTTGAAGTAGATCAGCTTGCCGCTGATTTCGACAAAGTTTCATATGGAGTCTTGTCGAAATCCCAAGCAGAGCAGACAGCGTGACACCGCCATCGACTCAGTGACCTGTCTTCTGCGGAAGCGCCCGTTGATTACAACCATATGTGGTATTCATAGAAGCGGTAGCTTTGTGTCACAACAACGGTGACGTAAACACTTATAGTAGTTCTAAGTAAAACAATAATGTACGCTATGTTTTAGTAGTACTCATAGTAGTTTTGTTTTATTTGCAGCACCCTGTATCAACACAGAACATATCGCTAGTTTTTCGACTACGAATGCTCAAAGGCAGAAGTAATTACGTGTTGATTAACGTTGCGCGTTATAGGGAAATACGGAAGTGACGGATTTTGCCTCGCAGGCAACTGCCGACGCCGACAGGAAGAGAACGGAATGCCTGGTAAAGGCCGCTGAAGCATGACGTAACTTAATGAAGCAGTTTTGTTGTCGTTACAGTAAGACAGTCTGTAGCGTGGTCGTTAATTAAGCAGTATTAAATATTCACCAGGCATTTGCACCAATAGCACCAGTCGAAGCGAGGCCTTGGTCTAATCGTCTCGAATGCTATTTATGAATGAATTCCGCGTCCGCTGTTATTTGTGTTCATCAATTCATTTTATTCATTATCATGTTGTTGTTATTGCTGTTGTTGTTGCTGCTGCTGCTGCGCTTGTTATTGGTGGAGGTGTTGGATGGTTGGCTGATTGGTTTTGGTGTCGGTGTTATTGTTGTTGTTGTTCAATAGTTAAAATCATTCTATAATATTTTAATCGCGCTTTACTTGACTTCACACATATAAGGTATAAGCGTGTGTTTTTATTATTGTTGTTGTTGTTGTCGTTCAGCAATAACGGTGAGTAAACTACGCAGACGACAACCCAGTCTGTCAAGGGTACGCACAAGGACACAAGGCCCTATTACAACAACAACACTATTAGCCGTATTGTGTGAACTATGACTAGAGAAATAAAGAGCGAAGGAGAAAAAGAGAGAAACAGCGATGGGGTTGTCCCGACGAAGACAACGCCGCCGGCGACAAACGAGGTCAAAACCGTTGATGTCCAGAAACGCCCATACATGAACACCCAAACAACGTCACCGGTCGAGCTATAATAGAAACGACGCAACGTATCCTTTGACCATATGGCGTTCACAAATCGGGGCCTAGACACACGCAGATGGGGCCAGCGGATGGTGTCTAGACACACACGAAGTGTGCAGCCAGGCCCTCAAGCTATTGACGCACCCCTTTAGGACAGCGTATATTTGGCATAGGTCCCCTATCTGGATGCATGTAAAGATGCAGAAAGATAGAAGGAGACATTAAGGCGTCCCTGGCAATTAAGGAGAATTGGCAGGGACGCTTCTCCCATGGCTTCAAAGAAACGCGAAGTAGTTTTTTAACATTACATAACCGAGTCTGGGAGGGTGGGGAGCAATTCGGATCTAGTGGGTTTGTGAACTACCCCACACTTGTCACGCAGGCTGCTAGTGACGTATGTGCATTCTGCATTCTCGAAACCTTCCAAAATTCCACCTGCCGACTTTGTCGCCCCGCCGCCCTTCCTTGGGGTCCGCCACGTATACGAGATACGTGATACAATCAACAACGGCACGACATAACACAAGCAAGTCAACCAACCAAGTAATCAATTAGTATTAGCCCTCGGTGCTCCTTCGGGGACAAAAAACAACGCCACTAGGAGCCAAAGTGGAACGCCGAAGGCCAATTAATGGCGGGGAAGTACAGGTGCTTTCTATTTTCTATCACTCGTTGTATATATATATATATATATATATATATCAAGAAAGAAAGAGGGGTGTTTTGTGGTGCTTTCTCTTATGTAAGACGTAATACATGCATGCCGATAGCTCTGACCTACACGGCAGTATTCCTTATTCGGAAATCGGGTACGATAGGTTTCTGCTCCTTGACCGTCATCGCCACCCCGCAGTCTGTCGGTGGGACAGGTCGGTCGTTCGGTGCTATTCATGAAATTCGATGGTTGACTGAATACGCACGCTGCAGAAGATTACAAACTGGACAGAAGCGATACGGACACGGAATTTCCCACATGTCACAAACCAGAAACGACATTTCATTGTCCTTCTACTTGTTGTTCCAGCTGCTATTGTTGTTGCCGCTGTTACTGCAGTTGTTGTTTTTGCTTTTGTTGTTGATGGTGTTGTTGTTGTTCCTATGGACACTGTTACTACTGTTGTAGCTATTATTCTGGTTAATGTTGTTTTTACTGATGATTAATGCTTTCTCTTTTTAAAATTAGTACTTTCATTATGATGATGATTATTATTAAAAACGTTGCTACGTTTTTGGTCTCCACAGTTACTCTTCGTTTGGCGTTCTCGTCGTTCCGATCTTCTTCCTTTAACGTTGCTGCAGTTTCTCACTTGTCACAGGTTCGTTGTCGTTTTTGTTGTTGCTGCTGCTGATGCTGGTATTGTTGTTTGTCAATGTCCCCATGCGTACTCAAATGATAAGATTGTTACGGATTAGTAGATCGCTAAAGGTATGTCGTACGGTGTATGTCGCGATGCAGAAACAGCTCAACTGAAGGTGCCGTTCTCGTCATTGATATCTCAAACGTGAGAGAGATTTGCAGGGGCAGCAGTGATGGTCGTAGCCTTAACAATACTAGTAACCTAAATAATTACACTAGTTATGCATAGTAGTTAGCAATTAAGAGAGTAATAGTAGTAGTAGTAGTAGTATTCGTAGATCTTTTTGTTGTAGAAGTTTTACTAGTAGCAATCGTTAAGTACGTACCTCTGTTGGCTAGTTAGACCGACTGCTAATGGTACAAAGAGGTAGTGTTTGTATTGTCATCAAGAGGGGCTATACGGCGCAGAAAATAGAGTATATGAAACAGCTCTTAGTGGCACGCAGGAAAGAGCTGGTAGACGAGATGCATAGGAACCTTAGGGACGCATATAACAATTGCTGTAAGATAGGAAATATAGTGCCAAAGGGACGCAGACGAGGCAGAAGAGTATTGGGCCAAATATAAGGAAGCCAAGAAGAGAGCTCAAATGGTAATAGAAGACGCAATTGAAATCGCAAACGAGAGGAAATTTAACAGGACTTTGGGGGCTCCTAGGGGACAACCAGCAAAACAGTTTTGGACTATATCAGACAAGAAAACAGGGATGACAAACAAGGAGAAAATTCTCTTTATTCCAAGGATGGGAGAGATAATGACACTTTACAGAATAGGCGATCAATCACAATTCCACCTTTAACGTATTGAATATTTACGCACGCATTTAAGAGTCAAGAACAGAGTACATTCTATGAGAAAATGGGAAGATGGCTGTGTTTATTTTGGAAAGGATTTAGGCTAGATAATCATATTTTTTATTGAGTCAGGTTGTGGAAACATCGAGATTGCGGGAACAAGGGCGTGTAGCAGGGCTTTTAGATCTTTAAAAATCATGTGGTATGGTGGACAGAACCATGTTGTGTAAAGTTATGTTAGAGAAAAGTTTTGAGAGAAGCTGGGCAGAACTACTAGAATAAATTTACAGAAATAACACGGGTTGAACAATAATAGCAGCCAGACAATCCAGAGAGTTTATAGTTGCTAAGGGGGTTAGACGAGGGTGCCCGTTGTCATTGGTGGTTTTTAGGTATATAGAAAAAATTGCGCGAAGGATTATTAACACGGGTTTAGGATGGCAGATAGAGGAAAATGGTGTATTTGAAGGAGCGGATGAACTGAACATAGCGTTTAATGAAAACATGGGCGCAATTTTAGTATTGAATGGGGTTAGGGGGGAAATGAAGATTGTATTACAGAGGAGGGAGTTGGACTATCTAAGTTAGTACAAGTATATTGGGATGGCAATCACTACAGGAGATGATTATTTAGAGGAAGAAGGTTGAAAGAGGGGAAAAGGTGTAAGGGCATCTGGGGAAGGGAGTTTAATAAATATGTAATTACAAGGAATGCCATGCATGTACCAGGATTGACCTTCGCGGGTGCCTCTCTAATCCACACCGCTGGGTTGGAAAATAAATAAGAGACAATACAAAAATAAATGATAAGATTTGCATTGGGTTGCCATTTGAGTTGCGCCAGGTAGTTTCATGAGGGGGAGGAGGGATGCCAAAATTTACCAGGAATGAGAGGAGGAGTTCTTTCCGGGTCAACGCTTCAGTCCAAATTAAAACTACTTTTCCTGCAACTATTTGGCATGTGTATTTCACGATTATTAATACAATTTATTTTCTTATCTAATAAGGCATATATACAATAGCCTGCATCGCGGAACGTGAGAGGCGGCTGCAAGAGAGAGGGCCGTAGACGCCTCATACCAAACATTCGGCTGCCCAACTGTCTGATATGCTGCAACTCGTCTGAATATCGCCGTTTGGACCTCATGTGCTGGATAACTTTTGCAAAGTAATTACGCTTTTTTACTCCTATTTTTGTTGTTGTTGTTGCTGCTGTTCTTCTTCTTCTTTTCGTCTTGCCATTGTTGTTGGCGGAGGTGGCTTTGTTGGTACTTCTCCTAGTGACGTTGTAGTCGTTTTTGTTGTTGTTGTGGCTGTCGTTGTTGTTGGCGTTACGCTGCTATGATGGGTAAAGCTATGATTATTATGTGATTGTTGTTGTTGTTGTTTTTGCTGCTGCTGCTGCTGCTATCGATAATTCATATGAAGTGTGCCCTAATCATTTTTGATGCTTGACGTACACGATGTCAGAACAGAGCCGAATGAAGATGGGTTGACCATAGAGGAAGAGGTAAGAGAAAAAAAACAGTGAAAAGGGAATCCAAAAAAAGCTTACGGGAGTCTATTTTTGTTCAAGTTCAGCATCCTAATACATATATGAGCTAAACGACTGTAGTATCTTCAAAACCTTTGTAAGATAATCTTATTGATTGTTCCTGTTACATGAATTATGTCGATATTAACAGCGAAAAATTCTAAGTTAAGGATGGCAATTTGCTTTATTTCAAAAGATGCCTTGCTCCCAAATGACTACGCGCGAATTAGCCATAGACGTTGCTACAGAACCATAGTTACTCGCTATCGCGCACACGGTTTCGTGGCAAAGTTGAACTAATGGGTACTTCATGATCTGATCGAGCGCAAAAAAATAAAGCGGCTAGCAAAAAGATCTTTTTGTGTTTCGAGACACAACGAGTGTCCGTTTTCAGATCGAATTGTTCCCTGTGACAAAAGCGGATTCTTTATGACAATGTGAAACGTGGAAGATTCTCGAGCGCTCTAGGCTTACCTTCCCAGAAAACGCTAAAAAGGCTAACCTAACCTTTGCGCAAGATTTTGCTCTGTTCTCTGTGGAATCGCCCACCATGAGTTTCTTCCTAGTGGCTAAACGATTGACACGGGTGTCTTCTGTGATCAGCTCAACCGATTCTTTGCCGCCCTCCAAACGAAGGCAATTCTCGTGAATAGAGATGGCGGTATATAGGCACATATGGACAGTACTTTTTATTGAATAATATCGGCTAACTCGTTCAATTTTTAGCTATATTAAAAAAATCAATCACTCTCTGTTCCCCCAATATATACTAGGCCATTGTGTCCCCGAGTTGCTGTAGAAGCAACTATTTTTTTATTGCTGTCATTCCGTTTACTGTCTTTTTGTGTTTTTTGTTGTTTGATATACATACAGTCCCTGAAAAATATAGGGCCACTCATTTTTGTTACATTTCACGTATTTATGATAACCAATCGTGTAAGATCACAATAATACATGCTCACAGAGTAACAGCAAAGACTTCTATCGACATTTGGGGTCTCGCATTACTTTGAACCACGAGATGTTCACATTTGGCACAGCTACACCGCGAAAACATTTCAAGACCACTAGCAAGATACCTGTTTTAACAAATTAATTAAGCGGCTTAACGGCATTTAGGCAAATTCCACGGCATTTAGCAACTATACTTCATACTCAGGGAACTTCCTATTAAGTCGGATAACCTCAAAAGTGCAGTTTGGTGTAGTGTTAAACTAATTTTGGATGACGTTTTGCAAGCGCTCGTCCTAAGCCTCGAAAATTGTTTTTATCGGTGTAAACTTATTGTTCGAGCCAGCTCCACACATTTTGGATCAATTAAGATCAGGCGAGAGTGCAGGCCAGCGAAGGACTTCAATGTGACGTTGGTCGAATCAGCTTCCGATCAGCCTGGCGGTGTGAATCGAGGCGTTATCGTGTCTAAAAACGAAGTCTGGCCCTCCCATCAGCTTAAAATGCACCGATTGCTCTTTTAGTAAATCCCCGTAGCGCGTCGAATAAACAAGGCCGTCTAAAAACACAATCGACGACTTTATATAAGACCCGACAGCAGCCCAGATCGCCACTGAACCGCCACCTGAGTGACGTTTTGACAAAACTCGTTCTTGCTTGCGGACATCGTGCAAATAATAGTTAAATCGATCCAGTTCATCAAAGTTAAACTTTTTCATCCGAAAAGAGCACTCTGTGTCACTCAGTGGTCCATGACATCGTATCGTGGGCACTCAGTGGTCCATGACATTTCATCGTAGGCGAAGTCAAGACGAGCTTTCATCGGTCAGCGGTCAATCATTGTTTTATCTTGTGTTTTTTTGCCAATGCGTCTTCCTGAGGAAGCTTTGCACATTTCGCACGTTCGTTTGCACGTCAGCCGCCGCCATTTTGTGCCAAATTTTGCGATTATAAGCCTTGATTTGGGCCTTTTCTTCACCCATGAGGCGTCAGCCTAAGCCTATCGTTTCAAAAAAAAACTTCTGGTAGGGGATCTGCCTTTGTTTCTGTCGAGTCGTTAATAGGGCCCAAACGTCGTTAATCTGCTTAATTCACTCGTTAAAACATGCATCTTGCTAGTGACATTATCATTTTTTTCGCGGTGTAACTGTGCCAGATGTGGAAATTTCGTGGTTGAAAGTAATCCGAGGCCCCAAATGTCGATAGAAGTTTTCGTTGTTACGCTGTGAGCATGTATCACTGTGATCTTTACACGATTGGTTTTAATAAATGCGTGAAATGTGACAAACATTGATGGCTCTATATTGTCAGGGACTGCATATATGCGTGTTCGGGGAGAATTATAAAAACAGTTTTACTAGCCATATCTGGCTGTGTGTAAGGAGAATACTGCATCCCTAACAGATGTCACGTAGCAAACAAGTATGTGGTATAGAATGTGTTGTTCTTATGTTCACCTCTTACAACTGTAGCCGCTAAGTGAAACTCAAATAAATCAGATTGCAGTGACAACAACAGCCATTAGGCAAACTGTAACAACTATGGACAAACACGACATAAAAACAACAACAACAACAATTGCAAGAGTTTCAGCTCGACAACGTGGTGAGCATTGGCACGACCAGATTCTTACGGAGGTCTGATAACGGTTATGATAATGAAGCTAATTGAACTGAACCAGTGGCTGGGATAGCAGCAACTAGAATAAGATACAATAGGTAGGCTTATGATATTTTTTTTGTAGTTTTGACGATGCTGCTGATGAACGCATGAGGCACATTTTTCGAGGTGTAGCGGCGATGGCTTAGGCGACTAAGGCACCGGGAACGGGGCGTTGCTATGGCAACCATGATTAGCAAAGACAATTGCAAGTTCGAGCCCCGGCCTTGCTGGTTGTATTCGCGGGATGTGGTTGTGATAGCCCTGCTTCAGCTACATACCACTGCAAGCAAAGCGCCTAAATAAAATGGAGTAACGAAAACGCGATGACGATAGCTGTATTTTGACGATATCGTGCCACAGGCAACTTAGCCCATTACGAGCATTTTAAATGTGGTTATCAAAGCGTTAAAAAAATATTGATATCCGGCTAAGGGTCGGTGACCGCCAAAACGCCAAAGTATAATAATATAGATGCTCTTGTTGTTGGTGTCTGCCCCTTCTGCTGTGTGTGCGCTCAAACATATAGCCAGTCAGCGTGGCTGTGTTTGAACAGAGCAGCCCCCAGACACTATCGACTGGTCAGTTGGCATTATTACTATTACTACTTTTGATAGATAGATTCATTCTGCCAAATGTGTTGAATAAACGTTTTACTGTTATCAGCTAATTTTGTGTTGGCCTGGTGCGTTTATAACACCGACCACGTTCCTTCTACAACCACTATATACATATTTGCAAATTTATTAAAATATTTGTGTGATTGGTATACAGTTGTGAGGTTCAAATGTGTCGTCTCGACTATTATTATTATTATTAAATATTATTACTATTATTATTATTATTATTATTATTATTATTATTATTACCATCATCATCATCATCAATAGAGCAATAGTTGATGATTCCATACTGTAATAATGTCGCTAACGGGACTGCTGAATGTCGTTGCAGCAGCAACCAAAGAATAAAAAGAAAAAATAAAGACATTGTACAACAATACATGACTGTCAAAGACTACTGGTAAAATCGCCATACGGTATTTCGTTCTGCTCTTTATTGTTGATACCAATAGTGGCTTGTTGTTGTTCTTTGCCGCGTTTGTTGTTGTTCGAAGAAGAACTCTTTGAAAGGAAATGTGTTGCGCCGGAATCGAACCCGTACCAATCCTACTGTCAGACCTCACCTGCAAGTTCCTCAATTAGGTTTTGTCAGCATTCGAGCGTCGATTGTTCTCGATACTTTCCGTGTTGTTAATGTTGTTGTTGTTATTCATGTTGTTGATGTTATTCATGATGTTAGTATTGCTCTTGTTGTTCTTATTGCTGTTATTCGTGTTGTCGTTTCAGTGGCATTGCTACGACTACACGGTTGTCGTTGCCGAATATACGTTCGCCTGCGTTCAATGTTTTTCGCCTCGTTCTCCCGCATTTGCGCTACATTTTTACGGTCGTAAACAAATCTGCCCGCTTTTCGTGTCCACAACACAACAAAGTATCACAGGAGGTGTCGCCGCGTGACGTATACGCGGCGTGCCATCATCCGCTGTGCGGGATTCCGCTTCATGGCGCCAACGCTTCCAGCGTCTTACCTGCGTCCTGCTCACACAATCGCTAGCAGGATCGTTCAAGAAATATTACAACTTTTGGCCCCCTTCACGTTACTTACTGTCTACGTCGCTTCGGTGATTTCGTGTTGTTGCTGTCGTCGTCGTCGTCGTCGGCGTTGCTGCGTCTTTATTGTCGTCGTTATCCCGGCAGTTTCAGCTACCTGTTGCTGTTGTTGTTGTTGTTGCTGTTGTTGTTGCTGTTGTGGTCTTTACTTCAATGATGGTTGTTGAATGACAAGATCTAGCAAAACGGTTAAGCAAAACCAGCCAATATTATGGCTGTTGCTGTTGTTGTAGTTGCCGTGGCTTTTTTTTTTGTTGCTGTTACCGACGCTGTTGCTGCCGCGCAGAGACCCGCCGTCGTATCGTATCGTTTTGTTCGTTCGTGCGTCTTGTGTGTTGCGGTGTCATTAGTTGCTGTTGTTTTGTACTGCAATGTTTGCTTGCAGGCTTACTTACCTTGGTTCTTGTTAGTGTCGTTATAGGCAATTGTTGCGTTAGTGTTTTTTTTTGGGATTTCTTTCTGTCACTGCTAGCTGCTGTTGTTGCTGCCTCTTCTGTTGCTACAATTGTTGTGTGGTTGTTGTTGTGGTTGTTGCCGAAAAAAGTTGCGTTTTGACCGCAGCCGTAGATCGTAGATCACACAGTCGTAGATCATTAGCGTACACATCAATGAGAAGAGTCTGGCTTTGCGGCGTTGTTAATTTTTGACCTAGAGACCGATCGACCGACCGACCGACGCAGAAAAGAAATGTCGTAAGAAGAAACGGAGCGAGAGAGGGGACGGGCTGTTTCAGTGTAGCGGTGCTTACACGCTTTTCTTTCGGCGGCGCAGGGTAGCACCAACAACAACAACAACAACAATAGCAGCAACTACACCAACAACAACACCAACAGCAGCAGCAGCAACAACAACAACACCAACAGCAGCAACAACAACAATAACACCATCAACAGCAGCAGCAACAACGACGACAGCAGCAGAGACAGCAGTACCAGCAACATCTGAAGCAGAAATAGTTCTCGCGCAGCGAAATACTGCGAATATGTACCCAGCCGGTCAGCCGGTCAGCTTTTAGCCATTCACAATGCAGTTGTATTGTATAGTATATTCGAAGGTCGGCAAACTCAACTTGCCAACGTCATCTTTCTCTCTCTCGCTATCTCACACACACGATCGCTCGCTCGCTTGGTTACCGTTCTTTTCTACCAGCAGCGCAGCCCAGCGCATGCAGTCGAAACAAGGAACCGCGAAGCAGTTCTCCTAGACTGTCGCAGGCACCGTTCTTCGTTGCCGGAGGAGGAGAAGAAGAAGAATAAGAAGCCCCCGACCGGCGGACGGATGGCCAATACGCCATACGCATAGTAATGCGTGGTGCGGTGGGGGGGGTCAATTGTACCACGGGTCGCAGCTCCTACGAATTATCTCAATTTCACCCCAGTCTCACCTCCACACGTTCGGCACTAGCACTCACTTTGCTCGGTTGGCCGCGTGCTGGGTGCTGCTGCTGCTGCTTCTAATAGGCCGGCTAATGCTGGCTAATAGTCTACTAACTAGCTGCCGGTGGTGAGCCAACGACCGCGTACAAACGGGTCAGGAATTTCGTGTCGTCGTCGCCGTTGTTGTTGTTGTTGTTGTTGTTGTTGCTGTTGTTGTTGTTGTTGTTGTTGTTGTTGTTGTTGTTGTTCGTGTTGTTGGTGTTGCTGTTAGTGTTGTTGTTGGTGTTGTTGTTGCCCACCAAGCTATAAGTAAACAGGCACTTTATGATGATCACGTACCTCAAGACCAATGAACCGCTGTTCTTAAAGAAAGCCGGTGTACGTCGTCTGCTTACTGCTTTTTTCCATCACATAAAGGGTCTCATTTTAATTTCGAGTGCGGCACGCTAAGGCAAAGCGTCGGTGTGTCCACATTTTACTCGGTAATTCAGAATCAAATGCTTGTGCATATGAGCAGTACGTTTGCTACAAAGTTAAACAATAGTAATATAGTAGTAATGCTGTCAAAGAGCTACCACTTTATGTATATTGCTTTAGAGACGCTGAGTCCAATAAGTGTCGGCACCGCAATGTTTTTGAGAGAAATTGTAAAACGTATGAAGGATCATACGAGACCGACGCGAGGTGATGTTTCTAAGACAGACGATGTTATTATCTGTTTAAAGAAGCTCTATGGGCTGACACTATGTTAACTGCTAACATTAAAAACGCAAACTTTCCAAGACGTAACCGTAATTATTATTGTTAGTGTAAATACCACAGGGTGACGCGAAATTAGCTGATTGAGAAGAAAAGAACGCAATTGTAAGAATCAAACACTAATAAAGAATCACTCTCGCGTTGCCGTTCTGAGCTTTTAAAGCAATGCGCTGTCTCAGAAGCGCAGTGAATTGTTTGTCCCCGTTCGACTTCTTGATGATCTGGCCGACTGTCTGCGTTAATGGCTGTGGTCTTCCGTCCCCACACGATGTCTCAATAATGAACAGGCATAAGTGTTCTGAATTGACACGTCTCAGCTCAGCTGTTGCCTTATGACTCAAGGGGTCAGGGTCATACCGTCTGGTCTACTGTTTTCTTCTTTTTCGCGTGGGCGATCAGCCATGCTTTAAATAGCGCGTCCCGGATGTCTTCAGGTACCTTCCTCGCGGTGACGATATCGCAGCTCTTTGCTAGAACGCAGCATAGACATGGTCGAATATCTTGGCGAGCATAAGTTGATGGGCGGGCGTTATGCCAGAGCCCCAGCGTATCTCTTGCAAAGGCACCTCAGCTGGAACACAACTTTATTAGGGTGCATGCCGAAGTAAAAGTATCTTGGGGGACGCGGGGCGAAACTTAAAACTGTTTTCGGGGTGGGCAGGAGAGTGCTTGTTGACCATCTTCTCAAATGCTTTAGCTGCATACGGTGACACCAGCTTAGTGTCTAAAAACAATATTTTTACGGCACCCGTTGCGTCAGCGAACACCCTCAGACAGCGCTCGGTGGCTGCTGCAATAGACTTGTATGTAAGGGTACAGCCATAGTGTCGTGTGGGTGCGCGCGGCATCGGTATTGGCGCGTAGAGTATGGCGGGACTTTCCTTAATCTGGCTGGGTTCGCGGTTCAGCGTATTCAACAGTGCCACACTCTCTAGAACCTCGAGAAGTTTGTCGGCAAAGCGTGCCTTCTTTAGCGAACAGACGATGAGCGGCCGGCATTGTTTCAGCGTGACAGGTGGGCTTCCAATATCTGGTCGGTGGGCCGCCTAAGGGTGCAGGTACACTAGACGATACCTCCCCCCTTCCTGGTGAAACAAAGCTGCTAACTTTCGTTTCCTTCGATTTATGTCAGTAGTCATGTATGTAAGTTCATGAGGGATGCGACAACCGCCTGCGTATTCTCTAGTATCAAGTTTGATAAAACCAATGAGAATATACCGATTACTATAAATCTCCAGCTGGGCGATAACCGTCTCCGGCACTCGCTCTGTTATTAACGTTCAGGACATTGACGGGCTGGATGACGGGCCTCGTCTTCCCGAATGATGCCCGAGAAGTAACCGATCAACACCCAGCGTCAAGAATGCTGAGGCAGATCGGACGTGAGCCACACTTCACCGAGTGGGGGGGGTCTTTGCAGTTAAGGCAACAGGTCTCCTCTTTTTGCATGCTCTGGACAAATGGCCGGGCTTGGCACACTGGCGGCAGACATTCTCTGTTTGCCCGTAGTTTTTTTTGTGACGTGTCCAAATTTGTTAAAACGGAAACACGACTAAACAAAGGCTTGTGGTGGGCACCACAGCCAGTCTGATGAAGACCTGCTCCGTGATGGGCGCCTTCTTCGCAAAGGTGAGGATGAGGCAGTCCGTCTGCACCATAACTCCCAGACGTGAGTCACGAGCTTGCACCTGGACTACCTCTGAGACACCGACGATTTCCAAGGATTCAACGATAATGGACTTGGGGATGGAGCGGTGAAGTCCGTCGACGGTAGAAACCTTTCGCGATGACTGCACGGCCTATCTCTGTTGTCGGATGTGAACTATTATAATAACGTTCATACTTTGTAAAAACTCACAATTGTAAAAACTAAACAATATAATAAGTAATAATCATACCCGTGGCTTGCTTCTCTAGTGACTGAGTAACTCATCGTAGACGGACCACAATGCACCGTACACTTCACAGTCGGGTGGGTATAAATGCAAATTATCATCATTGTGTGCGGGTCATCTATATTCCCGGAACTGGTAGCAACTGCATGTTAAGATCCCGCTGATCCGTTGCCTCAGGCAAGGTAGATTACGTTGAATTGCAAGCACAAAACCAGTCGTTGTTGCTGTTATTTTTCTTCATGTTGTTGGTGGTGCAGGTGCCTTTGATATTAATATAGTGTGTCGTTGGTATGAATGCACTTTGTCGTCGATATCAAAAGATCGACAAGTATTTTGGTCAAAACGAAAATGGCAGGCAAAAGTCTTAAGAAGTGATTCCTAAACTCGCAATCTTAGTCGACTAATATCATATTGAGCCTCAAAGAAAACCTCGGAGAGCGGTAAAAAGTTAAAGCCTATTATATATATTCACACACCCTTTAGCAGGGGAGCTTTATTACAACCACAGATAAGTGCTCTATTACAAGAAAACAACCCTGCCAAAGCCGGCGGCTTACGAGGAAGGTTGAGTATGGTTATACCTACAAGCTAGACGCCATGCAAACATCCTGTTAACAATCGTTTTCTTTGCAACAGTTCTTGACTGGATATTGAGCCCGGCGCGAGTCCTTGTTGTGGCAATATTGAAGAACTTCGCCGCTCTCTCAGGCTGCTTACATATCAAGTAAACGTGGATTTGTCAATTCTTTCTAACATGGATGCAATATCTTCACATTTTACGTCATTCTCATTAATATTGCAGCGAGACACAACACGCCTGACAAATTTCTTGTGAAGTTTAGTAAGCGTGTTATTGTCACGGAAATAGCCTAGATTCCACACCGGCGAGGCATACAGTAGGACCGGCAGAACATATTGCTTATACAACCTTATGTACAGAGAGGGTTTTTTTAATACAATACAACGAAATATCCAGTTAAGCCTACGTGTGGCCAGGGCTGTCATTTCTAAAACGTGGGGAAGTCCGGCATTCTTATCATTATCTACAGCTATATACATTTTTACATCGTCAGCATATATTTTGTTTGCACTGGCTGGGGCACTATATATTTCAAGGAGTCAGTATACAGTATGTACATTAGTGGGCCTAGTATAGTGCCCTGAGGGCAACCCGACGTCACTTCAGCAGTGGAGGATAGGCAATCATTTACCCTGACTCTGAAAGACCTATTGGTAAGGAAGGCCTTAATCCAGTTAATAATACGATTTCCAACTCCATAACGCGGCATAAAGTTCAAGCCTATTCTAGATGTTTCTTTAAGGTGTTCAAGGCGTATAGTTACTTGTCTTTCTTGCAGCCGCTGTCTTCCGCCTGAAGAATATAGCCACTTAGCAGCCAAGCTCGCACTCCAGGCACGTTAATTGGGATACAAATTACAATTCAATAACTTGCAACAGAGTAAAATAAAACATCCGGGTGGCAAAAAGCCGAAGACGAATGTAGTGGAGCCATGACAGAGAGTTAGCGCTGTTTGGATAACGGTTCCATCCATGCATAGTCCAACATTGCCGGCGTCCTGTAGTGGTACTTCTCTCATATTCTGTCCGAAAAAATCATTATTGAGTTTTGGGACAAACCCCTAAGCTCATACTGAGGCAAATGTCAGGGCGCGTCGTCATTTCAGAAATTGGGTACGTGGTTTCCCTTATCCAATCGCGAAATCGAAATTAAGTTGGACGGCTCGCATATTTCTAATTCGAATGTTTATTTGACTGCTATTTTGGCTTGACGCGTCGCACTCAGCGACGCTCCAAGAGTTGCTGTTTCATGTCTAGCTAACGTCTAAGCAATTCATTACTACGATATGATACCAACAAAGTGTGTGCTCAGTGACAAGTTTAACGTGAAACGCGGAGGACTAGCAGATGATCTGTTTAGATGGGCTGATAACCAAATCGATCGCAAATTCGAAGTCGGTGCGTTCGATACATCTTGTGTTAGAGCAGGACTGCTTGTTAGGTTATTTGCGTCTACATTGCGTGACCCTAGCTGAGGAACCTTATGACCCCATGACCTTGTCCTTAATTGCCTGTATATTGTCTCGGCGGTTGCGCGTTCCGCTTGTTTGCGACGACCTGACTGTTCTATTTGGCTCTACTACAACTATCGTCGCATTACCGGTGACGGTTCTATCGGAGCTATTCGACCGATGCACTGTTTGTACCCGGCACCAGCTGAACGATCCTAGGATACACCTAGACGACTGATAGTGTAACAGTAATACGTCTGAAAGTTGGTCCCGAGAATAAATACTTAGTTCTTCACACAGAGCCAGCTTGTGGCAAAAGTTTATAGCTTTCCGCGTTGACAGAGCGCCCGCTGACAGAGCGCCTGCGCAAAAGCAGCTCAAGGTCCCACAAGATATCTTTGCTTCAATGGCTGTAGGCAGCATTGAATTTCGCAATAGGTATATATATATATATATATATATATATGATTGGTTTAGATTATCCAAGTTGACAAATCGGGCGAGCACTAGATATTATTATCATTATTATCGTCATCATCGTCACAAAATTGCTTCACACCTAAATGATTATTGCTCAGTTAGCAATACAATCCGCTTTTTTCACGGAAAGCTTCGGCTGGAGGCACAAAATGTGTATGCTATGTATGGCAAGCAGACTTACGCGAGTTTTTCTTTTATCAGTAAAGCAGCGTATCTATCTAGGCGTGACGCTGACATCTGATTAGAGGGTAACTTGTGAGGATTTCGAAGTGTCAGCAAGTCAACGCCAGCCAAGTACGGTACGCAACGCATCGTGACGTGTCAGTTAGGTACTCCTGTCACCAACCTTGCTTCCACACTCCAACATGACTATTGTTTTGACCGCAGCTGCTCTCACACGATTACTACGAGGATTATTACAACTACCACGGCTAATACGTGCACATGTGTCACCACTGTTATTCGACCTTAACTAGCCACCGTTAACTACCGCTCACCCAGTTTAAACACCGTTAACTCGGACGACGCATGCCCTCATCTCTCCCTCGCCCCTGCACGCACACACACACATAAACACACACGGAAAATGATGGTTCGCTGTCAAAATGTTACTATCGATTCGATATGTTGCTATTGCTGTTTTTGCGACTGGCCCTGCAATTACGTTGCACGAATCTGTCATGTACTTGACAGCAGCTACAGATATACTCCACCAACAACAACGCAAACAACAACAACAACAACATCCATGCGCGAAGTTGCTACTGCTATCTCTGCTAAATGTATCTAAAATTTAGTATTATTATTATTACTACTCTTATTTTTATCATTATTATTATTATTACTACTCTTATTTTTATCATTATTATTATTATTACTGTTGGGGAGCACCCAATCATTAGCATCACAAAAATCGTGTCGTCGATGCGATGTGGAATCAGCGGTGATTCGCGTGATGATCGATCCGTATCAGTGCAAGCGTGTGCGTTTGACTGGACATCAAAGGGCCACCTGTTTCACTTCTACGGGCCGGAACGTTCGCTGTTGACAGGTGGAACTCGTCAACTTCGTCACCACGACGAATTGCGAACGCCCATACCATCGAGGTGCCCCATCCCGCCCGTGGCCGTCTCAGAGGAAAATCGTCACCGGCCGGTCGCCATGTGAGCCTATCGGCAAGCTTTCGTCGTGAAGTCGCTTGTGTATCATCGACTTTATACGAAAAACAGCTGTCTGTAGCTGTTCACAATGTGTGTGTGTGTCTGTGTGGCCGGCAGACGGGAAAACAGACGTGTGGCGTTGTTGTTGTCACACGGCTCACATTGCTCCCGTCCTCCTACCCCCAAGCATCATTGTGGTCTTCATTCCTTACGGTGCTATGGCGTCTGTCCAGAGCAGCAGAAGCAACACGTTGTAGTTGGCTGCCAACACGCTTAGCAAGCAAGCTCGTTGAGCACTCGTCTCTTCGTTTGTTCGATGGTGAAGTGAAGACTTCATCATCAACCCACCTACATATATTAGGCGGAACGCCACCCCCACCACGGCCACCATCGGGTTTCTTCGTCTTCAGCGAACTGAAGTCGTCCCTGGCCAGCGCCGAAGCCTGTCGCTGGTCGCTGCCACTACCGCCGCTGCTGCTGCGGCTGCTGCTTTATTGCATGGCCAAGCGTAGTCATTTAACGCCGGTATGTCCGGGAAGCGCGCATGGCGACGATCCCCGTCTTACTCGGTTAGGAGTCTTTATCGAAGATTCCTAGAATCCATCTCCTTAATCCGGATTCCAAACGTCTACAGATGACTTGCCTGCCCTTCAGATCTTATCGTAGTACCCCGTTACAGCATCTTGTGCTATCATGTGCTACTAGCCGGCCAGTGGCACATGATAGCGAAGGTATTAGGTAAAACAACAGTAACGGCGTGGTTTGGGGGCGAATGCGCTAGTCATGGTTGTCAGCTTCCAGCGTGCGCCGGTTCGATCCCTGTTGTTGATTGAACTTTCTCAATCGATCGAGCGATGCTCATTGAGAAAAGATAGTAAACCATAGCGCTGGAAGTCAGTCGCCATACTAAATCTTAATAGACAATTGAGAAAAACTCTAAATATCGCAACATTGACGGCCCTACATACGCCACGGTGATTCCAAGCCCGTAGTAGGCGACGGAGAATGGTGTCTAGTTTGAGGAGCCCGAGTCTGCCGTATCATGGCAGCACGTCGTCCCGACGAAATTGACCAGTGATGGTCCGCACAGTATTGTTTTGGGTCACCCGTAACCATTTTTCTAGGAGGCGTGGGGACTGTGGGAGAGCGTCGTCTTTACATTTACGCCCTGTTGATAGAATTTAGTCGTTGAGGGGTTGTTAACTTTTAAGGTGGCTCCTAAATTGTTTGCTGTGGCTATCGGCTAATAATTTTACCGCAATCAATAAGGTCACAAATTACACATGCAGGCACGCATTACGCTAATTGCGCATTGCATACGTTTATCTTAGTGTTCTTTTAGGAGTATTGTTGAACGTCGTTATTATTGTTCACCATGTCCAAACCGGCTGACTATCAGTAATTAGTTATTGTAAATTGCCTTCCGGCGAAGAGAATACTGAATCAAAAGACTAGCTAGTGGCCAGCGCGCTGTGCGTAGGGCAATAGACACGATATGTCATTTGAACGGAAGTGAAGAACGATTGAAGGATGGGTTATCATCGCAGAGATATAAATATATATATATATATATATATATATATATATATATTTCCTCTGTCACGATTGTTGTCACCTTGAGCCGATGTCAGATCATTCACGAGTGACGTGTACTGCAACCACGTCACAGGAAATAGGAACGAACGGAACAGATCATAGTGTTGTTAACGACATAAAGCGGACCACCCATAAGACTGTAATTGTCATGACTTGTTCTTGCAATCGTTGTGATCTGTAATTATCAATATGATTGACGGGGTATCTCGTACCAAACGGAACCAAACGGCGGCCAGCCTTCGCTAGATAGGTATTACGGCCCGATTACGTGAACCGCGCGAAGCCTCAATAACGGCATGCAAAACATTTTCTGTCAGCTCCGCTTTACGTTTTTCAGCAACGAGCTGCGTTTTTCGCATGGCCTATATCGCGCCTATGGTATAGGTAGCCGACCGCAGAATGGCGATGTCTACTAAATGAATCCATGCGCAAGACAAGGTTGTGTTGTTGTTGTTGTTGTGGGTTCATGTGGCGAGTCGTTGGCGCTGAACATGCCTGACCTGACTTTAAGCAAAAACGGTGCTCAAATGTGCTCAAACGCGAAGTGGCGAAATGTAGCGGTAGACGTAATATTGCTACTGGTTTCGACGAATTTCCCTATGTATATATATATATATATATATGAATATATATATATATATATATATATATATATTCATACACATATATATATATGTGTGTGTGTGCAAAACCTGCTTGCCATCGTGACAGCATACAAGAATATTACGCCATGTTTCGGATCTTGCGTAACTTGTAAAGTCAGTGGTATGCCGCGCATATTCTGGTAGTCTTCGCGCACCTAGACCACAATAAAGGGTCAGGCGAAGAATGCCACCCATTCGATTCCAGAAGGCTATTGTTGTTTATCTAGGCTGCACCAGTAGCTGAAAAATATCCTTTATCTCATGGACATTTCTGGGGCAGCAGTCATATCTAAGGTATGTTTTCAAATGATGGTTTTAGAAAAGCAGAGCAACATGATATCTTCATAAATGGCAATAAGGTGGGCACGCATTACTACGATTTGCAAGGCTATCTGTCAGTAATAGATGCTCCCGAGCAAAGTAAACAGTATGAGATGATGCTTGCGTGACTAAAAAAGCTACTTTGTTTTACCACCTTTTACCCCCCTGTTAAGGCACCTCATTTACGGAGCCGTAAAAGTGTATGTTTTTCTATAATATTCACAAGCCTACTACAGCGCAAGAGGCCAAAACCGGTATGGTATTGTTATCTTTGCGCTATAATGGCATTGATAATATAGTGCGTGAATGTCACATTTCCTATATATATATATATATATAAGGCATGCCCATCATGCCTCTGCTATATACATGCCCTCCATGCCACTGCTATATACATGACCATCATGCCTGTGAAAAGTCTGCTATATTAACAAAATCGATATCTATGTGAGCGCAAAAGACCGGCAACTTGAGCATCATGATTTGAGCGAGCGCAACAAATGGAGCGTCTAGCAAAACGCTCGTCTTGGCTTGTCAAACACACGAGTGTCCGCTCTTGGACCGAATTATGATGACCTGTGATGACAAATTGTCGTTTACGACAGCTTGAAATGTATAAGATGTTCGTGCGCCCTAGGTCCACCTTTTCAGAAGACGCCGAAGAGACTAACCCATTTGCGCAAGATTGTGCTCCGCGTTTTATGGATAGGCATATATAGCATCGTCCATTACGCGTTTCTTCCTAGTGGCCTCAAGATAGACGCGGGTTATGGGTAGTGATTAGTAGCTGGACACAGTTTCTGCCGCCCTCCAAAGGAAGAGACACAGTTTCGAATAATAGAAAAGGCGTTATCTTCCACTAAGACAGTGTGAGGCATCCAACGCTCTCATCGGACAATTCACCGTCGGTCCACCACCTATTTAAATGTGTGCAAAAGTATCTACATGGACACAAAGTCACTTTATCCGAAGCACTAAAAACACACTTGGACATATTCCTCTAGATGGAAGAAACCAGAACAATTTGCCATGGAAATATATAGGCTGTTCCAGAGATAGAGGAGAGTTGTGACTAACAATGGAGAGTACGAATTGAACTAATAAAATCGATTAACTCGAATAATTTTTAGATGGCTTTAAATGTAAAAAATCTGTTACTTGCTGGCAATATATATATATATATATATATATATATATATATATAAACTCTTCTGAGAAATTACGTATGTTTGCATAACCGTGGCTGGAATTGGGGGGAGCACCTATCCGACCGTAGTACAGAAGCTAACCGGCATCGATTGCAAATGCGACGGGACCGTTTAAAGAGGATTGTTGTTTGTCGTAAACTGCTTCGGTTCGGACGGCCGGCTGTCGCCGACAGCGTGGAACTGGAGACAATGATCAAGATGAAACAGACGCTTAACACGCTACTTCACTGAAGTGCGTCTGTTAAGCGTAGTCAACAGCAGGCTGAAAGGAGCTAAGCTGATCGACAAGCGCATTGTAGCGTTCGTCACTGCACTACGTTACATTGTCGAACGACGATCGGCGGCGTCAGACGGAGCCCCACGGAGCCCTTCACGAAGCTCCGACCAGACCATCACGAGGCACCGCCGCCTATCCCCCAACCAGACAAGCAAGCACACACTCCTCCACAGGTATATACACAATGTATCCAGCAGCACCCAGGCATGTAGCTGCTAGACGACAGCATACATCGACGATGCGGACCTGTACGAAATGGCAGAAGCTCAAGCCAACACGCGTCGTCAACAACGCAACGGACGTCATCGATCCATAACTGCGTTCATTCACTCATTCATTCATTCACTCACTCATGATGACCCGTTGACTTACGGCTTCGTAAGCCTCGTTTACGACTGAAGCCGGCTGAAAAGCACGTCAGTTGTAGATGGCGGCGAGCACCTCATCGACTTCGGCGATGACTTCACAGCAAACAAGACTCTCCTTGCCCTCCGCTGTATCCCGTTTCGCCGTTCGCCACGTCTCCCCTTTGGATTGTAGACGCCGATTGACGATGACAGAAGTTTGACAGGCGCGTCAAATTCCGTTTCGCCGGGGGTTGCCGCAGTGGCAACATCGACGGTGCCGGATGAGTTAACTAGCCCGCCCGGCTGGTCGTATTGCTGTCAATATTTGACAGCCCTTCAACCAGCTCTGTGGATAAGTTCAGCAAACAGGCCTGCGGGCAGGGTGCTGAGCTGAGCATACGTTTCTGGTTAGTCTTCGTATGAGTTCGATATGGCGGAGAGGGTAGAATTGATACTGTTTGTCTTCTCTAGAAGTAGTAAGAGAACGAAGCGGGCGAGCTAGTGAAAGTGTCGACAATGCACAGACAACAGCGTGAACAGTGGACGTAGACGAATCCTGGTGAAGTCGCCATGTGAAGCAACGGGGTGCGACATCACAAGACCACTGTCGCAGCTATCCGGCGTTTACGCCGATACGAAGGCCGACGCATGATCGGAGATGTTGTCGATCGAACCATACCGATACTATGAGTGCGACATAGCGACAACATAGGATCTAGGACTAGATCGTGCGACACAGTAGCCCTACATGATATATATATATATATATATATATATATGCCCGCGACAATCACAAATCACTCAGCGAACTACGAATTAGCAGTTAGAGAAACGGCCAGAGGCCTTCTCTCTTAAATAGGAAGATGGGTTCTGTACGAGTTAGATAAAGAAACATGGCAATGTATGGACAGGCAACGTTAGACACGCGCTAATGATCAGTATTCACGACGTGTCGTACGAACCGTCCCAAAATATATATAGGCGAGCACTGCCGAGTGTGCAAACGTATTGTGAATGATTAATAAATCATCACAATATTTTCTATATATATGTATATATAATGTGGACTTGGAGTTGCTGCTTCTGTAGCTACACATCGGGCTGTTGCTGTGATTCGACATACAACGTTTGTTGAGCGTGATCGTGAGATGGCAGGATGACCCGCAAGACGAAAATACTGTCTACATTTGTACTTTAATTATTGGTCATATAAAACTCTATATTTTCAATAGTCCTACTAGTACATATATATCATTCATACTCCTCTAAACGAGCGGAAATGCCAACAAAAGGCTCGTTTCCGGGGCGACAGGTTGCGTGGCGTAGTACGAGAGCTCTCCGCGCAGGCCAGGAGGTCTGGGATGAGGTCCTTGGTCCCTTGCTCCAGCCAAAAAATCCGCGATTGCGTCCCAGAGACATGATCAAGTGGTTCGTCTTGGTTCTGTGTCCCTGTTTCGCTCGCCAGAAGATTCTAGGAAAGCATTCCAACGAAGACTAGCAAAATCTCCGTCAAAGTAGTGTTGTATATATATATATATATATATATATATCACTACTTCGACTATATATACGGATAGATCCTCATGGCCGCTGTCGTTTAGATCGAGCGGAGTTTGCGTCGGTTCTTGGCTGACCGGAGCGTCATATCGGCCCAGATAAAGGCTTTATATAGGGCAATAGATTGAGCCACCATTCCGTTCTCTTGGCTTTCGGCGCTCGCCTCTATCTGGTTGTGAGTCTAGCGAGACTTCGAGACTTAAGATACTGCCTCCTGGACCTTTCCTACTACATAGCGTAGTTGAGAGCTGATCCCGTGAGGGCCTTATTCAAAATGTCGCTAATCGCGCTATTTTGCGTTCCGATTGACCTTCAGCGGGTGGTTGAGCCGCGTCGATGGAGATTGCTATTAAACTTTTCTGCCAGTGTGTTACATATCTATATGTTACATTATACACTGTGTAACCATACCTTCATGGCTATCTGCTGTGTTAGTCCGTTCAGCCTACCGACATGGGTGGTTTCGTTGTACCCCACCAGTTGAGCAGACTGCTATTGCACTTGAAATCGACCTAGCTCTCCGAGTGCACCTAAATTATCTATAAGTCTCTAGGTCCAGGTCACTGGTATGTTTATTATATACAGGTCACTGGTTTGTTTATTATATACAGGTATTTTCATTTTAAAATTGCTTATTTACTATGCGAGCACACTCGTGACACTGATGGCAATAAACGCTACTAATTGTGCATAATTTGTCACCAGTACATGTTTATAAATTTGCAGATTGGCGTCGTTAGGACATCTGTAGCTAACTTTACTATTTTACTTCTATTCTCACATATCAGAACACGTCATCGGTGAAGTCGAGAAGAAATCTTGAACAAACGTTTTACAAAAAAACAAGTCAACATGTCTCTTGTCTAGGAAAAAAGATGAATGACTTCACTTAGTAATGCACGCACTTTTTTTTACCTTTGGCTTGATTACTCACTCAAAGGTCTTCACTTTTGTTAACACGCAAGGCAGGTCATAAACCTCCCGATTTCGCAACCAGCGGCCAGGCATACCGTCACCTCCCACACAAACCGGTCCACTTCATGCATTTCTGCGTGGTTTATTATTCATGTAATTATCTAAGCATCATTGAGTTGCTGACTAGTCAACAATTATAGTCAAACATTGTTTTGACAGCAAAATCATGAGGGCGACCTGCCTGACCCCTGCAAGAGGAAATGCCGTTGCTAGCAAACGAACCCTTGTGTACTAATCGTTTTGAAACAATTTAACAGCGGTTTACGTTTTTTTATTAAAAATTTACTGCGTTTTTGTCGGATATATGGTATCTTCTTGTTGCAAATGTATAGCGTATTGTCGTCGCTAGGCCGGACAAGTTTGGTGGTTGAAGTACCGAAAGTGATAGTACGAATATGAAGGAAATGTGACGGCAACTAGCCTTTGCTATCAGATCAAGGTTCGATTCCAATCCGTGACATGTGCCTTATGTAAGGTGCGCCCGCTCACGCCCATAGCGCCATGTAACTTGAACGCTTTTCTGCGTTTCATGCGCACTTCTGTCTGCGGCGCTGTTTGATGCTCGGCTAAAGTTTAGCCAACATGCTGCTACCCTTCTTCAAATGCATTCCAATAGAGTGTAGTGCATACGGCAGGCGAATATTTATGTGTGATTAAGTGTGACGAAACGTGTGATAGATATCGTGTGGGAAATTGTAATCAAGTTAGGTCATTGACCACAACTTACAGAATTGAACGTTTTATTATCCTGACGATGTTGGCATATGAACATATGTATTTTATAAGTAGAAATCTAAATGTACATATGTGTATACTCACCAAGTGTCAGCTTATATGACAAAACTAGGTATAATAACACAATGAAGTTTGAAATAAACTGAATAATAATAATAATAATAATAATAATAATAATAATAATAATAATAATAATAATAATAATAATAATAATAATAATAATAATAATAATAATAATAATAATAATAATAAGTGTGACGATCACCAGCTACCGTAGCTACTGCCACATCGATAACATGTGATGTAGACTCATTAAAAAGCTAATGCCTAGCAGTTTGCTTTGTCGACTTGATCTGCTTAAGCTTGTAGCTATACGCATGCTGTCACCATCTAGACTAGCTAGGATTGCCCAAACTAACAATTTTTATGAACATCAAACGGACATTGAACATAGAGCGTGTGTTGTTTAACTGCCAACAACGTAAACAATGTAGCCACAGTCATGCCTTCGGAAGAAATTGTACCTCATACATCACGTGAAGAATGAAAGAGCGCCCACGTCCCCTATCGCTTATAGCTCGCGGGCATCTGGCATAGTTGAGAAAAAGAGAAGAACGGAACGCTTGAGGAAATAATAACATGCACAACAAAAACGGTGAAACCGGAATTGACGATGACAGGTGTAAGTGTCAAGCTGTGCCAAGACATAATTTGTTGCTGTTTCGTGCGCGCACAGATCTGTTTATGTATTTATTCAAGCATATTTTCGTGTCTCTTTGTGTGTGTGCGTGTTATTTGCTCAATAAGGTGGACGAGAATGGCGCAGCGCCGACATCAACAACGGAAGAACCTACCAGCACGCTGAAACCCGTCCGCCAGTCGTGGGCCAAGATCGAGAACGGCCTGAAACGAATGATCGACGAGCAACTTCGGTACGTCCTGTCATGCCGTGTCATGTATTGACTTGGTCATGTCCTGCGTCAACTTCTAAGCCAAGTTCTAGGTACTCTAGGACAGGCAGGATCATCATCAACTACGTTCTTATCGTGATCATTTTGCGTGATTCTACGCGGATCGTACAGAGTTCTTATTCTACGAATAGGAACTCCACTCTAGATACGGGCTAGTTTTAGGCGTATCGCCAGCTTGCAAATGTGCCTCATATACGCTCCGCCGGCGCCTTTCTTGGGTTGACGTTGATATTGGCATTGCACAGGCTGCTACAGTCAAGTGTTCTGCGCCATTAACTGTTTTGTTGCAATTGCGACCTATTACATTTGTATATAATATAATTCACAAACGTATATATATATATATATATATAGGTTAAGACTTAGTTGGAGTTGATATAGGACACCTGCGAATGGACCGGAGGCGACTAAGCCGAAATCGTTAATCCATGGTTTAAAGTTTTTTTTTTTAAACGTTTTAAGCTTTAATCTTTGTTATAGTTGATGTGTATAGTCATGTTTACCGTGGCGATACTATTGTGAGTACAAAATCTGTTTAAAGTCAATAGTGATGGGTGATGCGTGGGGGATTTTTTTTGAGAGGACTAACTTGAAAATGCGGAACGCACACACGGTCATCACTGCAGGATTGTCCTCAACTACAAGTGTGGGCCGGTAGTGTGGGGCTCCAACCCACTAAAAACCAGTCATGTCCCCCTTCCCCCCAAGCAAGGAAGTTTGTTAGCATTACTACAAACTACTGAAGAGGGATATTTATATAAATATTTTTTGTTTTTGGCGATCTGTGGCATAGCACAGTAACAATTTTACTTGAGATTAACACAAGCTAAGGCAGGAGTATTGGTAACCAAACATATCCACTGTTACGGCTTGAGTGGCTAAAGCAGAAATCTAAAAAAGGGGGCTTAATGGCGACCGGGAGCAAAATATTTGCGTGGGATCAAATTGGGGGGTAGAATACGTCTATCATCGTTGGTTCTGACAAATCTGGTTGAGCTTTGTCCTGTCGCCGCATTTCTCTGCTTGAGAAAACGCATCTAAGTTTAGTATGAGAAAGCGTGGATCTAGCTAAAGGACGAGATAAAATTATGATATATTTATATATAGTACCGGTAAAACAAGAACATGCGATTTTCTCTTTTATCCAACGAGGCAACCAATAGCCACTATAAAATATATAACTGTTATACAGCGCTCCTCACAAGCCCGTGTGTAGTGGGTTAATCAGATATTCCTGTAACCCTAAAATATAACAATTAATAACATATGTATATATATATTTTTTTGAATATATATATTAGAATAGAATATGGCGTGATATCGCACACAGAGGGCTGGGTAGACTCAGCATTATGTCATCATTTATCTCGTCCTTTGGCTAGATCCACGGTTTCTCATACTAAACTTAGATGGGCTTTCTCTAGCAAAGAAACACGGCAGCAGGACAAAGCTTAACCAGATCTGACAGTACCAACGAAGATGGACGTATTCTACACCCCAATTTGATCCCACGCTGATCTATTGTTCCCGGTCGCCATTAAAACGCCCCCTTTTTTAGATTTATGCTTTAACCGCCCAAGCCGCAGCAGTGCATATGTTTGGTAGTCAATATTCCTGCCCTAGCTTATGTTAATCTCGAGCAATATTATTACTATACAAATGCGTATGCTTTACCATATAACATACTTGGTTAGCCATGTTACAAACAAATTAAGTAGTATATATATACAGGTAGTTCAACAAGTTCTTAAAATGAGCTTTTCAGAATTCGAATTTTGGCGCGCTTTCACCGCTATTGGAAACGGTAACTTTTCGAATGCTAGCAGTCAAAATATTATGGTGATTGGCCGTTGCGATTTCGTTTGATCGCTTTTCCCGTGCAACGTATCGGCGTGATTTTGAAAAATTGAGAAAAAAGAGTTTCGAGTGGTTATCAAGCATTTTTATTTCAAAGGTTGGAATGCGACCCAAGTGAAAACTGAGTTAGACGAGGTGTACGGTGACTCTGCGCCATGTTTTGCCACTGTTTCCAACTGGATTAATGAGTTAAAAAGAGGTCGCAGGAGCACCCAGGATGAACTACGTTCAGGACGCCCAAAAACGGCAACTGATGAGGAAAACGTGGAAAAAGTGCGGAAAATCGTTGCCGCAGATAAGCGAGTGAACATTAGGGAGATAGCGGAGGCCTTATGGATCAGTTTGGTTAGTGCATTCATCCTGCACGAAAACTTGAAGATGAAAAAGCTCAGAGCAAAATGGATGCCGCATTTGCTCAACCAAGGCCAAAAAGACGCGCGTGTTTCCGCTTCACAGCGAAATTTGGCCAAGATGTCGAAAAATCCGTCGGATTTTTGGCGCAGATTCGTGACCGTCGATGAAAGCTGGGTCCATCACTACACTTCCGAGACCCAAGAAGCATCTCGTCAATGGTGTGCACCTGGTGAAGGACCTCCAAAGAGGGTGCGGACAACGGCATCGGCCGGAAAGATGATGGCTACGGTTTTTTGGGACTAACGTGGAATAGTTCTGGTCGACTACCTTGAGAGCGGTAAAACGATCACGGGAGAATATTATGCAAGACCGTTGGACTGCCTGAAGCAAGAACTCATAGTGAAACGGCCCGCTTTGCAGAAGAAGGTTGTCCTGTTTCACCAGGACAATGCTCCCGCACACAAGTCGCGGCAAGCAACGGCAAAACTGGCCCAACTGAGGTTCGAACTTATTGAACAACCTTCCTATTCTCCAGACCTGGCCCCCTCTGATTATTTCCTCTTCGGACATTTGAAGAATAGTCTCGGTGGAAAGCGTTTTTCCAGCAATGAAGAGGTTAAGGCTGCTGTCAATGCCTATTTTCAGTCTAAAGACGCGGAATTCTACTCAAGAGGTATAAATGCTCTAAAATCTCGGTGGGAAAAGTGTATTGAGCTTCTCGGGGAGTATATCGAATAAGAAAAAATTAAAAACAAGATTTGGAAAATTCTTGGTTTTCATTCTAAGAACTTGTTGAACTACCTGTATATATATATATATATATATATTTGTGAACAAATAAAATTGCATCACCCATCATATTTGACATACTCTGTCCTCACAACAGTACTACCATGTTGGTGTATGACACATTGACTGTTCTTTTAAAAGGCAACTAACTAAGCTTTACAACATGAACAGGATGTTAAATCGATACGTCCCATTCTCAACAATATGAGGTAGTGGATGCTCGACTTAACGGTTGTAGCTTCGTCACCTCCGATCAATTTGCAGGTGTGCCATATTAAATACAGTAACCTAGTATCTTATAAGATGTTTGTTGTCAGTTAGCCAGTTACTTTGCTCAGTGATAGTGCCAATTACGAGTTCTGAGAAATACATATATATAGCTGTTTTTGAATTTTATTGAAAATTTGTTTACATAGTTAAAAAACTGGAAAAGTAAAAATCGACAAAAACCTTCCTCAAATAATATTATCTATTATAATCTGATTCTGATGCCCAATGTTTGATGCTATGTGGGCTGTCCGTCAATGCAGATGATTGCACCGTAGTTACACTGCATGGACGAGAGCTATTTCTGTAGACGAGAAGCTGAGCAAGAATTCACAATTTGAATGTAACAAGAAAAACACACGCAGGTGTCGCCTGGTGAACATAACGATTACCGCCAGTAGTACAAATAATAATAATAATTAACAATAGTCTTTGTAAAACAGAGCAACACTGATCTCGCTCAGTTACGTGATACTACACCGGAACGTATTGTGCTGCCAGTGTGAAAATTTGCATTGCAATGAGTCTATGACATGTGCATTTAAAGTAGCCATTACGTTTATAAAATTAATATAATTCGATCTCCAATCCGCCGTTCTTTTTAATGAGCGCCGGGACTCATGACCGCACTTGTCTGAACGCCTCGGTTCGTACACGGGTGTACTTTTAATTGTACTGCTAGTGGGAATTACCTCTCGTAATTAAATCTATCTATATATATACATACATACATACATTGCAGATGGTAGCATGAATTCGTTTGCCTCCTCAATAGGCGAATACCGAGATCCAAACGATTAGTGGGCACATAACATAATACTTATACTGTTGTTGTCAGCTGCTCTCGGCATTCGAGAGAGGCAGTGTAACGATCTCCTCGTAAAGACTAGGCAGACGCATGATACTTCGTACACTCATGAGAGCACAGTCGAAGGCATATCGGTAGGTATTCACCAATGGGCAAATTCCTATAGGTAGTATAAAGGCGAGCACTGCCGAGTGTGCAAATGTATTGTAAATGATTAATGAATCATCGCAATAATTTTACTATACGGGCGTTACAACTACACTGTCGTTTTACAGAACAATCTTGTAGATATGTTTGCAATGGTCATGCAAATATGTTTGCGCTATCACTTAGCACAACGCAGCTCGATTCCGAATGCATTAAGCGACCGACCCTTTTTCTCTTTTGGATTAGGCTTCACCTTGCGTAAGCAAGCTATATTGCTTCGGATCCATTTAATTTTCTTAGGAATAACTGCGGCTCATCGTGCTGCGTGGCATTTGAAGTAGTATTTGTTCGTTGCATCGATTCTCTCCATGCTGTGCCACGAGTTCCCAGTCTGAAAGACTGGTGGCAAACAATTCACTCCAAAGCGCGAATCTCGGACAGAAGCATCCGACTTCGAGGACGAATTTCTCCATGATGGGATCGGTGGCCAGCGACGCGTAACGTGGAAGCAATTGCGTAGAAGCCAATATTGGTGATCGTTAGATCCCATAGATCCCAAAAACAATATTGGTTTTTCTCACGACAGAAAGTGAGCCAACATGATAATTTATCACTTTCCATAGTAAAGATAATAATGCTGATTGTGTTGGCCCAGTTTTCAGTTTAACGAGCCTCGTATGACATGCAGTGTTTGCACCTTTTTTCTTATATACGTACGCCGCAACTCTCACCTAACGAATCACTCTGAATCTAATTATGAATAACGCCGTGATTGGCGATACCGCGCCGAAACCGAGACTTTAAGCAATTTAGTTCAATCTAATCATCATTGAATCATCATATTTCCTTATACTGCCTAGCGTAATAGGACAATTAAACTTCCAACTCGTTTCAGTCAAAGTGCTGTCAGACAGGTTTGCGTGTATGCTTCTGTGTCAGATTGTTGTTGACTTCAAGCCACGATATTCAATCAATGCCAAAGTCGTACTGCATTCAGGTTATTAGTTACCTTATGCTCATCAAATATGAATGCAATGTGATCACACAAATGATCAAAATGAATCAAACTACCGAACCTCCTGGTTGAATCAACAACATCAGAAAAAAAAATATATATATATATATATACCGTTCATAATTATGGGACGCCTTGCCTAGTGTATATTGGTTAAATTGTCGGACTTGGACCTTGGTCTACGGGTTCAAAACCCCAACACAAGTTGGACAAGGCTGGCTCGGTAGAATTCCATTTTGTCACTACCAGTAACTGCTACCGCATGCTGTTGCACAGGTCGTCCTTTTTCGGACCGAAACTTTCTTCGTTCGTGCATTTATAGTCTGCTATAACGATGCTATATAATATTGCTGCCCATAGCATCTCTTTTTGTGTCATCAAGGTCGATCATTAAGCACATCATCACTCACTTAGCGTGACTGGCACATTTGGTGGCACACGAGGCGTGATGAAGAGCCTCGAATCGAAGCATCGAAATTGTCTGCATTGCCTTCCTTGGTTGTGTCCTCCCTCGCTGGGCTGTTGGCTCGGCGCGGCGAGACTTTAACGACCACGACGTTCAATTCCAATCTGAATCGCATTACTTGGCGACGGCTGGTCCGCAGCTGGTTAACCGGCACAGCTGTAGGCGACGAACAACGGTGTGGTGGTGGTGGTGGTTTTCAATTTGCTGCCGCTCGGAATGGATACTCGCGAAGTTACGGGTCGGCGTTTGCCTTACGCCGTGCGTGCTTATTCGAAAATTGGCGCCTCATAAATTGGCCTATCACGGTAGGTAGGAATTTGTTGGTGTTTCGTTGGCCATGGTCATGGCTACTAGCCCTGGGCAGGGTGGTGGTGGTGGTCTGCTGGCCATCCATCCGCACACGGGGCGGATGGCCAGTTAACATAGCTGCACATCCATCATTCGGAATGTTGCGCACCGTTACGGGCGTACGTGGCTGCGACATTGTCGGCGGTTTTTTTCCCGTTGCGCCATCCCAGTCGTTTCCTGTGTGATTCATCCCTGTCGACGACGTCTCAACAGCAACAGCAACAACAACAACAATCAAAAAACGCCCAGCCCAGCTCAGAACCCCTCCCATATTAGAGTTTTGCATTAATCCTCTCGCATCTTAAACCGTTGGAATCTTTCGACAGGCACGCATATAACCATGGGTACATCATGCATAGTATACGTTCGTGTTCCGCGATTCGGTACTAAATTAGCTCGAATTCATTCGGAAGCCTTTAAAACACTCTGTCCCAACGTGTGCCGCTATGCGAACAGGGCTAGCTAAGCGTCCGACACACGTGGTAGACTGACTGGCGGCATAACCGAGGCCTTCGTGGTATATTAAGCATGTAGTACTTGCGATGCCAAAATTCGTCTCATAGAAAGTGTGTATTTTGAATCATTCATCTATGAATCTTGAAAGCACGCGTATTTACTTGGAGCGCACTGTGCGCTTACACGATGAATCCTCTAAACCCTAATGAATCTGCCGGCTGCTTCTAAGCTTTATCTATTCCAACAGATAACGCAACATAACAGTATGTTGCCTTATTGTTACGTGTAGTAAGTAGTGCAGTGAAGAAAGGGCTTTTTTTATTTAATGGCAAACGGCAATTAAGTTCAGTTCCATTTAGGTCATACTCATACGAGTGACACTATTAACTATAAGCCACACTAGACGCTTGTCCTATAGATTGATACAGAGCCTATATTTAGATCGAGCAAAGATGTCCAAAATAGACTGCACTTCATGTTCGACTTTGGATTCCAGCATCTTCCTGTACGTTTACATTTTCAGATAAAATGTTCATTTGTTTACTTTTTAAACCTTTGGAGGAAAGCATAACAAATGAAGCTAATGAAGCTGTAATAAAAAAATAATCGAAAGGCTGTAAAACAGTTAACCTGGTCGGTTTTTAGTATATTACTAATACGTACTATAGTATTATAAATTATTAATGGCGTGGCGTTGCAGAGGTAGCCTTTTGTCACTAAGGTCCGCAGGTTATTTTTTAAATCATCCGGATTTGAATTAAAGTTTTGAATATTAAATAAATATATGCATGGATAGTCAAAACAAAATTAAAATGTATTTTAAAAGGTAAATGCATTATTGTAAATATGATAAAGAAACAAACAGTAGGGCCGCTTCCATACGCAGGGAAAGAACTGCCAGAAATGCCGAAGCAGTAACAGCTAATACTTGATCCTTACCGCATGAAATATTAAATAAACTAGTGGTACTCTCGTACTGAGTGCGATCCTCTCGCAAGAATACGAACATTGATATTAATCACAATTCATCAAGCAAGTTTTTCGCGTTTGTTAAGTAGATTCTACTAGCTAGTCAATTCGCAGATGGTTACCGATATAAGCGAACAGTGTGCAAACTGATGGGTAAAACTACCGGTTACGCGTCTAAATCTTACACAAGCACTGTAGCCAGCCGAACGTTTTGGGCCACTGGCCGTTCTGTCGATCAATGGCGTTTTTAATCGAGTTATAGTAAAAAAATCGTTCGTTTTGTGTTATCTTTAGGAAAATGCTGCCTGGAATGCTTCGCACCTCGTCAGAGGCTGATATGAGCGCCGAATGTCAGGCCGCAAACTTCAAACTGTTCCAAGGACTTCGTGGACTCAAGGCGTGGGCCATGGAGAGTAAGTATAACCTCGCTTGATGTTGGGCGTCAGATTTACTAGGCTTTAATGTATGAAGAGTCCTCAAAGGGAAACGTACGAAGCGACACTGTAGGTAAAATTAAAGTCTTTATTCAAAAATAACCTCCAAAAGGCCTGAGCACAAGTTTCTGCTGTTTCTCGAGCCGAAGGATTCTCTGTTCCCAGAACTGCTGCTATGCCAAGAGCCAATTCCCAACTGTATCATTTAGTTTACTCATACGCAGCTTAGAGTCTTACAAAGTGGACACTTCTAGACGGAGTTCATACTACTGGCAGTACTTTTTGTGATGTCTACCTTTGTATCTTAGTTATTGTGAAGATCAGCTTGCGGATCTCCACATTAACTAAGATTGTGGAGCTTATTCTGTTTTTCAGACAGATTCTTTAGGACCAGAATCTCGCTATGCGTAGAATAAAAATGCTAAGCAAGCAACAACAAAAGACTAACCCATTTAGAACACGATGTTCCCCACGTTCACTTACCGCACAAGCGGCCAACAAAGCATTCGTGCGAGCTGCGTTTCCATTCTATCTAAATACAACAATATATTTCAGTTCTATGCTAAGGTTAGTCAAGTCATTTGAGTGTTTGTTTGTCTTGTTTTTCTTATATAATAACTAGGTCTTGTAAACGAGTTTCTAATACTCCCGTCTAGTTTAAGGCACGCCACTATCATTATCAGTGCCATCATAATCGTCATCGAGACGGGACAGTGTAACGTAGAACATAAATGGTTACGTAAACTCTTGTGCCGTGATATTCATGCTATTAGTGTTCTCAATGATGTCGTTAGCCTTATAGTTGAATATTGTTGTTGGTACGGTTTTCGTCGTGTATTACCGCCCACATAACCCTTGCAGGACACTAGTTCTGGTTAAAATCACGTAGTTACTGCCTAGCACATACATGGCAAACGCACCCCTGCACGTCAATCAAAAAGCGTTTGACCCGAGTTTCTCCGGTCGCGGCAGTGAGCCGATCCGCACTGTCTACAATAGCTGTGCGATAATCGGGTTCGATCCGCTTCGTCCCGACCTCAGAGGTCAGGTGTACAACAGGTCTGTGCAGCACGCCGTACTTTCGAGGTCTGGGAGGTTTCGGGAATGCATGATGCACATGCGCCACCAGCATCCTGCGTGACTAGTGTGAGACTCGCAAACCCACTAAACCCGGATTCCTCCCCACCCCCCCAGGCCCCAGGAGTGGTCAGGTCTGCTTCTGCCCATCTATGACAACCACCATTTGGCCAGGCCGAATTTCATCGACAGATCGACAGTAGAGGTGTAAACGAATTGCCAACTATACCAGCCGGTCTGTACGAGAGCTCGGACCCTTTCGCACGGAACTAGGGAACTACGGAGTCAGTTCCGCCGCCGGGGCAGCAGCTGCACATAGTATCTGAGCAGCGCATCAGTGAACTCCCAGACGCAGGGCAGGGCAGTCCCGTTGTGCGCAGCCGTGTGTTCAGACGAGGGTGTCGTCGTTGATGGTGGCATACCCCGACGCTTGCCTTCTTCATCGAGCGCTTCCCACAGTTGCACGTATGAGGCTGCCCTATCTGCGTGTTTCATGCTGAGACCCAGACCAAGAACCGCGTTGATGCAGTCGCGCTGGTCCAGCAGGGTGTCCACAGCGTTTGCGGACAGGTTGAGTTACGTTGTTGTTGCTGTTGTCCTGTTTGTTGTTGTTGTTGTTGTTGTTGTTGCGGATCATTGCCGTTGTTGTTACTGGTGCTGCTACTACAAATGCGATGCGTTTGTTGCTGTTGTTGTTGTTAATACAGCTCTCGTTAATGATGCTGTTTTTGTTTTGTTTCGTTTTGTTTTCATATGTAGTATCGTTGTCGTTGTCGTCGTCGTTGTTTTAGCTGTTACCATTTTGAGAGAGTTTGCTTGTTGGCATTTCCTATAACATAATTTCACTTGTCATTTCCGAACGCCATTAAGCACATTGCTTGTTCTGATCATATTATTGTTGTGGTTTGTTATTGTTGTTGTTGTTTATTACGGCAACGTTAATTCGACGCTAGTGCATGATTTGCTGCCAGTAGTATTATTATTTTTAACAGTGGCGGCGCCGGCCGTCGCGGTTGTTGTTGTTGTTATAGTTGTTGTTATTTCTCTTCTTCTTTTTTGGCTGCGTATCCACAGAAGGGACCAGGCGTCTCAGACAGGATGGAGAGGTTCTGCATGTGTTTTAATAACAACAACAACAACATAAACCACAATAACAACAACAATACCCCATCATGATCACGGTGCTCACGCTTCGACTGTCCTATGATTGTTGCAACTGCGACACCGACAACAACAACACCGACAACAACGACGACGACAAAGATGACGAACATAGCGTGTAGGGCGGCCTAGCGGGGCACCATTTCATTTCTTCAGCAGCTTCAGCAGCCGATACGTTCGAGCTACCGGCAAACATCTCGCAGCAGCAGCAGCAGCAGTAGCAGTAGTTGTAGTATATAGTCATTGTAATAGTTAGATCATTCGGCCGTCTGTCTATCTGGCGCGGGCGCGCGCGTCTATTGCCCGCGGCAACGCATACATGTATATATGTTTATATTATATACATGTATGGTTTGTAATATGTAGTATATTATATAGATATGATATATATATATATATATATAATATATAATATATTAAATAATATACTATATTAAGTCTATATATATATCTTCTCATAAATGGATAATATATATCAACAGCTATATATATACTATGTAAGTCATCGACATTACTAGCATCGTCCCGACGTCCCGCTAGCTGGTGGCCCAGACAGACAGGCAGACAAAGAAGACGACGACGACGACGAGAACAACAACAGCAGCAACAGAAACAACAACAAAAACAACAACAACAACATCATCATCAACAACAACAACAACAACAACAACAACAACAACGACAACACCAGGAACGGCAACAACAACAACAACAACAACAACAACAACGGCACTCACTAGTCGCTAGACTCACGAGACTCGCTTGGCCAGCCCCGATCGACCGGTTGGTTGGCCGGCCGGCCGGTCCCAAGCAGCCGTTACGTCAGCGAATAAAGCATTCAGTCACTCTGGCCGCCGCCGCAACCGCCGCCACCGCCGGCACCGATGTCCGTCGTCGGCCCCGGTCTGATGCCGCGCCAAAATGACTCACGCGCCGCAGACACATAGACGGCAGCAGACAGACAGACACCGAAACGGCTGACAGCCAGCCGGCCGGCCAGCCAGCAGTGAAATTAATGGCCCAACTGAATAATGGCCTAAGAAGCCGGGTCTTCCGTCGTCGTCGTCGTCGCCGTCGTCAACAACGACGGTACCGACGATAACGGTAACTGTAGCGACGCCGGTAAATTCGGTTTGAACGTGATGCTCTTGTCCTGTGCAGCGTGTATATACGTGTATATATGTATATATATATATATATATATATATTATACATATATAGATGGAGAGAGAGGGGGGAGAAAGAGGGAGAGAGAGAGAGAGGCGACGGCGGGGTTCATTTCGAAATCTCCCGCCAGCGCGATCATCAACGCGCCGATCACGTCGCGGGTAACTACATGGAGTTACTGGAATCAGGTCGCCGAACTTCGATAAACAACTACTATTACTTACTACTACTACTACAACTGTTGACTAGACACAATCATGAGCAGAGCTAGGCTGGGGCAGCTAGAGGGGCAGCTATCCTTAAATAATAATAATAACATCTTAAGCTAAATGGGCATTTGACTTCGTAAGTACGACAGTTAGATAGATCGATCCCTGTTGCCAGCCTGATCCTCTTCCGACGGACCCGCGACAAAAATTCATCACGTGATTTTGTCGACGTAAAATTGAACTATGCGTGACGTATGCGCGTGTACATCTAGAGGAAAGTGTATCGGTCTGAGCACATGTCTGACTTTCATTGATATACATACAGAGAGCATCTTTGAATGTCCGAACCGGCCTGTTATGTCATAGAAGCATCAGCACCATACCGACAGCAATAACTATCAACGACAATAGCAACAAAACAACAACAACACGCAGACACGGCAAGCATCAATCTCAGCAAAAACAACATCATCAAAACAACAACAACAGAGACAGCAAAAACAGCAAAACCAAAAGACGTAGCAACTGCATACGCCATTCTGTGCTGACGGCCCGTCCGTGGGTGAACGACTCGCTTTGCCGCTCATTCGACGAGATGCTCGATCAATAAAAAACGAAATTGATTCGTTGACTGCCTCTTCGTGAGCAACGACGGTCGCCTATTTTATATATATAGGTGGTTTTTGGGTATAATTTTTGTTCTTATTTGGGTATAACTGAAAAAGCGGTACGCACGCACACGGACATCACACTGCACGAAACTCGTCTGCAAGTGCCGGCCGGTAACGTGCGGCTCCAAGGCACCTACAAAAACCAGTCATGTTGCCATCGGCGACCGCTTAAGCATAACTTCAAACGATCGGAAGCGAGAGTAGTTTAAGATAGACTTAGCTGTCCCGGGACGGCCCGCGGGATTATGTCATGCAAAGACGGTTGCATTTCTCCTTGGTATGATCGCAATAGTACGAGCGATACTATTGCGTCCAGTGGTCGCGTAACTTGACTCCAAGTTGTATCAGCCAGCATTTGCGGTGTGACGTCGCCGTTTAGGTCGCAAGGCCCACATGCTGGAAAAAATCGCTGTGTCCTTGAGAGGACTTGAGTGACGTCGAACGTCAGCTCAACATCAGCCCGGTCTATCCAGGCCCTGATATCCGAGGACGGTTGGTTTTACCCGTGCAGCAACTACGAATAGTTGTAGTAGTTTTCGTTAGATAAATATGTTACAACCATTTCTCAAGGAAACTACTTGCGCTGACTACGATAAAAAAATGTATACAGGTTATAATAGTAGCAGTAGTAGTAGAGGTGCGACTACTATGTTGCAGCAAAACGAGTCATCCGATGAAGCTGCCCCAAACATTTTTGAACTTCATGGGATGACGACTACAACGTATTGTCTCTCCACTAGCTTCATTTGTCAGCGTGATAGATAGCAGTCGCTCCATCACCACCCCAGACTTCAGCAGGCAGCTGAAGCTGGCTGCGTCCCAACGACTTCGTTTGTAAATATCATGTCACGTCACAGCTGACTAAGCTCAGGCGCATCGTTTGTTTCTAGCCCTGAGCTGAACGAACGCTCTGTCTGTCTGTGCGCGGCCAACTTCTCTAAAACATCCCTCAGAAAAACGTTATAACCTTGCTGCAATAGCCATACTGCAGGCAACGGATATATATATATATATATATATATATATATATATATATATATATATATATCTGGAAGTATGGACAATAAATGCTCATAGATTTAAAAGCAACATAAGAAATGCAAACATAATGTATCACAAGTTGAATAAATATTCAACAAGTAAATTATTTGCTTCGAACGAAAGCTATGCACGACCATATTTCTTACTATTATTATTATTATTGGACCCCCCGTAACGGTGCACACGTTCGCAGGGACCCAAATGTCATGTTCCCACCCTGAATGATTGATTACATTGAATAAATGAACTTATATTATTATTATTATTATTATTATTATTATTATTTACTCGTTTAAACATATGATATTTAGCATAGTGTTATCATATCTAGTGTTTTAGTATATATATATATATATATATGAATCAGTTGTTAACAACTTTAGAGGAGAGAGAAACGATTGCCGAGCAGGGCCTGAGCTCGCGGTTCAAGAGTACCGAGTCAAGCTTTTTTTGTGAAGGAAGTATTAAATGCAGTTATGCACTATCGCTTCGAGGGCCTATCTCAGACAGTAAGACTCGACCTCAACGATTGGATGTCAGTCCGCTTTCATCCATACATCAATACGTTCACTCTTTGAGAACCCAGATCTTCATAGAGCAGTACTATGGGCTATCAGGAGACGTGGCGAGCGCCCTTTTAGTTCAATTGGCTGAGGTCGCCCACAGGTTCCCGCACGCTTCCAGCACCTGCAAGCCCGTTTGCTTCAAGCTGCGCTCGAATCTATGGCTATTCTGAGATTGAAGCAGTGTATTTCTTTCCACGTTTCATATTTTTCCTGGAGAACCTCTTTTAGCGTAGCCAAAAGCCTAGCTGCTCTCAGTTTCCAAGCCTGCTTACTGACGCACAGAGAAATGCGCCGAGAGCAAACCGGCCGCCCGCGTGGAAGACACCGAAAGAAAAGCACTCGTGGACAAGGCGTATCCTTCAACGTTCAACATATTCTAGCGTCGTAGGCCTAACCCAGCATACCTACGATAGGCGTGAACTATGGATGCAGTCACGACCGGGGCTTCTCAGGGATTCATACTGGAATCGACCCTATGGAATATAACCTGTGATGGTCTGCTTAGATTCCGACATCCCGCGGGAGTCTATTCCGTCGCCTACGCAGATAATCTCGTTCATGGTCATTGTTAAATGACATACAAATGCATATACATGTTTATGTTAAACAGCGGTGACGCAAAACAACAAATTGCTAGCACTAAAAAAGTGTTAGATATATAATAAGAAACAATTATTATTTGTTGGCGCTTATATTCTTAGGAACATTTGCGTTTCGTTCGGGAAAAAAATACAAACTTTGAGTAACAGCGAAAAATCGACAATCTTGTGTAATTAGCTTGCATTTTATTTTCAACTTCATATAACTTATTTTATTAACCAGTACTTTCTTTATACGCACTCATATTACAGCTTTACGCTCTGGTACACTATTGTAGGTGATACACACACACACGATCGCTTGCATTAGCACTCGGTCGATATCTCGTGAAACCCATTTCAGTGTACATACCTTCCGTGTGACATCTATGTATTGCACCCCCTGTTAGAAATTACCTAGTTTGCAATCGATGAGACTCTGAGATACTATAAAATGGAATAATGCGCCCGAGAACTCTTTCCTTATGTTATGTAAAATGTAATCCTTGGTTTGAGAAGACCACTTCAAGGTAAAAACAAAGCTGAACCATTTTTTTGCGGATGGACTCAATCGGAATTCATCCTTTTCGGCGATCGTATTTTTGGCATTGCTGCAGAATAAACCGACTCCGTGAGTAGAGGACAAGGAGGTCATCGGCACATAAAAGTGTATTTGTGTACTCAAAGGCGTGTAACACCGCTGGATTTCGTCTGGCAAATCGCTTACCAATATTAAGAATAATAGCGGACTGAAATTATTTCCTTGCGCGACCCCTGCAGTCTAATTAATTGGTATATATGTATATATATATATATATATATATATATATATACATTATTTATTTATGTGTATTAAGATATACATTTGTGATGTAAGAACATGTGCACGGCCCGCTCGGAGCTTAACTCAAGGCGTTAGGTCCAGGCTTGGGCTGGTCCACCTAGCCAGGGTGCCCCTCACCGAAGCGGCATTCCCTCTCTGAACATCCAATGATAGACGTTGCAGTAAATATTCGCCCGCCCTCTTGTCTCCTGTAGCCAGCACCAATCTTCTCCCGACATCGTTGAGCAGTTTCTTCGTGAGCCAGCCCAGGCCCCCCCAATGTCTCGAACGCAAGGGGTGAGAACAAGTGTGGGTAAGCAATACTTGAATACTCTCTGCACTTGGCTGCTTTCGCTAGGGCTACCGCGTGTCCAAGGGCGGGCTGCGCCCGTACCGACCATTGAAGGGGCTAAAGAGTCGGTTACGGTCGCATCCCACACCAGCATTTGGCCCCGCTCAAAGGGAGTCAGGGTCATTCCATCAGGTCTCCTTCTATCGTCTCTGACTAAGCCGGGAGGCTCCAAAATGGTAGCCCGCCGACCGTAGCCCTCTGCTAAATGTTTCACTTCAAGGCTGAGTGGCGTGCAATTCTGCCTGAACTCTGCGGACAGGAAAGTCCATGGTGACCTAGGGAGTCGACCTCATCACCGCACCTGCACTGGTGTGGGGAGACTAGGTCTACTCCTAACCTCAACCCGACTAGTATTCGTGTAGACTCGTCATCCAGGAGGGTACCAAGTTGAGGGCTCGGGAGGGCGTGCAGCCATGCACCTTGCACCGGGCGAGGAAACCTGCCTGTAATCTCGCTTTGCTAGCGGCCGTAGTTGTTCGGTCCCACAAGCCGCTCCATCGGCTGTCGTTTGCCAGTTCTGACCACGAGCGCTGAGGAGAAGGAGTCTCCGGTAAAGACCCACAGAATGCAATGGCGTCATCCTGAGTCTTTTCAAGCGTGGAGTGGAAGCTTGCAATCGCTTGGGGTCCAGGATAGACTCAACGCCACTAGTCGCCGAATGTAAGGAGGCGATGTGTGCTGCGACTGAAAGAGAAACTGCTTCAGGCAGGCCCAGTCCACCTCTGGCTACCGGTAAAAAGGCCTGAACTAGGGAATCGTCTCGCAACCGCGGGTTAAGTATAGATTCTAACGCGAAACCCATCTTCAAGTTAATTTCTTCCAACTGGGCCGAGAAGGCTCAAGTTTGTCTATTTCTCGTTGTGACTTATATTTTTTTTACGTTTATATATCCTATTCGGCACAACACGTCTCTCGTGGCAGTGTGGATTAGTCAGCTTACTGAGGACCACTTGGGGCCAGTAACGACCTTTGGTTGTCGTTTCCTTCCTGTTGAACTCTTTTGAGATTTTTTGTCACGACGGTATAATCGATAAATGCTTATTTATGTGTCATTATTGTTGTTGGAGTCCCGTCCGGAGATCAATAGCGTCCAAAGTTTTCCCACCTGGGTTCAAGCAGATATCATGGTAATGATAGTCTACATAAGCGCTTCACGCGTTTTGTGTTTGTTAAGCACTCACCTATGTATGTAGACAAACGAACCGGAAAGCAAACCTGCTGGCACAATTAAGACAGCAGTATTCAGAAACTCCACGTTGCAATCAACCCCGGATTATGGTAGTGCGTAGGCCAGCTGGACTCTCTCAGTCTGTATATTTATATATATATATATATATATATATATATATATATCGCTAGAAAATGTTTTTCGCAAGGTCAACAACCCCCTCAAATAAATACTTGCAAATTAGTAAAGCTAGTAGATATAAATGCGTATAAATACATATATGTATATGTATATTGTAGCATGCATTAACTGACGATTTTATCATAATGGCCAAGTCAAGACCACATTTACAGTTTTACCTCAATGAAATGAGCCAATGGTGCGCACAATATAAGCTGACAATTAATGCATCCAAGACGAAAATTCTTCGATTTTCCCGAGGAGGCCGATACGCCAGTCTTGACTATATGATCAGGGTTAATAACCAAAATATCGAATTAGTAAGTCAATTTAGCTACCTCGGGGTAACCTTGACACCCGGCCTATCTTTTACAAAACACACAGAGAACAAGCGTGCAAAAGCAGTATCGGCCATGACGCTACTCGGAGATCTTACACAAATTGACATTAAGACTGGAATGAACCTTTTTAAGATAAAAATAGCTCCGATTATAAGTTACTGCCTTCGGGCCATTGCACCAAACTTAACCTTAGATAGCATGAAAGAAATAGACAAAATAAAAGCTAATTTTGTGAAGTATATGCTCGGACTGCCGCGTAACGCATCAATAACCTTGGCGTTGGAACTATGCCACAAGCGAAGCTTTGTGGAAGATCCTATGCTGGACACATACGTTTTTAGCGCACTCGCCGTAGAGCAATATCGCGTCTACAGAGCAAAGCGTAATTTGAGCTTTGCCATGGAAAGGTTCACTGACGGTCCTGCATTCACGACAGACCGTTGGAAGCAGGGAATGCAAGTGAACAGACGGGTACTCTGCAGACTTACCTGGCATGGCTACCACCAATATATATGCCTAAAAGGGTATTGCTTTGAAATTGAAGACTGTGCATGCAAATATTGTGGCACATGTAATACTGACCGATACCACATACTGCAATGCAACGAAATAGAAGCTGGTTCGACACATGCAGTAGTGAAAGACGTTATCAGCCGACATGAATTTTAGGTAATATCTACCAATTTCTGGTGAAATAAACTTGTATATATTGTAGCGTGGCTGCTCGAATGTTTTTAGATGCAAACATAGTAGGTAGATACATAGGCAGAAATAGACTTGAAGAGACTAACCGAAACAGGCATTCTCAGAGTGGCTACCTCCGACCAAAATGGCTACGTTAATTACTTCTAGTCGTGCTGCGACTGGCACTATTTCGTCTGCGACAGATGGGGGGATGATGGGCTACCGATGAGAGGCAGTTTGAGATGCCGACTCAGAAATTGATTGTCCAGCGAAGCGGCCGCATACCGAACAACTACGTTGCAAGGCCACCTCGGTTTCCCTTGGCGGGGCCCTTTTTGCCTACACGTACATACAGGTGTACTAGGGAGCGCGTGGGTGTGTGTCTGTCTGTCTGTGGGTGCGTGCGTGAGAACTGTTACGCCTGGCCACACGGGTCCGACACCAGGGGGCCTCGCTTAAGTCAACAAGCCACCAGAATGACAATCACATAACAACAGCAGCATTAGCAACAACAACAACAACAAACACCAACAGCGAGAAAAACAAACAACAACAAAAACAATAACAATAACAAACCTGAAATGAATGAAACATATAGCTTTGTTTATGAGTACTTGCAAATACACTCGAAAGCATACAACCTCTGTAGTGAGGAAGTTGCCCAAAAGCTATATCGGAGATCATGTGCTTGTTGCGTCGGAAGTAATAGAAGTGAATATCAATCAATGTAATAACATATGAACGAGCGGATAATAATAATAATAATAATAATAATAATAATAATAATAATAATTATTATTATTATTATTATTATTATTATTATTATTATTATTATTATTATTATTATTATTATTATTATTATTATTTATTACATGTTAAATAATGTTACAATTGTGAGGTCTGAAGGTATTATTGCAAATTCTTTAAATAATTATTTCACTCCATGGCGCCTAAAATAGATGCCGCGTTTCCTCTGCAAACGGCCCAAGACAACGCTTGCCTCAAGAATTGACCCTCTCTTTGTTCGCTTGTGACCTCCTGAATTCGCTTACTCAAATCTTTGAGAAATGCTTCGGTTCCCTTGCTGATTGGTCCTAGCGTTTCCATGGCAATAAGCACGAAAGTATATCTTGTTTCCAGTCCAGTGTATTTAACGCGTTTTCTGGCTTCCGCATGCTTTGCCACCCACCCCGGCTCAACTGAGCTGTGGTGTAAATAGGAAGCCGCGGTGGTGCACGAAACCGTTGCATCCCAAGCAAGGGACTTCCCATGAGACCATAATGCAATGGTCACCCCATCGGGTCTTTCTTCACCAGCGGGCACTAAACCTCTCGGTTCAAGTGTAGATGGTATACCGGCTTTCCTAAGAGACCTTATAATGACCTTGTTTAGTTCAGCATGTCTGGAGGATCTACCGGCGCTCTTCGGGCAACTCAATTATTATTATTATTATTATTATTATTATTATTATTATTATTATTATTATTATTATTATTATTATTATTATTATTATTATTATTATTATTATTATTATTATTATTATTATTATTATTATTATTATTACTATATTATTATTATTATTTAAACCACGTGTTTAATCATTTATTTAATCAAATGCTAGCAACAAACAACCATAACAACAGCTGCACCCAGCGAATCAACGTAGCAGTTCAGCCGACAGTGGTTCGTAGCCGTAGCTTCATTGGCCGTCATGTGCAGGTTCTTCGTAGCAACGCGTTCGGGGGCACGAAGAGTCAAATGAACGCGCCGCAATTGCGCATCATTATCGCCATCATCGTCATAATCTTCATCATTATGGTGGTGGCGGCAACACCGACCAACCTATCAGCCCAGTCGCACAGCACGACCTCGCGGGCCCATATCACCTCCGCAAGAATCTACCACCGATGAAGCCAAACGGGGCAGGCTTCCTACCAGCCACCACTGAAGCAGTCAGCAGCAGTTTTGCTGACAAACAGTGCGATAACAACTGACTATCGTTGCCATGTTCCTGATCGCGCTGCTAAACAAACAAACAAGAAAAGTGCCACTTGGCACATAATACGTATATATATATACATGAAGGACCAAAAGTTTTAGTGTGGTTAAACTACGCCCGCAGAGGTCTCTAAAACTAAATCGGCCCAAAGTAAACCCCGATTACACGACTGGCAATTGGCCTCCTGGGTAGTCTAGGCGGAAATTACAATTACAGCACAAAAAGTAGCATCTTAACGCTAATTGCCTTCACTCAAAAACAGCGACATGTAGAGATGCATCTGTTTTTGTAGAGTTGCTGCGTTAGCAAATTTAGCTATGTTAAGAAGAAAAAAGCTTATTGTGTTGGCAGCACACGCATTTTGTGTTTTTTTTTGGCAGAGCTACAAATAAGTGGCGGCCTGGACTAGGGAGCTATGGTTGCGCTAGGATGGTTGTCATCTATCGAGCTGACGCCGGTTTGTGATCCCTGTTGTTGATCGAATTTTGTTTGAGCGATGCTCATTAAGAGAATAGATAGAGATAAACCATATACAGCTGAGAGTACGCGGCCGTTCTGCCACAGAGGACGACTGTTGGGAAAACCCTAGATATCACAACATGTCCGGCGCCCTTAGTCCATCGAAGGTATGCCTCGCGCCGATTCCAAGCCCGTACAGGACGGAAGATAATCTAGAAATAAAAGCAACACCCTCAAAATGTTAAAAAATATCATACCTATATATTTCACACTCTTTTTTAAAACCCACTTAAACATAGACATTTATAAATATATGTACAAAAATATTAGCAGCGCACTTAAACTGTATGAAACGCCTTTGTTAATTTACGATAAGCCGTTCTTTATAGCTAACGATACTGTTTATAGAAGATGACCTATTGTAGCAATCTCTCAATCAAAAAACCTTTATTTTTTAAAACGTTAAGAAAATTACTTAATATATATATATATATATATATATATTTATATATACATACAAGTTAAATTCATCAAAAATGTACAGTTAATACCTAAAAATTATTACATATTTATATTTTAGAACGTACTACTTTAAAGGTGCTACGTAGGGTATTATCCATAAAATGAATCCACGTAGAGTTCCTAAGGTATTCCTGCTGTTTAGACCAGTGCAACAAATTTGCGTGGAATTAGAGTCTTCCCAGTATCCAGCCATCGCCAAAATGCCTTAACCGTGTTGCCAGGCTTAGGCAGAGAAATGCAATCTTCAATCAGAAGAAAGAAAAATACGCAAACGCAATTTAATGATGATTTTCATTTGTACAATGGGTTATCGAACTCTGTTGGGCCATGGTATATGACTCAGGTTTTCTTAAGACTGATCAATCTGTATTAAGCAAGCACAGCAATTTGTATGGAACCGAGCTCAATCAGCGCAGCGAAAATCCAGTGTTCGAAAGTACAAGGTAGCTGGTCACTTGCAGTCCAAAAAGTGCACGAATAGCTTACAATGCAGATGCTACTATCTCACAACCAACTTACCGAACAACACTCCCAATGGAACCGTTGGCCTTCCCTTAAAATCGTACCTATGTCAGGCATGTATGGCGTGGAACGTTTTCTCCTAGTATTTGCTGATACGTAAGTACGTTGTACAACTACCTAATTTAAGCGCAACTGAGTCTCAAAAGTAACAGCTTGACTAATATTGCATGGCCGCTCTACTGAAAAGCCACCATGAAGCGTGACAACCCTTGACACGGTTAGGTAGTAGCTTACTTACCGACCGATCAAGCGCACGTCACGTGCTCGCGTCGCTAATTGATCGCGTGACGAGAACCTTCGCGTAATAACGACGGTGGTACCGCCTAGGCGAAATACACGTTATGAAGACGAACCAGCGACGAATGGTAGCTGCTAGATTGTGGAAACATTAGTCAAGCATTTTACAACAGCATTTCTCTGAGAAAATCGGAGGAACGTGGAAAAGGCCGGGCTTGCCGACAAAAATTCCTGGTTGCGGTTTCGCTAGCTCGTGCATTTAGCAACGCAGGTGACAGCGTCTATGCTCCTTGTGGCGGCGGCAGCAGCAGCAACAACAACAGCAGCAACAACAACAATACAAACAACAACAACAACACACCACGGCCGACTAGCCAAAACCTTGACGTGGGTCAAGAAGAAGTTTATTCGTCCGAGCACAAAACGCCGACACTGTCGGCCAGAATTTTCTCGCAAGCACAAGATCTACCCAGCCAACGCGCCGTTAGCAAACGGTACTTGACCGAGCCCTAACGACAACCTGAAATGTGTGTGTGTGTGTGTTGGATTACAAAGTTAATCGCACTTTTCTTGGATAGATGCGAGAAAATTATATATATATATATATATATATATAAAGCTCCAACGCTAAGCTTGCGTGATGGCGGTGTCGGCATCCTAAACGGGCATTCAAAACCGTCATAACGAGGTTAGCAGAGTGTTAGCTAACCGCAGCAGTTTATTGTTAAGCAGAGCAGGACAATTCTTGCAGCGACTTCATGGAGTCCATAACGTTTAGTCCGCTTAAATCGGATTTGGTGGCAATCGACTACGTAATAATGGTAATATGGGTGGCCACAAAAAAGATGATGATTATCCGTATGTCGTTGAACGAATAATGAGGGTTTTTATCGTGCTCGTATCGACGCAGCGTAGACGTACGTGGTAACCTCTCAAAATGTTGGGCAGATTTTTCAAGTCAAAGTTGATGGCGTGATGTCTCATATATCACACCACTTCCAAGCTATTTGTTTCATGATAGATCTAATTGGTCTAACTCACTTTTTGCCCTTTTGTGGAGCCTCCTCTGCCGTTTGGAAACGTTGAATGTTTATATGGGCTTTTTTAACAACAAATGTTCGAACACAAAAATTGATCTCCACACCCTGAATTCAACCTTTGATTGAGCACACCCGAAGCCAAGGAAGGTATTACGTACTAATTACCCAGAACACGCCACTTTTAGGACACAATAAATGCATATCCATCCAGCCTTTGCTCAACGAATGATTGCATTTATGGTTAATATTTGCATTATATATATATATATATATATATATATATATATATATATATATATATATATATATATATATATAATACAAATATTAATCATAAATGCAATCATATAAAATACATTATATATAACCGATTCACATGAACACATACAACTCAGCGATAGCTATATACACAATGCGATGCCGCAAGAACAGCATGCCGTTTGTATGTGCACACCCCAGTCGTCAGAAGGTGGGTGACGTGAAAATTTCGAGCGGCCTGTTTATATATTCGTTCTTATTTATGGGGTTTACCAGTGTCACACCCGAGTCGATAACTAGTAGCTGCTATTACCTGCTGCCTGGTATAATTATGACGTCTGGCTAGCCGTACTCAAATCGACGCACCAATTAGTTAGTAAAACAGCTGCAAAGTTACGCGAACAAAACTCAACTATTAGACGACCCATTCATAGCCATATCAGTGCGTTTTCAGCAAATGTTGTAGCGAAAGCTTAAACAGGTGAGACGCCGTGTAATTTAATCGGAATCCGTCTTTGTCAAACGCGTCAAGCTGCTTGATGTCGTGCGACCATATATTATGCATTTGTATATATATTTAGCAAACACAAATATGCCATGCCTTATCTATTTTCTGTGTAGCGTTACAACCCTGGGAAAGTGCAGTCTAACGAGAGAAGTCAGAATTACTTACAGTAGTTATTCAGAAGTGGTTTATCTGAGCCAAGCCGTGAATGCCACCGGTCGTGGTGGATGCATATCTGCGTCCCTATTTCGTATTCGTTTTAAAAAATGCACTAATGTCGATTTAATTTCGGTTTAATTATCAGGGCTTACGTATTCTATGTACAATAAAACATAACAGCTATTCTATATAGAGTTTAATTTGAAACTACCACATACTTGCCTTTCGTACAAGTACGATTACCCACAGTTTGCTCCGTTTATCACGATGTCACCCGATGTAATCTCGTTCTGAAACATAACACAGCGAGCTGTACTGGTTTGACAGTTGCCGCCGGCACGTCCTCAGTCTATAACACTGAATGTTCAGATGTTAACTTGTTTGAGTTCCGCAGTGATTCTGGCCTTCTCGCGTGTCTGCTATGCTAAATTACGTGCGTCCTATTAGGAAAAGACGCATCACGTCAGTATTACACTGATAAAAAACGTATCATTTGTAAGGCTGCAGTGAACGCCAATAGTATTGTCTTTTCTTTGAGCGATGCTCATTAGAGAATAGATGATAAATCCATACAACTGGGAGTCAGCGGCCATGCTGCTACAAGGACAGCCCGTAGGGGGCGAAAGATGGTCTAGAATTAAAAACAGTCTCTTTAAAAACTGTTTTTAATTCTAGTATTGTTTTTATTAATGTCGACTTGTGGAAAAAAAGTTGTTTTTTCAATTTCTTCTGTAGATCTGATCTGCTTTGCCGCTGGTTGGCAATCAAACGTTTCTCTTGTCTGGAATCAATATTGTTATTTAAGCTTTAAATAGGAACGTTTTAGCGGCTCTCAAACTGTGGAGTATAGAAGCAAACTTGTTTTCTTTACACGCGCCCAATAATGATAATACTAATATTTAACTAAACTAATTGCAAATCGTTTCTGTTTTGTTGTAACGAGCGGCGGCGGCTTGCGGCAAACGGACTATTTTTACTTTGTCGGTTGGTGGCCAGCACCATTTGTTGCAGTTGTAGTTAGATTCTTATGGCACGGAAGTATTTGTCTTTTAGCGGTCACGATAGGAACACCGAGTAGCAGCCCCGCACGCTATGCAAAGTGATGGAAGATACAAGATAATCATAGCGGCGCGGTGTTTATTTCGTTACCCGAAAAAAACTGCTGTTTGTCGCACCTATGTCGATTTTTGTGTTCCCCTTAGGAGGAAGTGTCTAGACTCAAGAGGCCAAGAGAGAAAATATGGCTACAGAGCCAAAGTATGAGAAGGAGAGTATCCGTCGTCGAAAACCGATTTGTTGATCCGACTGGCCGGGAAACGCGTAGGTTAACCGTGTACTCATCGACGGAATACAACGAAGCAAATGGCTAAGCATTCTAGACGACACAAAAAGAGGAAGTTGCGAGCTGTTCGATTCGGGCGAAGCGCTGCATACGCTTTCGAAGCCCATCTTCTCTCAAATTTTCAGATTTGAGTCAAAGTTATTTATATTGAATGGCAACTCATTATCCGCTAGACACCACAGCAATAAAGACAACAATTATCACAGTCACAAAAACCAGGGGAAAAAACGACAACAGGCTAAACGAAACAACGATCACATTAATTTTAAATGGGCAAAAGCAACAGCAGCATCGGTGAGTGTAGCAACAACAGCATCAGCAGCAGCAGCAACAACAGAGAACAACAATAACAACAACCAACCAAACCGTAGTTTTTGACCCCTCGGTGTCTGTGTTTGAATGACACTTAGATAATAGGCTCAAAGTTAAACTGAGCCGAATACAAAGGCCTTAACGAGTAACGGTTTGTTACGTAGATGGCGATGACGGTGTGATCACTGGTTAATGATATATAGGGTTGATGGCTGGTGACCTGGCCTGCTTCATCTCTTTGAAGTCTTCCTTTTCTTTCTTCGTTGTTGTTGTTGTTGTGTTGTTGTGTTGTTGTTGTGGTGTTCCCAACGTTCTTATCGTTATTGCGCTCTGTGTGATGTTGTTGTTTCATTGGCTACATCCAGACACAAAGGCGGCGACTGCACGGCTGTTAGTGCAGTACCGCTGTCGATGCCGACATCAGTGTCGATGCTTAACGAATGACTGTTGTTGTAAACTGAGTAACAATGATGACAACAACATGATTGCTGCTCGACACTATCCCCTCTTAACTTAACGAGCATTCGTGGATGATGAAGGCGATCAAGGTGGACAAGAGAGAGGCTTATCGCAACAACCGACCACGTCAACAGCGAGCATTTCGATGCAACAATGCCAGAAACAGGAACAAATAATTCCGACTTGGCAACGCAAAGCTAACGACGCACAGCTTACCAGCGCCTGTCATCAAACCACGCTCTAAAACAGCATCGAACGCAGAAGCTATGAATACATTTTCATCGCCTTGCTGCCCACGGCGTCGGGACAACTTTGTACTGTTACGCACATGTATCGCTCTCTCTATCTTTTTTTTCTCTCTCTCTCTCTATATATATATATATATACATGCTAGAAATGGAAGCATGTGATCGACTTCTCCATCGACACAAGAAGATCACAAAGCACACCAAAATCGACGAAAGCGCAGTGTACAACACAGAGGGACGGAGGGACAGATGTTGTCTGATGTCCTGATGTCTCTCCCTGGCTAGATTTTCACTAGCCCTTGTAACTATGTGCGAGTCACGTCGCCGATGAGCGATCAGCCGCTGCACGCCAAATGGCAAACGTCGTTATAGGCTAGCGGCTAATAGGTACCCTTTTATGTTATTTACGAAAGCTTGCATTAAGGTGATTGCGTAAACGCTGTCGTCGAATTGTTGCTGCTATTGTTGTTGTTGTTGTTGTTGTTGTGTTGTTGTGTTGGTTGTTTGTTGGTTGTTGTTGTTGTTGTTGTTGTTGTTGTTGTTGTTGTTGTGTTGTGTTGTTGTTGTTGTTGTTGTTGTTGTTGTTGTGTTGTTGTTGTTGTTGTTGTTGTTGTTGTTGTTGTTGTTGTGTTGTTGTTGTTGTTGTTGTTGTTGTTGTTGTTGTTGTTGTTGTTGTTGTTGTTGTTGTTGTTGTTGTTGTTGTTGTTGTTGTTGTTGTTGTTGTTGTTGTTGTTGTTGTTGTTGTGTTGTTGTTGTTGTTATTGTTGTTGTTGTTGTTGTTGTTGTTGTTGTTGTTGTTGTTGTTGTTGTTGTTGTCTTGTTGTTGTTGTTGTGTGTTGTTGTGTTGTCGTCAGAGATGACAGTAAATGGCTTATCGGTAAGCCCTAACATGCGAATCAAGACAAAAATACCCTGCGCTTCAATTGATTCGGTTGTTACTCAACGCCGTAACAGAAGAAAGCAAAAATAGAGATGCCAGGTGCAAAACAGTCAATGGTTGAAGACATAAAGCACACAACAATTATATATATATATATAATATATATATATATAGACAGAGGGAGAAGGAGATTTTATGGCTCATATCTGCACGTGACAATAGCAACATCTACGGCAATACCCGCAACAACAGTATTAGCAATAAATACAGCACAACGTCGAAAAGCATGCAGCCGAGAGCTGTGATGACAAATGAATGTTAACCGCCCGAAAAGCCAAAAAATGCAGATTGAAGCGCTGTTCACGGTACCACCTGCTGCTGCTGCTGCGGCTCGATGCTGCCCCGAAATTTGAGCGATCCGAGTGACCACCAATCTTTGCTCCGACTTCCAAAAGACAGACAGCCTGTCTGTAGACAGGCGCAAACAAAGTCGATGATGAATAACGCCAACCAACGTAAGCAAAGCAACACACACGTAAGTGTTCCCATAAAGACGTTCTATTCTCGTGAGTTATGATCGATAATAACTTGAAGTTCCCTTGAAGGCATGCTGTTAGGAAAGCATGCCTCCGACCAGACACTAAAGCTCGCAACATTACCAACAACGACCACCAACAACAACAGCAACACCAATCACAGCAGTGGCGATACGAGTAGCGCCAGTTGCAACAAGCAAAGTCAGCAAACCAACAACAAATATTGTACCGCTCTAAGAAAACCGACCTAGCCCGAGGGACTCATAAACGACTCATAGCCGGGAGAAAAATTACGGGTTTTTGGGATTTTGGTTTTTAGGGCTCAGGGTTTTAATGCGAGCGCACTTTCGACGAGATAAGCAACGAAAAATAGAAAAAAAGCGACAGAGAAAGAAAGAGAGCCACACACATACGCCATGATACCTACGAATGCACAATAATTATTTAAGCAGTCAATATGCTTTCGCACTACGAAATACGGCTAGTAATTAGAACAGGCCTTTTAAGGCCATTAGAATGAAATGTTCTGTCCAAAGACCTCTTTTCGAACGACCTGATTTCCACTTCATACGTGATTCCCACGACGAGACCTGTACGTGGACCAAACTGCAAAAGGGAGAATGGCATAAACATCGTATATATTTTGCGTGTTATATTAATTAACCATATTATTGATTAGCAATTAGTATGAGAAGACGGCTCATCTTTCAAATGGCGGCCGGTTGACTGGCGTACGTCACACACTACAAATGCTTTACAAAAGAAACTACATCGTAACATATTGTGCAACTTTAACGAAATAATTTAATTAATTGCACATCAAATTGAATTCATAAATTGTGCAAACGATGTTCAGATAAGTGGCATCTATTGTTCAAACAGGGTTCTAGCTTTTCCCAGCAATCTTACTGATTTCACAAATGCATTTGTACCGCTTCAATAGGATGAGGAAATTTGGCAAGCAGGACCGCAACACAGCAGGTAAAGAGTTTGGCACAAACTAAAAATAAGAGAGATGAACAACAACGAAAATTCTTAATTATGGGTCATACGTCCGCCAAACTTTACAAAAGTACAACCAAATTAGCAGCGTAATTATTATATATTCTTACATAATAATGCTGTTCGGCTGGGGATAACCAGCAAATGTGACTTCTCAGCAAATTACGCCTCGGTCTTTGAGTAGTGCTATCTGACGATGGACACCCTTAGCGTGTAGGACGGGTGTTGTACACTTTTATTCGTACATTGGCATCTAAACAAATAGTATTCCTTGGAAAAGGCTCCGTTTTCACACACGAATAATATGAATATCGACTTCTGGTTCCATTGACCGACCGCACGTTTCGCCGGGACTATGTAATCACGGCCTTCGACCACCGCCGTACCGATATCAATGCAGCAGTGCAATCAAAGCAGCGTTTCATTGACCTTTGCTGGTGTAAGGTGTAGATCTTCATAAAGGACTCCCCCCCAACAGACCGATTATTATGAAGACATCTGCTATATCGTTTTCGCTGGCAGGTCAAGCCGAGACCAACACTGCCGGTACACCTGCACACAGCGGAACAAAATTGGCCCATATTGGTACCGAGTTAATAACATATTTGGAAACAACAAAACAACAACACTAACAACAACATCAACGACAACAACAACGACAACGATGACAACAGCAACAACAACAACGGTGATGATGTTTCATGATGACGTTCCTCCTTGCACTACCTCCATAAACTAAAAGCACTTTTAGTTAGTTAATTAGCCTGCGTTTATGTGAGTGTGTGTGCGACCGTATCTTCGAATGTGGTGCTCTGTTAGTAGACGCCAGAGCAGTACGATCGGCTTCCTTACGTTTAGCTCCTTTAACGGGCTAGGTTAAGTTCCAACCCCGTAGGGGACGGAGGATACTCTAGAATTAAAAACAAACTCTTTAAAAAAAAATTTAATTCCAGTACGATCGGCTCGGCTCCTGTTGATTGACATCACCATCGCCCTCATAATTATGCCATATAATCATCACCACTATCATATGCTAACTGATTGTAGTAACCGTAGAAGAAGAAAAAGAAGAACAACAACAACGACAATAGCAGCAGCAACAACAACGACAACGACAACAACAACAACAACAACAGCCTTGTGTGATTGCGGATAGCAATGAAATAGTAGGAAACACGTAATAACTAACGTAGCACAGTCCAGTACAGCCTCCCGCCTTAGAGCGCGAGTTCTCAATGCTTATGAAGACGCCACTCTCGTTATCATTCTATACTCTCGTTAGCATTCTCGTTCGCTCTCTCTCCCTATTCCTCCCTCCGTCCCTCCCTTTCAGTGCCTTCATCTTGATCCGCAGTGAACTCTTTTAGCTTCACGGTAGGAGCGGGCAGACACGTCTTTGTCGTCTATTGTCTGTCGTCTATCTGTGGCCTGGTCAGCCTTAGCTGGGGACGCCTGACGTTGCAGCGAAGCGTCGAATCGCGTCGAGTCAAAGCGACGCTTGGGAACGTCTCGCAAACACCGCGGCGCAGCGAAGACACGGGAGAAGGACGCGAGCCGCCTATGGGGTGGGGGGGGGCGCAACGTTGTCCTTGGGCCGTTTACGCCTGGTGTCCTCCTCCTGGCAGCGGATACCAGAGCCATGTTGCTGCTAATCAGATTACGCCTACTCAATGATATCCGGATATCGTTATAATCGGATCTGTATTGATTGACCGTCCGTACGTATTTCGTCCGCTTGCTCACCGCAAAACAGCTCGCACAAATCATGGTGTTTTACTGACTGAATCCGGGCTATTGACAGGAATGAAGGCGACGGTAATTACCGCATTATAATATATGCAAGAATAATTACGATGAATTCTCATTATTATTCTCAATTATATATATATATATATATATATATATATATATATATATATATATATATATATATATATATATATATATATATATATATATATGTGTGCTGGATTTCTCAAAGCTTGGCCTCATTGCAATTTCCGTATAATGTAGAAATTAATTGTAATCCGTAAACCAACACAAACTTTCAGCACAGTTCATCCAACTTCAGCATGTGCCGGTATACTAATTGACGAAAGTAGGCAAAGATTGACGTGTATCGTCGTAGAAGACTTGTGTGAGCGTATTTGAGTTAATACGAGGGATTCTTCACGCTATCTTTTTGCCCTTATTTTGCCCTTGACAGTCCAATACAGTATATACACCCTCACTTTCTCGCTGTCACCTCAATTTTGGCTCTTTAAGAATCGCCAAATCGCGTTTTCTACACTTGTTTAAACCAACCTCAAGCAATAAACGCCGCTACCGATTGACGCGAAATTTGGCCTGTGTTTAGCTGACGAATGGCGCTTCTGAGCAAAATAAACCGGAATAGCTTGGTAATTTCGTTTCTCTCTCTCTCTCTCTATTTCTCTCTCTATCTATCTATATCCCTCTCTTTCTATATATATATATATATATATATATATATATATATAAATTAATATCTATACTTACATCGATGCTAAGCTACAGTGGTAATACGCGCCGATGCGAGTCAAACTTTCCCGTTCCGCGAATTAGCCAGCGCAGTCAAGGGGAACCACGCAACATCTACACGTTTGACCTGCTTGAGCCTGACTATTTTCTCTTCGTTTCCCTGTGCGGTTGCGCTCTCTTACGCGCGTGTCTCGTTTCGTCGTTCTTTAAATCTCCTTCCCGTTTCCTAGACTTTTTAGTGCTTAAATTCGTCCCAAGATTTGCTACCGCCGAATTATGCTGTAGCTGCTGCTGTTGCTGCTTCTACTTATACTGCTTGCCGTGGCGTCGTGGCACAAAACGTCATTTAATCGTCATGCTAAATAGACACGTTAAATGGAGGTGAATGCAGTGATGACAAAGCGATGAGCCCAAATGCGGCTCAACACAGATAAATCTGAGCAGTTGTCGGGGTTTTAGATGTTGATGTTGATGTTGTTGTTGTTGTTGTTGTTGTTGTTGCCGATGGCTAACATGGGTAGCCTTTGGTGCCTGTCAGTCGAGGCAGACGCTGTTGGAGCGGTCAACATTACTTATATTGGCGACTTCGCGGAAGAGCTTCGTCTCGCGGCGAAGCTCGCCCATCCGCGCTGCACTGAGTCGCTCGGAATCGCTTAATTCGTTAGTTTCAGCAGCACGTTCTGTCACGGGGTGCTGAAGTTGCCGTTCTCGTGGCTACAGCGATGGCTACAGCGGAAGTAACAGTATCAGCAGCAAGCAAGCATCGTTACCCAGTGCGATGGCAGACACACGTTTCCCACACTTGTAGGCTAGCAAAGGGGAAATTTGGCATTGGTAATGGTGGCCAAGCAGGGCATCGGTGTGTTTTTTGTCGTATGTTTGCAAAGCATCAGTATATTTGGCCGATGGCGATTATGGGGCGTACCACAAACTTCCATGAGTAATCTACTCTCAAGCTGCAAGGAACTGGCGGGGACATTATAGATGAGGTGGAAGGAAGGCTTGCGGCCATCGACAAACGCCTTATCACATTCTGGCTGGCGAAGCCCGGTGAAGGCGCCACATTATCACCATGCGTTCTTCCATTCTTCGGTCTCTCTTTGTGAAGAAGTACAGATATGATGATGATGCAGATGATGATGATGATAATGGTGATAATGGTAATGCAAATGAGAACTCTGAAAATGACGCGTTATGCGCTTATGGTTATTCCGTGTTCTCCTCTGCCGATTTGACCGTATTACGCAGCCGCGGCGGCACATACGGATCACGACAACATCATCGTCAAAAATCCAATGCTAAAACGAATGATCAGTAGAATACAAGTGCATATGCACACATAACAAAAACAGTCGAACATTTCTACATTTCACACTGCGTCACAGAAGTACCTGTTGTTTATTAATCACGTTGTCTTAATTTATTGCTAATTATAGGTTATCGTTAGTAGCAAATGCAATAGCACTTGATAGGGTGGCGTATGCCAAGAACTATGTATTTCTTAAGTATTACAGAAGCGAAAGTTTGCTTGGGCTTAGATTGTAAAACCCCCTCTATCAAGACCTAGCACGCATATTTGATTGAACTTTTTGACCTGGTTTCTTCCTATGCTAATAACCTTGATAAAGACGTGTATCTGCGTTAATACTGCTCGCAAATCACCTATATTTGACTGGTCGTACATTTTAATGGATAGAAAGTCGCAGTATTTATAATAACGTGTAATATACAAATTACGTGTACGGAGCATACTAGCTGAGCCAGTATGTGGCATTGGTTCTTAGAGTAATTTCCACAAAATTACGTACATAATCATACATCTGAGTAGCTATTTTTAAGTACGATTATGAAGGTAACTAGATAACTCTTTAAAATGTTACCTAGTTCCTGGCACACCACTTAGGTATGCCAAATGCTAACCCTTCCGTGTACTTAGACTTTATAAGGTGCACATATCGTTCCTCTCTGTGCAATGTTCATATAATAACACTGGCTTAAACTTCTAGTTTTTTAGTACCAGTTTATTGACCAATCATATTTTTTCGGCATAGCTGCGTTACTGAAGGAAGGTTAAGAATTTTAAGGAAACCCTTACGGTTTGTTCAAAAAAATATATTTTATTCTATCAGTACTTATTAATCAATAGTTGTAAGAAACGGTAGTATATATATATATATATATATATATATATATATATATATATATATAAATATATATAGTTAGTAAACACGATGATAGCAAAGGACTAGTACTAGTACTACCATCACCATTGTGGCAAGCAGTATGGTCACTTTAAGCAAAGTTATGTGGTTGCAACACTACAAAATAAGACTATCGCTGCTACTCACGTTCTGCGTGATCAATACAGATCAATTCTAGCTTCTATTACAGCTTCGATCAATATAGATCGAGGAGACGAAAGGAATGCGCTGATACCGCCTAAATAACTGACACATCCGACTGACATAGCTTAGCTAGCTCCAGATTGGGACGCGACGTCGTTGTAGACGAAGTCTTTTTTTGGACGGGATTTTGTCGTTGTCGTTTCGTCGTCGTCGTCGTCGCCGCCGTCATCGTTGTAAACTGCCTTGGGAATGATCGGGTCTCACATCTGTCGCGGCGCCGGCAGTGACAGACAAACAGTTCGGCGCACACAAAACGATCTACGGTCACGCCACCGGTGGCACCACTTGCAGCAGCAGCCGCAGAAACGTTGCAACAACATACACATTGTTGTTGTTGTTGTTGTTGCTGTTGTTGTCGTTGCTGTTGCTGTTGTTGTTGTCGTTCTTATTGATGCAGTTGTTGTTGTTGTTGTTGTTGTTGTTTTTATTGATGCTGTTGTTGTTACTGCTGCTATTGTTAGTACCGTTGTTATTGTTGTTGTTGTTATTGTTGTTGGTGTTATTGATGCCATCATTATCTCACCGTTATCAGCTCCGATAGCCAGGGGGTCTTGACACTGACGCTGATTACGAGGCGAGCGCACGAGCACGAAAATCGACATAGATGTGTGCCGATTACAACAGTGGCATTGTTGTTGCTAATATTGATGTTGTTGTTGTTGTTGCTGATGTTGTCTTCCTGGTCGTCCTGCAAGGGTTATCAGGTGATAGTGGTAGTGTTGTGCCTGCCGGCAAAGACATAGTGCCCGGCATGGCGCGTCCGCTGCCACGTCGCACGACACGACGATAGAAACGTCGATAAGCGAGCGTCGTATCGTTGATACAATCCAATACCAATAATCAGTGGTACCACCGTAGGTAGTGGAACAAATAATAGTTAGTGCTGCGCGCATTATTATTAATATTGGGGTCTGGAGGGTGGCGCCCCGAAAAGGAAAACCGGGGGATACCGACACATCGTCGTTGGCTGCACTTTGCGTAGATTGGCCACAAAGACCCTGCTTCCCCCGGTCAAAGTGAAAAACTACCTCCAGTCAAGGCAGCTGGGATACGCCACTGATAATGGGGCGGAAATAATTGTTTATATAGCTCGCACCTTTCTTGAAAACAACAATAAATGTTGCCTCTTAAAATTATATTTTAAGAATGCTTTTAACTTAAACAAACAGGGGGCAGCTATTGACAGAAGTTTCCAAGCACGCCCCAGCCCATGATGCACCAGGCGTATAGCAGGTCGACTCCCCTAATGTTCGGTGAGACTGAAATCATGTCATCAGCCGGTTGTCAGGTGGACGTAGCGGCCCCACTTGCGTTTAGCCTGCTTCTGCATCAGTACGTCAAGCAGGTGGCATGCAGGGTCCCTCTGTTCTACCTTGACGATAGGACCTTCTTGACAACAATCCTTCGGTGTTACTCAGAGACATCAAGGATATTCGAGCGTTTGAGCAATGGATCAGGCTGCAGCTCAGCCCCTCTAAATGCGAGCTTTTCCTTCAGGGTTTCGTAGACGAAGAAAGACAGCAGGTAATCGCGAAATACAACAGTAAGCTCCCAGGCATCCTTGTAAATAACCAGTGTGACCTGGACCTGCTGGGAGCGGCGGTGTTCCCCGACATGATTGGCCCGGCGCTGGCCGAGCAAGGAGAACAACTCTCCCGGCTTTCCCGGCGGCTGGGCCATCTCAGAAAACACCAAGCCTACTTTCTGCTCCGGCACGCAATGGGAGTGCAAAAGGTCTTGTACGTACTACGGAGAGCCTTGGAAAACATCTTTGACCTGACGCTCGAGGATAAGGCATGGACGCAGGCAAGTCTACCGGTCCGGCTGGGTGAAATGGGCGTTCGCTCGGCCACGGAGATTGTCCTTGCCAGCCTTCCTTGCCTCGTCACATAGCTGCGCCTCCGCAGTGGCCACTACTACCGGCGTATTCATCAGCCACCAACAAGACGCCGTTTCGGCTTTGGAACGCGCGTCAATCTGGTCGTCGTTCTGAGGAACTGGTCACTAGGCAAAAGGGGTGGGATCAAATCGTCACTCAGGCTACCCACTTAACTCTTTTGACGGCCTGCAAATTAGATGGAGACGATATTAGACTGAAAGCGGTCTTATCCGACGCCGCCGGAGCGTGGCTCGACGTGTTTCCTTCCGTCCGAGCTCGTAGACAGTAAAGGGGCCGACGACCAGTTCCGTGCCTCCAGTGGCTTCAGACTTGCATGTTTGAGAGAGAGGAATGTTCATGCGGTGAAACAGTGGATGAGCGCGGCTTGCAACGGCTTAGCTGCACTAAGCTGGCAAGGCTTACACAGGGCCGCCACGATGCCATCAATGACATTCTCGGGCACGCTTTTAGGCAAGCCGGCTACCGCGTCACGCTGGAGCCTGGTGGACTGCAGAGGGACGACAGGCGTCGACCGGATGGCCTTACTAGCCGGGACTGGGGTCGTAATCGGCCGCTGGCGTGGGACGTTACTGTCTCTGACACGTACACCCTCGACTATCGTGCACTAGCCAGCGCAGGCGTCGATCGCATCATTCACCAACGGCAAATGCACAAGCGGCGCCTATACGCGCATCTTCTGGAGGGCTACGTGGTAATGGCGTTTGGTCTCGAGTTATCCGGCGTTTGGGGCAAGGATGCACTCAAATTGGCAAAAGAGCTTGGAAGTACGCTCTTTGAGGCCAAAGCGGAGCCAAGATCGACCGCATTCCTCCGACAGAGGGTGTCATTGGAGCTTTAGAAGGCAACGCCAAGGTGATGTTGAGTGTTCAGCGACACTCGAGCAATAATACATGTACATAATGATAATAACAAACCCTTGTTCCACAATTATATTATTATTATTATAGTGAAATATCTCACCAACTAATGAAAACGCTACAGTCCGCGGTTGGCCAGCTGGTGACCAAGAACACGGACTAGAAATGAAAAACAACCGCCTGGAGAAGAAATTGATAAACTGCTGCAGTCTCAAACCGATACAGGTGTCCAAGGCAAAATAACCAGACAAAGGGAAACCGTTGCTGCAAGTCTATCGCGCGGCCGCAGTCTGAACCGTCCCTGGCCCCAAATCGAAATCGGAGCCATTCTAGCTCTGGTCTGCCTACTGTTCGACCCCCGCCAAATGTCACTCTAAAGCAGAAAACTGGAAATAGTGAGTCCTGGAAGAAGATGGGACACAGACGGCGTCGAGTTGTGCACGTTGGTGCCCGGTCTGATCAGGGACCAGCGACCCTACCGCGCGAGTCCGTTCGTCTCTGTACTGAAAGGACAAAACGCTGCGCTTTCGGCAACAGAACTACACCGACACCTGTCGTCATCTGGTATATTTCTGCTTGTTGTAAAGAAAATAAAAACTAGATATTCCCACTAAAGTTCGTTCTATGTGGAGATACCGGACAGCGATGCCAATAAAGTATTCGAACCGTCTATTTGGAAATCTGGAGCTATAATAAAAGAGTTCTCTGGCCGTCTGAGAGATAGTGACGTCATCGACTCTCATTCTGCCCAATGACAATCAGGGAAATTGTCACACCCCCAACGCAGACGTAAGAACAATAATGAACCTAGCCTAGAAAATATTTACAACGAACAACATACTGACAAATTACCTGAACTGAAATGCATTCTTTTAAACGCGCGTTCTTTGAAAAAACCTAGCGCAATCGAGGCAGATTTGAGGTCTTTCGCAAAGATCGAAATGCCCAATCCGGAGGTGGAGTTCTGCTTTTAGTCGAAGCCCAAATATCCTGTGCCCCGGTGACCGTCATGACATCATCTGAGTCAGTTGCCGTCGATCTTCTGCTGCCCAGCATCCGAGTGCGGCTCATCTTCTCTTATTTTAGCCCTTCTGGTACAGCAGCAGAGCTCTATCCTAACATGGTCACACTTGTCTCCGACGGAACAACTCACCTCCATTAACAGCAGCGTCGTTGTTTCTGGTGACTTCAACCAAGGCGACATCGATTGGACTAACTCCATCTCTTCGTACCGTGAGTCCAATAAGGACGGCTATGAGGTGGCCGATTGTGATCGAGCAAGTAAGAAAGATCTTCTGCTTCAATTTATTAGCACAGCTGGTTTCGATCAACTCGTGAAGAAACCCACCAGAGGCCAAAACTTACTTGATCTAGTATTCGCAAACGATGAATCCGTCGACAATGTCGTTTGTTCTCCTGCTCCCATTGCTAGTGATCATAAAATAATCAGCTTCACGATAGCTCCGGGCCCACCTCCTACTCTGTACATTTCGACCTTCCTGGACTATACCAACGGAGACTACGATGGCATGGTCTGCAATCTTCTTGCTACCGACTGGAACTTATTTTTTTTCTACCTGCACGAACTCTAAAAAAATGTATAATCATTTTATCGAGTACATGCACATGCTGCAGGACTCGTTGGTGCCATGCAAAACTGTTGGCGGGGCGCACAGGTTCGACTCAATTATGCAACGTCTCATGAATTGTCTAGCGACCTCAAATGTTGAAGCTACTACTAAGACCATTCAAAAAGAACTTCAAAAAGTTCTGCATCGTAAGAGAATCATCGAGGAACGCTCCATAGCTCAACATAGAAACCAATCAACAATCCATAAATACGTAAGAAAACGGCTCAAAATCAAAGACAGTGTTAGCGCAATCAAAAGGCAGGATGGATCGTTCGCTACTGAGAACTCCGAGAAGGCTGAATTACTCCGTGACGTCTTCGCCTCAACTTATCCGTCTCCTAGTGAATTAGCAGAGCGCTCCCGTCGGCCGCAACCTGATGTACATACAGGAGAAAATCTCAAATACGCTGAAGACGTTGACAGCTCCCCTGAAAACCTGACTCGACATCTCAGGAAGCTCTCAAATAAACAGAGCAAAACACCGCATGGTATAAGCGCGTTCGTATATAAGCGACCGTTTAGTATGTATACCTTTATCGCTAATATTCCGACGGTCTCTTGAAGAAGGAACTGTACCTGATTTGTTCCGCTGTGCCATCGTGTGCTCGGTGCATAAGAAAGGGGACAAGATTGATGCACAAAACAAACGTCCTGTATCGCCTACTTCTGTTGCCAGCAAACTCTTTGAGAGCGTAATTGCTGAAGCCGTTTACAACAACGCTAATCTTCAGGGACTTATTTCAAGAAAACAGTTCGCCTATCGACCAGGCTACTCTACGGTCTTGCAACTCCTTGAAACACCAAATGATTGGGCCTTGATGCCAAATGACAGCAAGCCATTCGATTGCATATATTTTGACTTCAAGTCGGCATTTGAAACGGTCACACACAATAAACTCTTGCAGGTCCTCCGTAGTTATGGTTTCGGCAGAAAAATAGTTGAGTGGGTAGCTGCATTCCTACGTAGCAGAACTTTCCGCGTACGTTCATGACTGCATATCTGTGCTCGAGTCACTTCTGGCTGTCCACAGGGCACCATACTTAAGCCGCTTATGTACATATTGTACACTGATTCATTGAAACACATCGTCCCGAAACATGTACATATAAAAATGTATGCAAACGATATTAAAATGTATACTATTGTTGATGATGATGTTAAGGCTGCGGCTTTACAAGCAGTATTAGGTAACTTCTTTGAATGGGTTTGTAAACTTGATCTCAAATTGTCTGTACAAAAGTGCGCTATTCTATATTTTGGTAAAACAAATCCTAGGTACTCCTATACCCTTGGCGGTGAGAATCTACAGTCTGCAACGATCATGAAAGACTTAGGTGTATTAACTTGCATTAGTTTAAAATATAGCGCACATATAACGGAAACTGTCGCCCGCGCATCCAGAAAAGTTAACTGGATTATTCGGACGTTTGTACTGTCGGACGCTAGGCTCTACGTCAGTCTTTACAAACAATATGTTACCAGTGATACTGTACGCGTCTCCTGTTTGGAATCAGGCCTCGCGAGAGACAAGAAACTCATCTCTACAATACACATCAGCTTTTTAAAACGCGTCGGATACAGGTGCAATATTGACCCTAAAGAGATCGAATCTGATTCAATTTTACAGCTTTTAGAAGACAACGGTACCAAAATGTTCGAAAAAATCTGACAGAACGAGAAAAGACTGCAATATTTGTTTAATAAGGTCGTAATACCAACACGAAGTGGCGCAAATTTATACGCAAAAGCCACCGCAAAGAAAATCTTTGTAAACAGCCGTTTTGCATGGCGCAGTAGCCGCCAAGCGCGCAACTGTAACAATTTATCTAGAAATAAATATCCTCCCGTTTCGGGGTGCGTTTAATAATAATAATTTAATGAAAAAAAAACGGTATATTGTCTCTCTCCCTTCTTGGATAACCGTTAAAAAGATGTCATAATAAAAGGAGTAGCAGTTAAAACAACAACAGCAAATCACAAACAATCATAACAGCCGAGATACAATGACAACAATACAAATTGCCGACTTAAGATTTACTCCCTTATTATTCAGATCGTAGACACAATTCCTTTCTGTTGGCGACGATCTTGTTTCGTCTGTCTATGCAAATGTATAGCTTTGTGGGTCGCGCTTTCCCTTCACGTTTGCGACATGCGTGTGCCGCCGATAGAAGAGAGTAGATTGTTTTCTGGCTAAAGATATAAAAACAAAAAATAAATAAACCAAGAGCAAAGCAACGAGAAAGAGAGAGAAAGACAGAAGGGGAGAAAGACCGAAAACAACACAACAAACGTATTCGTCTAGCAACTTGCAAAGCTAATATTGTGCACGTAATCTTTTAAAGAGGGCGACAACGTTTACGCTATATTTTTAGTTAAAATTCGGCACCCATATATATATATATATATATATATATATATATAAAACTCGACTTAGTCTGAAGACAGCCTGATTGACTTACGTCGAAAAAGAAGCTTATTGTTGAGTCGTGAGCATACGCTCCTACGAGCTCACAGAGAGCTCTTTGAATTGTCGTAAATCTCTTGTGGGTGATCAGGTGATACCGGGAATCGAGTCAAAAACGCGACCTTTCCACTTGGCTTTTTAGGAATAGGAAACAGAAAATCAGCTTTACAAGTGCTAAGTCGGCGACGTCTAAGGATAGCGATTCAAAGCAATCACGCAGGCAAAAAACGAGAAGGGGCGTTGCTACGCAATCAGACTCATGACGAGGACATTGGGTACAACCCTACGCAATCACACGCGCCCCAAATACTACCAAACTTATGTAAAACAAGGCAAATACTGCGTCATTACTACTACTACTACTATACGTAACGTTTACGTCATTGGTCGGTAAATGCTGCGCGAAGTAGTCACACAGAAAAAGCAGTACCTAAACATGCCATGTATAGACATATATATATATATATATATATTTATTTATGTATATATATATGTATGTATATATATAAGAGGTTGTTGGAAATTGCTATCGTTATAAATTTTAAAAACGTAAATATGTATGTCCAATATTTTTACGGGTGTTCGTTTCAATTATTTGTCTACAGTGCTCGATGCATCGGGCCGGCCAGCCGCCGGAATGCTCACAGGAACGCTGGCCGACTTTGGGAACTACGACGAATGCCTACGGATTCGCGTCCGAGACGACGAAGAAAGCGACGAAATCTACAGGTGGGGACATCGTTTCTACTTTCGTCATAGAATCGCCTTGCACTGGGATTTGTCGTGGCCGCAATCAATCAACAGTTCCGCAGTATAACAATATTTCTCCACGTATCCACTTCGGTCCACCGTGAAAATGCTATGCTATTCTGATAAAAGAAAAATACATGTGGAATGGAAATTGTAGAGCCTTCTCTTTGCAGACTTCTCTCATATATATATATATATATATATATATATACAACGCTATAGTCTCGTGCGCATTTAGAATCTAATAATAATTACGCGTAGCTTACTCCGATATATACATATATATATATATATATATATATATATATATATATATATATATATATATATATATATATATGCATATATAAAAGATCGACCTCAGCGTCATGATTAGCCTAACAAGAAGATGCTATGCAAATAAAAATATGCCGTATAACTCTAATCTCTCAAAGAGGTGTTCTAATCAGCGTAGCAAGTCTAGCCTGTCGCTTAATTTTTTTCTGCTGCAGAATTCACATTCAGTGATTCAATGATGATGACAGAGTGAATTCAATGATTTAATTTCTAGAAATTAGAAAAACTATAGTAACTAGAGACACCGCCAGATGGAGGGTTGCTCGTAGACTCCAAGCTTCTCACGGCGTGTGGAACACACTTGGTATTCAGCACAGTCTACTAAAGCATTCGGCATTAGGCAATAATTTGAGCTCGTCATGTGTTTCAGAGGAAAATACTGCATGCTGAGATTTACCGGCCCTCTACCGCCCAGGCCGGAGCGTCTTCACTACAATATGGTACGCGCGCTTTATTATGAATATAATGATCATCACCCATTCAGGCGATTTACACGTGTGCCGATCAAACTACATGGTGATCGCATTCTGTAATTACGCAATTTCAGACCTTTTAGTTAGCAGCATACTCGTACTTATCGGCAAATAGTGATTGTCTATTTTGTTGCTAAAACTCTAGATTATGGAAGTCTACAACAAATATCGCCGGTGGTAAAAAATCGTGCCTTGTAATTGAGAATGTTTTTAATCGTTTAAACTTCCGAGCGTATAGCGGCCGACATATCAGCGACGTCGACAAAACATGTTCTTCTCTTCTTACACAAAAATCGTCATATATTATTACAAAAATCATCAAAACGCAAGATATGCATAGCTTTTGAAAAACTAAACTAGCGTATCAAGTTACAACGTTTTCACAACTTATCATGTGATTTAATTAATGCAATGTCACCTGTTACAATACAGGGAATTTGTTGTTAGGAACGTGTATCGAATACATAGACGCAAGGCCCTCCCCTATGTTAATAAAATTTTCTTTGAGCAATGCTCACTAAGAATAGGTGATAGAACATATAATGCTAAGAGTACGCGGCCATACTGCATATATATATATATATATACACATGATCTTACATCAACATATATATCTTAATACACATAAATAATATATATATATATATATATATATATATATATATATATAATTAAGATACATAGCTAACAAAACGTTTATGTGTTCTCGTTCTAAGGACATCTGGGCGACTCTGGGAGACAATCACACCCTGGAAAAGGGTTCGCTGCTTGAACACATGGCTCCTCACTCCGTATACTTCTACCATCTGAACTCCCAGCTTGGCGTGTGCATACCGAGCGAGTGTTCAGGCGACGACATCGCAAACCTCTTCAACGTCAGTCAGTATCTGTCGAAGAGAGGGAGAGAGAGAGATTACATTGATTTAATGCACTATTATCAAATCGAATTCATTGCTCGAAATGCAAGTGTGAGAGTGGGAGAGACAGTTTGGCCAATACTTCATTAAGTACCGTCTATCATACACCGCACAATAGAGTAGTAGGGATATTCGTAAAATGGTGGTTTCAAATCTAAAAGCCAAAAATCATCTAGTCTTAAACACAACTGTACACATCTTTTACACGCAGTTTCAATGTACGTGTTTCATCTGTTTTTTTCCTACGCATGGAAGATAGTTACAAGAAAACACAATAGTTAGGAGCGCCTTCATGATCCTACCGCATCCTTAAGAACATTTTCTAGCCTGCCCTCGCACTCTACGAGGAACCATAGCACTTTGCACAAATCGGAATCAACTTAATATAGTTCACTTAAAGCGGCCGTGCCTATAATCACGTCACGTTTGTCGGATTTTTCAGTGCTAAAAGTGTCAACTGGTCGGTATCGGTGGATGATTGCGACGTTGACGGTGAACCAATGGAACTGCGGATCGGGCAGAAGATCGCCATGTGAGTACTAACGACTCGTTCATTTGATTCCCTCCTCCTAAACGATTAAGCCGCTGACCAACTTCCAGTCTTAACCGCCACTGAACGAAAACATATATCCTTCTTACTGTGCGAGCCCGTATAGTGAAACGATCGATGGGCCTAAATCGCTCGTTTGTTGCAAGGGGTCGATGGGCCCAAAATCGCTCGTTTGTTGCATCACTTGAGGTGCGCAAACACCTGTCTTTACGTGTAAATATAGCATGCGCTATTGTTTGTGAATAAATGCCATGCTAATTTAGATGAAGTGACTTTTAGGTGCACTGGTAAGACTGGAAGTCCCCATGACCCTTCTAGATTTGGGTGGTGTGGAAGGTTAGTTCTTGGGCCCAATTTAGCTATTCCTCTATGTTTGATATAAGTTTTCGGAGATTGGCGCCTGCAGCGCCCTCCCCTAGGCCATCTCACTCCTACTACCATAAATGGAAGACCCGTCGCCGCCTATCGTCTTCGTTCTTGAGTGTAGAGTTGTCCTACAGATGATGGCACTCTTCCGCCTTCAGCTCCCAGAGAACCATTCTAGCGAGTAGAAGCGCCGCTACTGTGCTCACTATCCGGTACGCCACGATTACCCTGACGGCTCCGACCCGTTGCATCTGGCGCAGGCGACTCCGATTCGTTGTGGTTGTTAAGCTATTAGAAGGCCAAGAGCCCACTAGAAGAAGTGCCTCGTTTATCGCGGGGCTATATAAGCCCCGCTTTCCGGTACGCGACATCGGTCATTGCCTATTCGCGCATTTTTCCAGTCGGATGGAGGTCATCTATCTCCGTAAAGTCTCTGAGGTGTACCTCCACGGTGGACTTGAAATTTTATATACCACTCCACTAGCAATGCTCCGTCCAGAGGCTGTATTTCTTTAGTCGCTGGGACTCCCCTGCGAAAAGGGGCGCGTACTGAGGCGGTAAATCTCGGCCGTCCACCAATGTTTAGCTGCAACTGGGTGGTGGAGTCTTCATTTAAGGGTGCTCTGCGCGTTGCCTCTAGGAGCTTCTGTAGGCCCCCTAAGCCTGTCCTGGTGTCTGATAAGCATACGCAGCGGGGAAGACGATGTAGCTGATTGGGAGGGGTAGTCACGTCGAAATTAATGAAATAGTGGTCGCTAAGAGATTCTTTGTCATATAGTACTGCCTAGTTTACTGTCTAGTCCCCGGTGTGCCTCTGTTCGACTCGTCATTGTTAGATCGATGCACGAGCCAAGAGAGGTGGTCTTCTGCGCCCACCTCTCTGGAAGGTGGAAGCACAAAGGTTAAGAACGATAAGATCTCGATCGAGGACTGCGAGTACCCTCCAGCTGGTCTCGGCGGAACCCCATGTATTGGCGGTGACGTTAAAATGTTCGGTTATGACTAAAAATAAAATATCACTTCGCCTAAAAGAGGAGGCTAAGCCTTTTTAGATTGCTTAAAAAGTCGAGCGAAACAAGCTGCCGTAGCAAAAGTAAAAACGCCCAGTGTTAGCCGCATCGATCTAGGTAGAGCCGTGCTGCCCGCTGCCGTGCCTAGAGAAAATGACTGCGGCCGTTAGATACGAAGTTAGTCGTTTTAAAACTGTCTACAACTGTCTGATTCGGTTATTTTGCGCTCACTGAGAAGCAAAGGGTCGGTGTCTACAAGCCGGAGCTGGTCTCCTGGAGCATAGCGTGTGCATGCCTTCTAGGGCTTTGATATCGGCTGAGACTCGACTTCGCGTCCATCAGAGTCTTCACTGTTTATACTTCTCGCCTACTTCTCACTTCACCGTCATAAAGTTAAAGGTCCTAAGAGTTCCGAATAGTGCAAGACATGAGGCGTTTTTACATTCATGCTCTTCTTCACTTTTTTCTCATTTCATATGTACGTCCTAGCTATGCATATTCTATTTGGTGGTAAGCTTTGACTAGTTCTAGTTATTAGTGGCATATATATATATATATATATATATATATATATATATATATATAACTTGTGCATGGGAGTGCGCTTCGATTCGATCAAGCAGTTGATTCAGGACTTCCGGTCCATTGTGTCTAGCATTTCAGTTTTACGTTTTAATGATCGACCCGATTAATGATCAGCGATGAGAAAGTGTAAATCAGTTCGTCTCGGTCGCTCATTTTAGGATTAGCCGAGGCTTGCCTTAAAAAAACAGCATTTCTTGCTTAGTATTCCTTATTTTTTTTCAATAATTTTGATGATGACTATTGTTACAACTTGTCAATGTATTACGATGTTAATGCTGTTCACGTTGTAATTTTAGTAGTAGGTGCTGTAGTTGCTGATGTCACTGCCATTGTTGTTGTCAGTGCAGTAAAACATGCCAGCGAGTGTTGATTTGTTGGCTATACGCTTATCAGCATGTGCGAACTAACCGCAAGCGTGTCTCCATTTTTAAGCTTCGCTCTTGGCATCATGGCTTCGTTGGCCATTCTGGGAACGCTCGTGACGGGCCTCTACCGCCTGGTGACTGGTACCGATGAAACCCGAAAGCCGTCAGGTAGGGACGCATAGCGGGACGACTTTTTCTACCTTACCGCTAACCTGCCAAGCTATCGGTCTTTGTCCACCGATTTTTACTAGATCAATATCAATATGTTATCATTATAGTCATTGCTTTTCAAAAAGTTTGGTGATAAGGGTGATAATAATAATCACGTAAACTAGTAGTAGGAATCAAGTACTATACGGTTGCATATGAAAAATGCATTGATATTAGGATATAATATAATATATGTAATAAGTAGTAATACATAAGTGAAAAGCGCGTCTAACGATATTTAAGACATTGTCCAGTGAAGCGGGTGTGCCTTGGCCACCTGCCTGGAAGGGATGCGTTGAAACAGAACAGGACCGCAACTCCATTAGCTTAATAAGCAAACGAATCACTTGTTCCTATTCAAATAATTGGTCTAAATCGCTTTTGCGGTCAACCTTGTGTCATTCTGTTTCCGTTACTTTCCTTTGAATTCAGGCGTCGTCATCGAGTTCTTTGCTGCATTTTCTGTCTACGAGAACTCTGTGAAGCTGTTCAATACACACCAGCAGCCAGGTAAACAATATATATATATATATATATATATATATATATAATATATATATATATAAAAAAAAGTTAAAAAAGTAAGGGATATAAAATGCCAACTTTGGATAGAGTTTTCATAGTTCTACAAGTGTGTTTTTTAAATATTTTAAAAAATGTATATAT